>JANHFL010000966.1:12135-42806 GCA_032468155.1 Oxyrhabdium leporinum
TGAACCGCTAGATTGAATCAGCAGAAGTGGCCTGCAGTTCAACACTCTAACCACTGCGCCACCTAGGCTCTATAAAATTGTATTCTGCTCTTCTAGTCTAACCAAACGATTCACTCTCGGAGGCTTATTTAAATCATGTTCTCAAGTTTGATAAAATGGATACTGGACTATGATTGTTCTTTCCTGCACATTAAAGAGTTTTAACTATCTACTTACTGATCCATCTATCTCTCTGCTCCCCCCCCACCCCCCAGTAGGGAAGATTTGAAATTCATGTTATAAAATAAGGTAACCACAATCTATATATCTGTCTATGTCTCATTGTTTCCTTGACAGGATATTAAAGCTGCCTCATTGAGGACATTAACTTCCATTGTGCACTTGGAACGGACTCCAAAACTCAGCAGTATTATTGACTGCACCGGAACAGCTTCCTACCATGGATTTTTACCAGTACTAGTCCGGAACTGTATACAGGCCATGATTGGTCAGTAGCTGTGCATTTTAGAAGCAACAGATTTTGCTAAATTTTGGAACATGCAATGGTATTCCCTCTCCCTTTCTTTAGATCCCTCTATGGAGCCATATCCCCACCAGTTTGCCACAGCACTCTTCTCGTTCTTATATCACTTGGCGAGTTATGATGCAGGAGGGGAAGCGCTTGTCTCATGTGGCATGATGGAAGCCTTACTGAAGGTAAATTATCTGTTTGAGAAGTTGAGTTAGGAAAGTAAATGAAAATTCTACACCACATTCTTTCTGATATGTTGATATAAAATAATGTGATGTGTGGGTATCAGTGTTCTCTGTGTCTACGCACACATCCTTCCTCACTCCTTACAAAACTTGAAAATCTTGAACAGCAATCGAAGGATTTTTTTTCCAGGTTACGTAGTTTGGGCTGTTTAAAGTCTGGGCCTCTGAGGCAGAGCAGTTAGCTTATGTCAGATACTCTCACATAAAGAGAGCCTAAATCTTAAGATCATTTGCTGACTTTATCTGCCACAATTGATTTTTATATATTAGCTATTTTTAAAAACAATTAAATAGGTAGTATTATCAACTAACCAAATAACGTATCTTTTATTTTCTACTATCAAAGCTTGTATGATAAAATGCAATAATAAACTCATAGACATACTGTTAAAATGAAGATCTTAACCATTTGTTTTATTTAAGAGACTTATATGGCTGCTGTTTTATGTGCTATAATTCTGGGTGGCTCACACCACCAGTGATTAAAAACATAAAAAAGACAATAAAAATCAGTAACCCAAAAACAACTCCCAGTGCCCTAAACAACTGTCCCCAGTATATAAACAGTCACAATCACTGGGCTCCAGCCTCACTCTGGCACAGAAGATGGATTTGTGGAACCCCCCCTCCCACGCGCCATGGCTGCCTCATACTAAAGTAGGAGTTGCAAGTATGTAGGTGTCTGAACTCACAGCAGAGAACAACCCTGTTCATTCCCACAGTATTGACTTGTTCATGGTCTTCCCAGGTAACTGAGCTCACACAGGGCTCAGGAATTCCCTAGCTAGAGTCCAACTCTGAGCAAAGTTGAGTGATTTTTGTCCAACGGTTGCTGAGAATATTTCTCGCAGCTCTGCAAGTGCTCCCCTCTTTATCCATAACGGGTTTGGTCACTGAAACAGGGCTGCTGATTAGCTGTCTGTTGATATGGTAAGACTGGAGAAGTAGAGGTTTTTCACTGCTCAAAATGGCTCTTATCTTTGTCCGGTCAGTTTCACTCTTTATCTTGTACTTTTGACTTTCTAGGCATCTCTTGTTTTGACTTGTGTGTCTTAAACTTCTTTGGTGCATGATTATCTTGGGGAAGATGATATTTCTTCTAGAGCCCTGAATGTTTATTGATATCAAAAGCTGGTGTTTAAATGAGTCAGCCAGTTAGTTTAGAGGTATGTCTTCAAAACCTTGTTTTTCCTAGGTGATCAAGTTCTTGGGGGATGAACAGGACCAGATCACTTTTGTGACCAGAGCAGTCCGTGTTGTGGATTTGATCACAAACCTAGACATGGCAGCCTTCCAGTCTCACAGTGGCCTCTCTATCTTCATCTACCGACTAGAGGTAGAATATTTTTTTTATTAGAGGTTTGGCCTTTTAATAAACATACTTTTCATTTTTTTTAGTGGTAAGATATTTATTTGTAATGCAATTGATCTTGAAGTCCGTCATTACAATCAAAAAATTACATATGTTTCTGTTTCGGAGTACAGCAGTTTCTCAATTTTACATATTATTGTCTTTTTGTAACTTCTTTTCTAGCATGAAGCAGACTTATGTCGGAGGGAATGTCCTTTTGTAATAAAACCAAAGATCCAGAGACCTGCTGTTTCCACTGTTACACAGGAGGGTGAAGAGATGGAGACAGATGTAGAAGGCAAAAATCTCCTAATGATACTTATTTCTTTTATTAACATACCTAAACTGTGCTAAACAAAAGAAATTTAATGGACAGTTTTACTTATTTTAATTGTAACACAGTACATTTCTATTAGTGGTTTCAACTGAATACATTTTAAAATGAAACAGGATTAAAAACAAATATATAGTCCCATAATACCATCTCTAAAATTGCATTTTGAAATGAAACAAATCCATCTGAATTGTAAGGTAGAAGATAAACTCCACACCTGCTTTCCATATGGAATTATTTAAATGAGGCAAAATGAGGAATTAGAACATCCTTGGTGAATAATTATACATTTAATGTATTTTAAAGGAGAATCAATTTAGTTTTTATCCCTTCTCTGTCATTTTATGGAGCTGGCTACTGTATTGAAAAGTCATGTGCAGTACTCGGTCTGAAAAGGTTGTATATAGGCATCTTAGATGGACTGATACCCAACAGTTGGGGTAGAACAAGGTATCCTGCCTCAAAACCCCTTTTTTAAATTCAAATTGTACTTTTAATGGGTATTTACTAGAACCTTTTGTTTTGTTTTGTGTTCATAGTTTCTTGATGGTCAGTTTGGGCCATAAGATTTTTTTTTTCAAACCGGTCAACTTTTTATACCTTCAGTTTCTGATGTAGCCATGGAAAGTAGCCCTGGGCCTTCCACCTCTGGAGAGACTCGGCAGGAAGTTGTGGTTGAAACACGAGCTTCAAATGCCACCACTCCAAGTAGCAGCAGCAGCAGCAGCAGCAGCAACAGCAGCAGCAGCAGCAGCAACACAAACACCATAATTTCACCCCGAAGTGGTGTGTAATGTTCTTAAAGAAAATTGCTTTGTTTTCAAATTATTTGTCATTCACTGATTTCATTTCTGGTTGTTCTACCTATTTCAGGAGTCCAATGCATCCCTCAACGAGCAGCACTTCTGAAGTCTATGTTGAACTTCCTAAAAAAGGCTATCCAAGACCCAGCTTTCTCAGATGGCATACGTCATGGTGAGAGTGCCTAGGGCTATCTTTCCTTTCAGTTCTTTGACAGCATGCTCTTCTCTCACTGTTGCATGTAAATACTATTATCTTACCTTAATAAAATCTGGAATAGCAGATGGGGGCTGTGGCCATGAAGACCTTATTCCATTCCAACTAAGATTGGTGCACCAATTGCTCCATTATCTAGAACAGGCATGTTCATTCATACTTTTGCTCCCTTTTACTCTACTTCTTTAGAGTTGGGCGTGTTCAGAATTCTGTGCTGTCAGACTGGGTGAGCAGAATCTCTAAGGAACAGGCTGTCTCAAAGTTACCCATTCTTAGCCATATAGGTCTTTATAGGTGATGATCAGTATCTTGACTTGCACTCAGAAACTTAACTGCAATTCCCACAACAATAGTGTTCCACAGCATAATGACATAAAGACAGGCCACTGTCTTTGGAAAACTAAAGGGTCTGGGTGGCCTTCAATAGCAGCCCCACATTTTCTATAGATGCTTCCCTTCTCTACAGCAGCTTGCCAGACCATGCTGCCAGACAAAGGAAGCCTCCATTCTTATGGCCACTGGGAGCTTCTAAAAACTTGGTTGTTCTGGAAGATTTTTGGGATGACTGATGTAGAGCTCGTGGTGCCAGGAATGTTACATTAAAAAACAAACCCATTTCTTTTATTGTGTATTATTGTGGGTTTTTAAAATTATTGTTGCATTGGCTGTGTCGGTAGTTTTTGTATACCCCTTAGAGTTGTCTTCATTTATATAAATGTATAAGTAAAACAAAAACTAAGCCATTCCCTTTTGGGGGCGGGAGGAATGTTTCCACCCGTTGAATATAGTTTGGCTCCACTTTGAGAACATGAATTTTTGAGTTTTCTAATATCAGTTTTGAACCTTTTATCATGAAAAGCTGTAGAAGTGATCAATTCAAAGCCAAAGAACTTGCTGAATAATATTCCATATAATTGAGGAGAAAGCTACATTTTTAGTAAGTTTTATGACTAGCAAAAATATAATTGGTTCTCATTTTTAATGGTAGAATAAAACATAATATGTTTTGCACTAAGAAGTTTTAGGTCATAAAACTACTTTTCTGGTGCAGAATTTTGAATGAAGTATATACAATTCTGAGTGTGTGCTATATACGGTTTTTAAACTGTTTGGCTGGCCTGTTATTTTTCTCTTGCAGTGATGGATGGCTCTTTGCCTACCTCTCTGAAACATATTATCAGCAATGCAGAATATTATGGACCCTCACTCTTTTTACTTGGTAGGTATGATTATATTTAATAAAGAATGTGTGTCTTGCATGTTTCATCAGTCTACACTCCTCTTGATTTCTCTCCTTGGGCTGTGCTAAATTAAGATGATGCCTTACAGCCTTACAGCCTGGCTGCCAAGATTCCTTTTCTGCCTAGAAAATCTGAACTGTGAATGACTTGCATCATTCTGTGCTCTTTCTTGACAGCCACTGAGGTGGTAACAGTCTTTGTATTCCAAGAGCCTTCGCTGCTGTCCTCCCTACAGGACAATGGCCTAACAGACGTCATGCTGCATGCTCTCCTTATTAAAGATGTAAGTGTCTTTTGGATTATATCTGGTTTTCTGTAAAAACACTTCAGTTGCTTTCTTTTATATTTGAAATGTTGGTAAATTCTAAGAAATGTTGGAATAACATTTATTTCTGGAACTTCAAAAGAGCTCACTGAACGTGGATAATAGGATTTTGTATAACTGGATGGTGCTGTTGTACTACTATTTGGAAGGTACTCCTGGTTATACATATTATGGATAAGCTTGCATTTTCAAATACATCATTTATTAAACGTATTTACTTTGTTTTCAAACTGAAGAAGAAAGATGAGAAGGAAAAAACAATCTGGGTAATTTCCCATTTTACCTCGCTCAGTGTTGGGAAACACCCGGCCAAGCAGAAGAGAGGCCTAAGCATAGTCCTTGTGCAGCTGCAAGAGATACAGAATTGGCCTCCATTAAGCTCTATAGAACCTTATCTATCTGTTTCCAGGCTGAGGCTGGCATTTTTGGGAGATTCCTGTATAATAGGCAGAATATAATAAAGTACACTTTCTTAACACTTTGGGTGCCTGGCATTCATACTCTTCATTCCTACCCATCCTTCCCAATTTCCACCTTTGAATCTGTATTCATACTTAAGTAAGTAGCTAGATAGCCGGACATACGTTTTGGGGGTCCTATAAAGTTGCTGCTTTCCAAATTCTTGCTGTTTCCTCTTTGCATATAAATGTATTTCCTTCTCCACAACAAAAGTACAATTTTCTTCTGTCATGCCACTTTTTGGGTTACTTTGTAAAGATAGACTGCATTGAAAATGGAATTAGTCTTGTGTGTTTATATTAATCATAACCTCAAATATGGAGCTCACTGAAAATGTATTTTGTGTAGCATGACTGTAAGATGATGACCCTTTTGGTCCTGTTTTGTGTCTGTGTCTCCTGATAGGTCCCTGCCACTAGGGAAGTTCTGGGTTCTCTCCCCAATGTCTTCAGTGCTCTATGCCTGAATGCCCGGGGACTTCAATCCTTTGTTCAGTGTCAACCTTTTGAGCGTCTCTTCAAGGTCTTGCTCTCTCCAGACTATCTCCCTGCAATGAGAAGGCGGCGTAGTTCAGATCCACTTGGTAAGTTAAATTGAAGAGGAACAAGAAGTTGCTTGTTCTTCACTGCCTAGTGAGTTTGATGTTGGATTTCATCTCCATCCACTAGAAACAAGGTTAATTCTAGATAAAAGAAAGAGGACGTTTGAGGATATGTCCCACTTCTGCCCTATAGTGTGCTGGAGATGTGTTAAAGTACGACCATAATGTTATGGCTTGAAATGGTATAAATTGGGAATTATAATTCATTATAGTCACAATTTGTCTTATCCTGGCAGTTGCCTGGAATGATTACATTGAGCAGTGGCTCACCTAATGTTTTTGGAGGGCTAGGGGACCTTAGTGGGTAGGGTCTCACTGGTGAAATCTAGTGGGCTCTTTCCCTCCCTGGGCTTGGAGGTGGTTTGAAGAAGTTGAAGGAAGATTTGGAAATTGGAAAAAAATGGTCTGGGGGCTTGAGGACTTGAGCCTGCCATTTCAAGTGGCTGCATTCACTCAACTCACTAAACCAAAATCAAAGAAATCATTGCCTAGTACAGTATATGAACTCAGTCATGAATCTAGCTGTTAAACTTTCTAGCTTATATACAGACTATTTCGTGGTGGAGCACCAGCCATCTTTAGGGAGTTTCATAGAAGGCTGAAGATGCTATTATTTCTACTGCACAAAGATAACTGCAATTATATTTCTTTTTATAATTTGTAAGGCTGCCCAACTGTACAATAAGACTTATGATGCAGCTAAAAACAAAAATAACCATTTAAATACTAAAGAAAACATAACAACCATTAAAAGGCAACTTTACATATAGAACCACCCAGTCTAACAAGGTCTGGAGAAAGAAATGGGTTTTAGAGCTCTTTTTTGAATATGGTTAAGGCATGAAGATATATGATGCCATAGTTGTGAATATGTATTACTGCTGCAGTCACTCTAATGAGTCCCCATGAAATTTAGCTGAAACACTTATATTCGGCTTTCCTGTAAATAATCCATAGAATTACCAAAAAAGCAAAAGAAAAACCATAAAAAATCATTAAGGGAATAAAAATTTCTTACAACACAGTCTACTTATTCAAACCTAGGAATTTTTAAGAGTTTAGCCGTTCACCTAGGAAAAAAAGGAAGGAATACGTTTTCCATTTTTATTTTCCGGAGACAGCAATTTTCAGGCAAGGCAGCCATTTTTTAATTTCCACACATGTTGCTTTCTGGATCCTTACTTCTGTAACATTCAAGTTGCTACAATTGAAATTTGTGGATGGTTTTCGAGAACAGTTCCAAATAGAGCAGTAATCCATCTTAGAATACTGTGGTCATATCTGACTGTTGGTAAGCCTCCTGCTTTAGAGCTATTGAGTTACACATTTTGGCCATTCAAACTATTGCCTTTTGGTTGGGCTGATTCATGCCAAGTGTAATAATACCTCATGTAGTGACTTCAGTTCTTTAAAAATGCTTGCATTCCCCACTCCGACTCCCATGTTTATTCTAGGAGATACTGCTTCCAATCTTGGAAGTGCTGTTGATGAACTCATGAGACATCAGCCCACGCTCAAGACAGATGCTACCACAGCCATAATAAAGGTAAGAGACCAGCAAAATGCCCCTTGCTATACAGCACTGTGTTTTATAACTGTCAATCCAGCAAGCTTCCCAAGATACACATTTATCTGTTAACTTATTATTATTATTTTTTAAAAATCTAAGTTGAAATGCAGTACTATTATTCTAGTAGAAAGAGTGCCAACATGTTTATATACACTTTTTTTGCAGTTGCTGGAAGAGATATGTAACCTGGGCCGAGATCCCAAGTATATTTGCCAAAAGCCCTCAATTCAGAAGGCTGATGGAACAACTACTGCTCCTCCGCCTCGTTCCACTCATGCAGCTGAGGAGGCTTCCAGTGAGGATGAAGAAGAGGAAGAAGTACAAGCCATGCAAAGCTTCAATGCCACACAGCAGAGTGAGGCAGAATCTAGTCAACAGTGAGTAAATGAGGCTAAATGTGACAGCTTGTTTTGCCAAAATGGCTAAATATAGCCTACTCTACTCTTTCAGGCTACCAGCTTGGATGGAAGTCAGGTTTCTATGGCAAGAAATTGGGCAGTAATTTTTTACGTGACAATTCTGATGAGTTTCCAGAAAACCTCTGAGGTTATGCCTGGGAATTTAAGGGGCTTCAGAATTTTTTTCATTCCAACAAAAACCTCATGCCAAAAGGCAAATGCTTTTTGAAAAAGAGGAATATCCAAAGTGGGGGATATTACAGGTAGGATGGGAATAAGCTGTTTATACTCAGCTTCCAGTGAGCCTCATGTTTGACTCAGGTTATCTACTATTATAGTTGCTGCTTATGACTAAAACAGTGTGCATAAATTTGGCTGTCCAGTCCAGTATGTAAAACAGAAATGCACAAGATCACTTATGTGTTAGCATTATGTGCATTTTATTGTGGGTAATCTCTGAAAAGGGCATAAAACATTTGAAGTAATACCTGGGATTTCATTTAGTGCTACATTCCAAATGAATTAAGGAGCTCCTGAAACTCACAGCTAAACAAGTGATGAAATATGAGTGTGTGTCTGCTTTTATTGTGTCCACAGATCCCCAACCAGCAGCTTTATATTAGTCACTCCTGGGTAGGGAAGGACCAGGGAAGCACCTATAAGGCTGCAATGAAGATTATTGTAGGCATCTGTTAGATGAACTTTCTCAGATCCTGTGAACTTGACTGAGGAATGGTGTAACTCTGTTACCTGTTATTTGAGCTTGTTAGTTCTGAGGAAGTGGACAGGGTTTTTAGGGCTATAAGTGTAGTATCTGTGTTCTAGATCCATGTCTTTTCTGGTTAGTCAAGGATCTTGGGAGGGGAAATGAGGTTTGATCCTTGTAGTAAATGCATCCCTGAGAGGGGATGATTCCACCAGTTCTGAAAGAGGCATTGGTTTAGCTTGTCATCAAGAAATCATTGTTAGATCCAATGGAGCTGGATAGTTTTTGCCCCATCTCTAATCTTTTTAGACAGGGTTATTGAGAAGATGGTTGCATTGTGTTTTCAAAGATCACTGGAGGAAAAGGATTATCTGAAGCTCTTTCAGTCTGGTCTCAAACTGGAGTATAGTGCTGAGGTTGCACTGGTTGCACATTTTGATGACCAGTCTTTGGATTGGGGACCTGTACTGGTTTTCAGGTGATGGCACAGGGCTGGTCTGTTTGTAGGACCACTTATCTCTGATTATTTCCGTCTATATCACTTGGCCATAGAGAGTAAACATGCTCCTAGTCCCATCTCTGAGACACTGTCATTTAATAGGATCCCGACAATATGCCTTCTCTGTTGCTATGGTTGCCGTTTGAAATGAGCACACACACACACACTCCAGTGTGAATGAGAGCTTGTTATTCAATATAAGAAAGGCAGCTATATAAATGTTTTAAACAAGCACATCAATATTCAGATATGTCTGTGATTGTTGGTTTTATTTTTCTTTTTGGTTTAATTCTGGGTTTTTTTTTAAATTTTATTTGTGTATGCTACCCATACTCATATAAATTATGTGTAGGGTAACCTTTATGCGTTCCTTTATTTCTTCAAACAAACAAACAAACAAATTAAAACAGCTGCAGTAGATCTCCAAATTTTGTGGCTGCAGTATTTCATCCCATTTCCAGAAGAGGGTATATTTTTACTTGGGGAAAAAAGTCACTATTGGTGAATTTCATATCAAGATTTTTTGCTTTCTCAGTACTATCTATATTAAAAGAGCAAAGATGTGCACTTCAGCTTCTCAAGACTATGTAGAATCTACCAGATTTCTTTTAGAAATCTGGTAGATGCTTTGGGGCTTCCATGTCTGAACTAATTTTCGAAGTTGCAGCTTCTGTATAGTGTTGATACATATTTTCTAACTTATTTTCCTATTTTACTTTAAATTGGGCTACATAGATGCACAATTCAGATCATTCATTGCTTGCTCAGGTTTTATAACTCTCAAATGTTTTTGAAATAATAACTTGTAGAAAAGGACAAAAAGCAAATATAGTGATAGCCAATTCATCCTTTATTTCTTTTTCTTCTTTGAGGAGAAAATGTAAAAATCACTTGGGCAAAACAAAGCCCAAGTGATTTGTTTTGCCCAAGTGATTTTTACATTTTCTCTTCAAAGAAGAAGGTGCGATGATAATTTAATTAGATTTCAAGTCTGACTAGGTTTTTACTCATCTGTATCAGGATCTTTCATTTGCATATTAGGAAATAAATTTCGGCGGATCCCTGTTTGCAAATAAATGTGAATTATACCCTCCTTCTCTATGTCTCTGTAATATATTATAAGTTTTCATGAGGAGATGCATTTCCTCCCCTCTCCAGAAAGAATCTGACAATTTTTATTTACAAATTTAATATGCCCAGCTAAAGAAATATACAATGTTTGTAATAAAGCAGTGGTGTCAAACTCCCGGCCCGCAGGCTGGATGCATCATTCGCTAGCCATGCCCACCCCTGTTTTAGTGAAGGGGGGGGGGAAATCATGATACGTCACATGACAATATGATGATGTGAGTTTGAGACTCCTGTAATAAAAGATCCCTAGTTGTTATGAGTTGTGAGCAAGGCTAGCACATTGATCAAGTATCACTGTTAATTGGTTGTATATTGTTCAAGTGCAGTCAAATATTATTTATGGATTATGTGCCATCAAGTCAACATTGATTTCACTGGACAACATTTTTTTTCCAAAAATTGTACTACTTGAAAAATTTCTGATGATTATAATAGATGTTTTCAAATTCAAGACAAATATAATTTCAGATTCATTGTATCACTTAGAAATCTTGAGAAATATCAAATTAACTTTCCATGACTATGATGTATTTAATGATATAATGTTTCTGACACTGCATGAGTTCAACAGGCCTAAAAGTGTTTTGCTGCTGATTTTCATTTGTACTCGGTGTTTGATATATCTCACTGCAATGTCCAACAATAGTTAACCAGTGTTGATGGATTACCTGATACCATTTTTCCATTGTGGCAATGTCCTAGTGAAACCTTTCACCATATTCATCATTTACTGCACCTAGATTTTTGTGAAAGAAGTCCAAGGGTGATTGCAGAAAATGAATCTTCAGTGGCATATTGTACTTTATGATCTTGTTTGCTATAAAAAAAAATTGTGAACCAGCTGAATGTAGTTTGGTGCTTTGTAGTTGCCAAGAAAATTCTGAACGACGTCCTTGAATGCTTTCCAGGCTGTTTTCTTTGGCCCCACTAACAGATCATTTAATGCTTGTCATTGATATATCTGATCTGTAGACCAACAAAAATTCCTTCCTTAATCTTGGCATCAGTTATTCTTGAAAGCATCTGTCTCAAATAACAAAAACCTTTCATCTTCCTTGTTCATCACTTTCACAAAATTTTTCATCAGTTTGAGTTTTATGTGAAATAGAGGCAAAAAGTGGTTCAAGTGCTACATTTTTCTGTCCTGAAAATAAATTCATTCAGTCGTCATTTCTTTTTAATGTAATACGACTGTCTTGCATAGCTGTCCCTCTGCCTGCCTGTCTGTCCGTCCGTCCATGACCTCATTTAGGAATCACCCATCTCCCTCACAGAGGGATTCTAGGCAGTGTACAAGTAAAATATTAACATAAAAAATTAACTTAAAATTTAAAATAGAAGGATAATTGAAGTTAACATTAAAAGTCAGTTAAAAGGTGGGAGGGGGCTTTCAGGATGCTAACCAGCTCCAAGGCTGCATGTTCATATGTGAATGTGAATGGTCTTATAGTTAAGTATACCATGACAACTTTTAATTCAGGCTGGTCTTGGAAAAGTAAGTTCACTGAATTATTAATGTTCAGAGAATACCTTCTCTCAAATTCTCTTTTAAGCAAAACTAATTGCATTAATTTCCAAATAGTTTTTGTTTTATTAGTGTAATCAAAAGTCTTTTTTTATTCGTTAAAGTATTAACACTAATCAGAAAAATCAATTTTGGAATTATTAAGGCAGCATTTTCTTCTAGGCTCATTTGACTGCTCCAGAAGCTATTCCTAGTTGTTTCCACATGTGTGAGGAAGCATAAATACTTTGCTTATGAACCTAGAAAAATACATGGCTATTTTGACAGTTCTAAAGAGATGCTCATAGGCATTCCTCTACATTAATATAGAACTCTTGAAAGATTTCAGCAGCTTTATGAATCAGAGGCTGAAGCTTCATAGTATTTATTCTAGAGAACTGATAGAACTTCAGGAACCTATAACACAGCAAATGTGATATTTCTGAGGACAAAAGGGTTCCAGGACCAACAAATGGAGTGGGATGTAATGTCACTTTCAGCATTTTTAGCAGAGTGCGCCTGCTCTCTGGCACCCTGATCTCAGATTGTGAGAACCTTGCTGAGAGGCTGTCTTGGCTCACTGTTTGTTTGGCAAAGTCTCCTACAGCTCCTGAGTGCCTGCCAGCTGTTTCTTTGTAAACTTCTGAACTCTACAATTTTCTGTCTATGGGACAATTTAACCCCATCAACTCCTCATTTATAGGAGTTGTGCTGGGTGATGCTGCCGAGGGGGAAATTGCAAAATTGGTATTCAGCATTTGAAATCGGCTAATTCAGGGACATTGTGGTGCTTTGCGAGGAAAGAAAAGCAGAACATCGGGGAAAAGGCTTGCCCTCCCAGTTTTTTTTTTATTATTATAACTAACTCATTACATTAACGGCACCCAGGATTCAACACTTTTCTGGCTTACAGGATCCCCATTAATACAAAAATTTGTTTTGAATTAAGGTTCTGCAATCCTTATGTTGCCCTTGTTGAAAGTAGAAGTAAGGCCTTTTGTAGGGTCTAGAAACAGTTAAACGTCTGCTAGCTTCAGGGAGGAGGCCATGTTTCTTCTGGCTAAAGTAGCAGGGCCGGATTTCCTTTTGGCTTGTCTGCTGCCATGTGGCAGGTGCCTGGTGGGACTGGAGTAGCCCCAATATCCTCCGCTCACCCACCTCCCCGCCCTGACTTTTTCTTGATCCCTCCTTGCTTACATCAGACATTTTCTTCTTTTCCCGACCAAATTCTGTACGGAGCATGCTCTTTACGTCACTCTCCGATTCTTCTCCTTCTGTCTCTCCTGCCTGGCTCCATTTTGCTACAGAACTCCATGGCGCCTGGCAGTCAACCATTCATGGATCTTGCCACATTCCCATTTTTAATCCGGTTCAAGGCCTCCGGCCAAAATGGACAGTATTGCTTTGTTCCTCCCCTTGCCTTTTCTTGTCTCACCCCCCCCCCAGTCCTGGTGGCTTTTGTCATTTTGATGCCGCTTTTGGCACATTATTGCCGCAGTTCAGGTGCAGAGCTGCCCTATGGATATTTTGGGTTAAAAGAAGCTGGATGAGTAATAGTTTTTCCCTTTTTTTCACTCTATCTCTTTGGAAAACCTTAATGGAAGAAGGCTTTGCATAAAATCTAAAATGTGAGTGGAGGAGATCACACATGTCCATTGTAAAAAAATATGGAAGATTTGCAGTGAAAGTAATTTTCCCTGTTTCTAGGGTCGTTGGTACAGAAGAACGGATACCAATTCCTCTCATGGATTACATCCTTAATGTGGTAAGTTCTAGAAAAGTAGGTGGAGTCTAACGTATACTTTTCCAAGGTGTTTGTGAAAAAACTTAATATTTTCTGCTGTAACATTGCTATGAAAATACTTGATAATATTTTCAAACTATAATGTGGCAGGAGTTCAGAAATGTAATAGCTACCTCAAATACTTGTTAAAATAATACTGCTATGCTGTTCTGCTGTTGAGTTGGATGGTATCCTTAAGTTAGTTTCAAATATTGAAATAGAAAAGGTTTTACAAGTTTCTATTTTGATATTGATACTTGTTTATTTTACAGTGTTCTGGGAATGTTATTAAATGACCCAAAACCTTATTTTTGGCTTTAGTGTTCTTGCTTTTTAAACAGTTGGGTGGATTTGGCCTTGACAGTGTGTATTCTAGAATCTGTTAAGGAACTACTGAATTAAGAAGTTGTTATGTTTTCCATACCCCTTGATGTAGAATTATAGCAGTTTGTATAACTGTAGAAGGCTTAATTTTTTTCTTCCCTCTTTTCCCGTCATTTTTCTGTCTCCCCAGATGAAATTTGTGGAATCAATCCTCAGCAATAATACTACAGATGACCATTGCCAGGAATTTGTGAATCAGAAGGGTCTGCTGCCCCTTGTGACCATCTTGGGCCTGCCCAACCTGCCCATAGACTTCCCCACCTCAGCAGCCTGCCAAGCTGTGGCTGGAGTCTGCAAATCCATATTGGTAAGGAGGAGAATACAACATTTCCCTTTCCAGAAGGTAATTATCACTGCCATTGAGTTGGAAGTATACACAGACTTCTGGAAATCCTACTCTTAATTTCCCCGTGCACCTGTTACAGGCTTGTGTTGATTGCATCGTTGTAGCTGACAGTGTTTGTTAGGTTTGCAAAGTTTACCAGAGGACCATGGTTGCCTTTTTTTCTAGCAATCTTATTCCCTTAGATTCAGAATTGTCCTGTATAGTACATTACCATAAAACGTCTAGGGTAGAAAGAAACCATTAATGAGATGAAGCCATAGAGCTTCTCCAGCTAGGATGAATTCAAAGGAGAAAAGCAAAGAGAAAGAAGCAAAGTCACTGAACATAGAGCTCTATATTACCAAGAATACAATATTTTTGATTCACAGAATAATTGAAATAGTAAAATTCTCAGTCTCAGTTTGTTGGTATGTTTTACGTAATGTTCAGGTTTACACCTTTGTACTTGCCACATACATACCTGAAAGTCTAGGAGTCCTTTACAGTTGTGGATTGGGAATGAATACATTATCAAGGACAGGAAATCTGTAGTCTCCCAGACATTGCTGAATTGCAACTCTGTGTTGATGAGTATATCGGCTGGCACTTGTAGGTATTGTGGTCCAATTGATACCCCCCCTCAATTTTTAGGGGACAGGGCAGCAATGAGCTGTTACAGTACAGGTTCACATAACTACAAGAATGACCGTAGGAAGTGTGCAAAGTATGAATGAAGTAAGTCATACCCATTTCTCTGATTTGCATATTTTATACCAATTGTAATATTCCTCTTTTGGAATTGTGCAATTTGGAAATATTAATCAATTTTAAAACTGACTAAATAATTGGATTTTATGATGAAACACTTTTCATGGGAGGAAACTACAATTTTTACTCAAAACTGCTTTAGCGAGCATAAGGATTGATTCAAGCAACGTGACTGCTGAGTGGAGTCCTAGGGGAATCCATATGTACATTACTAGTAATGTCATATTTAGAGATCTGCATAATATTTACAGGTGATCCTCGATTTACAACCATTCATTTAATGACTGTTTTAAAGTTAACGGCACTGAAAAAAGTGACTTATGACCATGTTTCACAACTGTTGTAGCATCCCAGGGTCACATGATCAAAATTCAGATGCTTGAAACTGGCATGTATTTATGATGATTGCAGGGTCCCAGGGTCATGTGATCATCTTTTGAGCTTTCTGGCAAGCAAAGTCAGTAGGAAAGCCAGATTCACTTAACAGCCATGCTATCAACTGCAGTGATTCATTTAACAACTGTAATAAGAAATGTCATAAAATGGAGCAAACATCACTTAACAACTGTCTTGCTTAGCAACAAAAATGTTGGGTACATTGTGGTCATAAGTATAGAACTACCTTTGTCAGCAAACCATCACAGAGCTGTCACTTGTCTATGCCAAAATGTTATTTTCAGAGCTTAAATTAAGTATTAGAATCAGGGCTTAATCCTACAGTGTTTGAATAAAAGTATATGCAATTTCATTTGAAGATGTTTAGAGCTTTCTTCTCCACAGATTGTGTATGTGTGGAAATGTCCTGACCACAGGCCAAATGTTGCTATTTCTAGGCAGATTTGAGGTTGATCAAATTCCCCCCCCCCCCATTACTAACTAAGCATTAATAATCTAATGCTGCGACTTTTACCCAGCAGCTAATGGCATTACAAAGTTAAAGGAAAATGTTGTTTATCCAATCATTGAACAAGTAGGTTCACCCTTTTTATGCTAGACATAATAATGCCTCTTCAGAAATCCCTTACAATTGAATAAAAATAGGTCAGAAAAATCAACACAATATATCAGTCTATTAAACACCATAAATAATCCTTCTTTCACACAAACCTCCCCCCCCCCATTTTTAATATTTACCCTAGACTAAATTTTATCTAGCACAGATTTTTCAAATGATGCTGATTAGCCACTGTAGGGCTAACAGTCTAGGTCTGTTGTGTTAATAGCACCCCAAGAAGGTGGCATACTCTGAAATTGCAAGGAATGTCAAGCACTAGGGCAGATTTGTGTTATTTTGTGTCATTGGCAAGACTAACCTGTTCCCTCCCTTCAAACTATAGGCAGTAAGGATAACAAAAACAACACACTATCTTGTGAGATAAGGTTTGACACTGAGATTCTGTGACCAAGTCTTGTAAGCATTCCTTATGAAATGCCTCTCTAGCTGAGCATTTGTGTCTATTGGAATCCAGTTTCTCAAGGCAAGCAGAACGCCTGTAGCGAGCGATACAGTTGCTGCAGTGAAAACAGTTGGATGCAGAATTTAGCCCCCTCTCCCCCTGCCAAAATTACTAGTGATCAGCTGATGCCACCTTTATATGGTACAAAGTTAAACCCGGCATCTTTCTAAAAATTGGAATGCATATTTTCTATTCATGGTCATTTGTTTACAAATTCAGAATAAAAAATAAATACCACCCAGAGCCCCTCTGTGAGGGAGATGGGCGATTAATAAGTCTGACATATAAATAAATAAAATAAATAGATGCAGAAGTTTGAATGTCGTTTCATTTAGAATATTATCATATCTCCTTTGGCAGAAACAGCTTCCAAATATTTCTTATACCCAACTAAGAGTCTATTTTTGCTTTTGGTATATAGATATCTCCAAATATATATATTTATTTATTTGTACTCTTCCTGTAAAAATAGTCTAGTTCGGAATTATTCACAATTCCATTTGCATGTCCCATGTGCTTGATATTTTCATATAGATGTCATACTGAACAGATTTTCAAATTCATTCCAAAATTTTCCTTTTCTTCTTTGTAGAGCCAAAAGAGCTCTGCAAGAAAGAGAGGGAAATAAATCCAAAAGCAAGTACATAAAGTGTGATCAAGAATCCCTAAGCCTTTGCATACAACTGTATTCAGTTGCATACAACTGTCTTTACTTAGCAACTACAATTGAGTCTGGCAACTTGGGTCTCTAAGCGGAAAATCATGTGACCACAATGGGCTTGCAACCACACTTTTCCTTTGGCTGTTAGTGAAATATCATGGTCACTAAGGGAAATGTGATCATGTCTTAAGTTGTTACAAGCCAGTTGCGGAGCATACAAATGGTGATCGTGTGATTGTAGAAGGCTATTTTTCTGCACTGTTGTAACTTTGAATAGTCACTAAATAAGGTGGTTGGTAAGTGAGGACTACTTGAATTCATAATTATTGCATGTTGTTCTGAAAGGAATAGTGATATAACACCTGGACCTTTTGTCATTCTCCAGTTTGGGTTTATAGTGGCTGGTCACTAATACATCATGTATCCTATTGCTTATCTAAGGTATGTGCTTTCATTTGTGCTAAGCAAAGATGCTGTGAATTATAATGAGTAAAAAAAAAGTTGAATTTTTGCATCCTAGGGCACTGTAAACGTCCCAGGAATTTTGTGTTCAGCCACCCATAGCTGCTGTATTTTCTTCTGGTTTCTTGGTATAAAGGCTTATTTGGCTTTTAAATAACAGATTGACACTTGTGGATCGAGAAAACATGCATTACAGTAGCAATTATTGGATCTGCATGTTCACCGGTATGGTCATATCTTTCCACAAATTTTTGATAATGGGCATTGATATGATTACTGTACTTCACTGGAAAGGATATTTTTAGGAATGCATTTGGCTTCAGAGCCTAATTGTCTCTGTCAGCATGCGCAACATTTTCTTTTCAGGAAGGCCATATTTTAGTGGGCAATTTTGGAATGATAGTAATTAAATTTGGTAATAGATAGACTCTTAGGGCAGCGAACTGTGGCATGATTTCCTTTTTCTTCATTTGGTGGCTCATCTTGAATCAGAATTTGGCCTTTATATATGATTGTTTATCTTAAGTGGGCTGTTTCTTTACAGATCCATTCACGTACAGGTAGCCTTTGATTTACAACTGTTCATTAAGTTGTTGAACAAACTGAAGAAGCTTCTTTAATGAGAAATGAAACATCTTAAAGAAAAATTAGAAAGTCCAGTTTGCTTTTAAAAAACAAAAGCCACCTTTGGAGCAAGAACTTCCTGTACAATAACACAGTCAAAAGGGATTCAGTATATAATCAATCAAAGATTCTATCCTGTCACAGACAGGATTTATGCATTTCATTGGTTGGAAGGCATAATTTATCTTCTTTCCTTGCTGGGGGAGCTACACAAAATAGGATCAGACATATTATGATACCACCAGCACAAGTGAAATTGAAATCCGTGGATACTTTTTTGGTTTGGAGATTTATGGGATACTTAAGAGGCAAATAGGTGTTTTAAGCACTGCGAGTGCCTTCCACCCCTTAACCTCCCTCCAACAACAAAAACCAGGACATTTTTAAGCCGCTCTACGGTGGCTGATTTTTCCCTCTCAGAGTTACTTCTTGATGCAGGTTCTCTACTTGGAGATCATTCAGGACTCACCGCTCCTACCAGATAAATGGAGGAAAGCTGTGGCCTATGCCCAACCTGGCCACAGCCTTCTGCTGCTTCAGTTGCGGCCTTATGTAGGACAAGAAGGTTTGGCTATAATTAACTCATGCCCTCATCACTACTTGATTAAACTACAGTAACATGTGCTAGTTGGGGATGCCTTTAAAGAGTATTTGGA
Source organism: Oxyrhabdium leporinum (assembly GCA_032468155.1). Lineage (NCBI taxonomy): Eukaryota > Metazoa > Chordata > Lepidosauria > Squamata > Cyclocoridae > Oxyrhabdium > Oxyrhabdium leporinum. The sequence goes on from JANHFL010000966.1 coordinate 31,148, forward strand.
AACTACAATTGGTCCAGAATGCAGTAATGCACATATTTTGGGGCTCCCTGTGAGGGGTGTATAACAATGGTTTTAGGGATCCTGCATTAGTAGTCAGTTTGTGGGTCCAGTTTGGGTCTGTTTTGGTTGGCCCAAACCAATCAGATCTGTTGGGAAGAAGCTGCTAAAATTTCACACTTTGGGGACTGAAGTGAGAACCTGCTGTTTTTTGTAGTAGCACTGGCACTGACCTTCTAGTTGAGCTCAGATTTATTCCCTCTTCGTAAGTTTTTTTTTTCTTTTTTGAAAACTAATGAAGATCAGTGTTTTCAAAGAGCCTTCTCCATACTTTGATGGTGCCAGCTTTATTTTTTTTTCTCGTTTTACTATTCTATTGTGTTTTTATTTTTGTAACTGATACTTTAAACTACTTTTTTCTGTGTAAGCCACCAACATTCTTAGAAATGTCAAATAGATAAATAAATATTCTAGTTTTCTGGGCTCCAAATGGGATCTTGGGTCATGACACCTAAGAAGTACAGACTGTTCATCCCTGCTATAGTGGATGAGTTGGGATATGGACCTCTATATAGCTGTTGTTTTTGCATGTGGCATAAGTTGGTTGAATGTTGTTGTGAGCCAGTTGGTGAACAAATATGGAGAAGTGTTAGTGTGATTAGCAAGAGAACATTTTTAAAAAAAAAAAATACTGATTCTGAATGTCAACTTGTTCAGTCTATGAATACAGTATCTACAAAGGCTAGACAGTATTTTTCTGAGAAAGAGCGTTCATGGATGTTTAGTAAACCATACGTCATGAGTTTGAACATCATGGATTAGAGTTTGGTACAGTGTGTGGTTTTGAGGCAAAGGCTTACATATTATCAAGTGATTTGATGGATTGCACTATTCTGTTTTCTGTATCCTAGACACTGTCTCATGAGCCAAAAGTGCTGCAAGAAGGGTTGCTTCAACTGGATTCCATCCTCTCTTCCTTGGAGCCTTTGCACCGGCCCATCGAGGAACCTGGTGGTTCGGTCCTGCTGCGGGAATTGGCATGTGCTGGCAATGTAGCTGATGCTACTCTCTCTGCCCAGGCCACACCCTTACTCCATGCCCTGACAGCAGCCCATGCTTACATCATGATGTTTGTGCACACTTGCCGCGTAGGACAAGTAAGAATTGCTTTTTTGTCTTGCTCATTTCTTTTTTGGCCTTAATGGTCCTTGATGTCACCAATGTCTAATTCAGCTGTTCAGCAACGTATTTTCTCTTCCATTTACAGAGTGAAATTAGAGCCATCTCAGTAAACCAGTGGGGTTCGCAGTTGGGTCTGAGTGTGCTGAGCAAGCTGAGCCAGCTGTACTGTTCACTGGTATGGGAAAGCACTGTGCTGCTGTCGTTATGCACGCCAAACAGGTATGGGCACATAATAGATGTGAAACCTACTTTGCTGGTGGTATAAATTTGCTGGGCTGGAGATGGATAAAGAAACTGTGCTTATTTATAAGTAGGCATTTAGGTCACAAGACCATTAGAGCAAAGGCCATAAGTTTAGTGAACCAATTCAAGTGTGTCAGCAGTTCCCTTGGTAAAAAGTGTCAGGAATTGGGGTAGCGTGCACACAAGGGCGTGTTGCAGAATATGGCAAAGTTTGCTCATCTTCCCTAAACAAGCAAAGGCAGCACGAACTTTCTCTCCCATATCCATTGCACCTTCTAGGAGCCAGCTGGTCGAGAAAGAATTCACCCATAGCTAAATTGAGCTGCAGCCATTTCATGGTTGTTTTAACACCTCTAAAAACTCTTAACAGTTCTGTTTCTGCTTCTTTAATTAGGCTTTTAGTACTTAATCCAAAGTTATTCGAGGCTTAATTATTCATTGTGTTGAAGGGAATGACAAGAGGCCAAATAGAAACAGAAATGGCCTAAAGTAGCTTTTGAGCCCTTAATGGTTCAGTATTAAGTGGGATATTGCCTAGGATCCTTGGTCCCTGTGCCACTGTTGTACTTCATTCCATTGCTCCAAGTTGTTTGCTGTATATATTTTTCCTGTTGAGAAAGAAACCATGGCATCTAGATGCATGCTACTTGTAGCAGTATCTGACCTTTCTATGCTTGCAGTTTACCTTCAGGTTGTGAATTTGGCCAGGCTGACATGCAGAAATTGGTGCCAAAGGAAGAGAAAACTGTACCAAGTGCTGCTACCCAGGGAGCCAAAAAAGCAGGTATGGTTGGGAGGTAGATGCTGTTACCTGTTGAGTTGAGATCTGATACAAAATTCAGATTTCCTATCCCATAAAAACTCTATTGGGGGGAGGCTATTTGGCAGAAGATGTATTTTGTGCTGCGTGCCCCTGATGGCAAAGAACAGTAGCCAGCTTTCTTATCAATCTTTTTAGGCTCATCCTGTACAGCAGTGAAATTATTGCTATATTTTATGCTTTTATTGAAGCAACTCCAATACTGATAAATAAATTTCTTATCAGACAAGAAGTATTGACTGAACAAAAGAGGCTTCATTTGCACATAACAATTTTTTTCAATGGGAAACTTATCTGTTCATGGGAAACTATCTTCTAATGAGGTGTTCTGGGGGAGTTTGACAGTTCATTTGAAATTAATGCTCCCACCTTGCTCTATTGGACTGCTTTTCTGCTCTCTCCAACCCCGTACCTAGCCTGCCTTATGGGTTACCATTTTCCAGCTTCTAAAGATTTTCTTTGCTTGTAGTGGTGATTCCATTAGGTTCTATTGATATCTTAATGTACAGTTTAGGCCCTCTTAAGTGAAATTGTGGGAAATGGGCTGGCAGAAGGATCTTTGAATGGATAATTTATCAGCATTGCTTTTTGCAGATGGTGAGCCAGAAGCAGTGGGAGCTGGAACCATGGAGGCTTCTGCCCAAGGCCTGCTAGAAGGAATTGGCCTAGATGGGGACACCCTAGCACCAATGGAAACTGATGAGCCTAGTTCTTCTGATCCAAAGGGGAAGTCAAAAATAACCCCAGCCATGGCAGCTCGAATCAAGCAGATCAAGCCCCTTCTATCAGGTGAGGGGGGAAAAACTCTATTGTAACTGATTCAGGGGGGCTTTTGAATGGAATGGAATGCCTATGATTAGAGAACAATTCTGCTTTGTTACTTGCCTTCCCTTTCCAGATTTGTAATGGAAAAGGCTTAGAATGTGATCATTTGCTAGTGTAGCTCTATCAAAATGCTGGAATAATTTTTATGACAGAAATAGACAACTTTTCTGGAGCAATGAGCACATTTTGAATATTGGGAGCATATTGTGAGTTCTTTTACTGGTTGCCCTGACTGGGAAGCTTCTGTATTAACAACATGGCTATTACGATGATCCTAGCCAATTACAGCACAATTTATGAAAAATGAAATAATGAGTTGCTACTTACTGTGCTCTCTAGTCTTCTAGAACATGCTTTTGCTGTTTTCTTCCAAGCAGGTCAGTGTACAGTATTTCCAAGTGTTGAACTATAGCCATGCACCATTTTAATTTTCTAAGAACACCTGTGAGCCTTTTGTGAAGCCAAATTCTTAACCTTAACAAATGAAGACACTTGAGACTGAGACTCTGCTTTGGAGCGTATCACTTTTCCTCTTCATTTTTAGTAACATAAACTTGAATTTTCTCTCTTTCTCTCTCTCTTTCTCTCTCTCTTTCTCTCTCTCTCTCTCTTTCTCTTTCTCTCACTCACTCACTCACTCTCTCAGCATCTTCTAGGTTAGGACGTGCTTTGGCAGAATTATTTGGGTTGCTGGTCAAACTGTGTGTTGGTTCCCCGGTAAGACAACGTAGGAGCCATCATGCTGCTAGCACCACTACCGCTCCCACTCCTGCTGCTCGCTCAACAGCTTCAGCACTCACCAAACTACTCACCAAGGGGCTTTCCTGGCAACCCCCACCATATACACCCACACCTCGCTTCCGGTAAGTCATGCCGACCAGTAATTCAGGTTCATCCCAAATGTTTTTCGGAAGGGGAAAGCTTATCCTAGACTTCATAGACAAGAATATTTTGCTACACTTTGCAAAGATTTGAGAAATCAGCATTGTTTTGAGTTTGCTTAATTAACAGAATTGTTTTTGCTTTTAGTTTGACTTTTTTCATCTGTTCTGTCGGTTTCACCTCACCAATGCTGTTTGATGAGAGAAAATATCCCTACCACCTGATGCTGCAAAAATTCTTGTGCTCTGGAGGCCATAATGCTCTTTTTGAGTAAGTTGCATTCTGGTTTATTTGTACTCTGAAATATTTCATTAGCTATTCATGATCTTTGAAATTCAAACTTTGTTGATCAGTTACTGCACCTGGAATGAAACAAGGAATAAAGAGAATGCAGAGCACAGTTGTTGCATCTCTTCTAGAATGAGTCCAGTACATTTTTGTTTAATCAGTTTAAAAGCTAGCAATCTATTGCAACTTGGCAGATTTTCGATAAGAATATGCCTCTTAGAAAAGCTGCTGAAAGTTCCACTGTCCTTGTAGAGTTTCTCAAACTGGAACAAGTACCAATTGATAACAAAGTTTGATGGATGCAAATACCTGTTTTGAAAACTGTTGAGTTGACCTTTGAAAGGATTATGGTAGTGGATGTAGTTTTTCTGGGTCCAAAAATACTATCCAGATGAAAGAAAACAGCTGTCAAATATCAAGTGAATGCAATATTTATGCCAATCAGGATCCAGGTTTGGAAAGAATATTGGAAAAAGCATCTCTTTGTTAAGACAGGGAAAGAATTTAGAGAGGAAAGAAAGATCTTTGTGCAAAATGATTTTGTGTAAAAGATCAGATAAAACTCATCAAAGTGTAATCATCAGAATTCTCTTGAACAACCTAACATAGACCATGGCAACAACTGTAGAAGACTTCATTATTGCAAAAGATGCATTGCCATCAGCTTGAATTGTTTGGAAGCTAATTGCGCACAGAGATGAATTTCATGAAAGGATGGTATGAGATTGGGCAATTAAATACTGAAAAATAGTTAAAATGTTTAACCACTAGGTGAAGAAATACAAACTTTCATTAAACTATGAGAGGCTGAAGTTACCTTTTAAATGAACTTTAAAGGACAATCAAAAAAAACGCCAATAAGGAGAGCAGAAAGCCTAAAACCTGCATTAAACTTAGATATTTTCTGCCTATTGGCTTGAGAATGGAAGACTTTCAAGACACAGCTAAAATCCCAACTGTTTCTTCTGAGGATCCGCTACCTAACTGATCTTCCAAACAATGAGCTTGAGGCCTTGGATATTTGAGTAGATCTTTGACTTTTTCATAATCAGTGAGATCTACAGTAGAATAGCTGTAAGATGAGGAAATTGATGAAAATAGCAGGAATATATACTGTTCTAGCTGAAATGGAAGAACTGTATCAATAATGTCTACTTCCATAATACAGTCCACAGAAATATGGTTAGTATGACAGCGTGACCAAACCATAAGTACTAAAACAAGCCTGAAGAGCATTAGCATTGAGATGGAGAACACAAACGAGATCTATCCTAAATGCTCTGATCCAAGAGAGTTTTGTCATATATTTCTTGACTTTGAAATGGTTCCCAAGCATGTACTAACACAGTTGGAACAGGTATTGGAGAGCCTAGTATAGCAGGTCTGATTGACACGAGTTGGGTATACAATTTCAGAAGAAAGAATGGGTGGGGTGAGCAGACAGTTGGCATTGTGTGGATTGTCCTTTTCTTTTATTCAGGCTGAGCCGATTCTTAGCTTTAGAAAGGTATCCTGTGGTCTGGTAGGCATCAGAGGAACTAACGGATCTGATATGGCAGCAATTGCTGGCATTGGACTAGGAGGCTTGGAATGACAAGTGCATTATGGAATGTGGAAATAATTGAGAATAATGGACCCTTCAGCTCTGGAGCAGCCCAAGACATGAGAAACACATTCTCATGTCTTTGTGGAACAAAAGTAAACAGGAACTGGCCATCTATTAATGGGAACTTATTGTAACAATTCTTGTCCTTGTCGAGAACCACAGAATTATTATCCATGAACTAGAAAAGGGAAATCTCTTGAAAGAAGTGGAATACTTTAGAAAAATATATGACGTTACCATTGTGATGTTTGGAATAAAATTTTATCTTTAAAAGCACTTCGTATAGTTACTGCCTTGGCCCAAATCCTTATATTTCAATCACGCAGCATTATAGGAAATTAAAGCCAACTCCATTCTTGGCTCCTGAATGTGGCAACGATAGAGATTTATCAATAATGATTTATGATTATTGGTAATTATTATGATCTAGAAAAGATTCCTTCAGGTCAGATATAACCTTAGTGAGATTGTCTGGGGGGCGGGGGGGGGAAGAACTGAATGCTTAACAGGTATAATCACTTCACGTCTCACCCTACCCAGGACTTTCAACTGGGCCCTTTCTATGGGAGGCAAAGTTCCAGTTGCTGAAGGATTGGAACACCCAGATTTGCCTGACGGCACCGGCGAGTTTCTGGATGCCTGGCTCATGTTGGTGGAGAAAATGGTGAATCCTACCACAGTGCTGGAATCTCCCCATTCCTTGCCTGTGAAGCTACCAGGTGGGCAGAACTACCTGCAATTCAGTGCTTTGCGTTTCCTTGTGGTAACGCAGAAGGTGAGTAGTTGCAGTTTCTTTCTCCCTTTCTCTCCTTTTTCAAATATAGCAAAGGTTGTATGGAAGTGAAATATATAGAACTATATATGCTATTACTCCAGCTGCTGCTGTAATGTGATTTCACTATAGGAAAAACTCTTTGTGGTCAGTCTAAATAAGAATCTGTTATCTTGTGGTATAAGACAGCTGATCTATCTTGTTTTGTTGTTCAAAATGTTACTGAAATCCTAACTTATTAGCATTTAATGTTTGTTTTTACATACACCTTGTATAACTGTATCTTATTCTTTTCTTATATGTGTAGAATGCACTATGTGATACATTCTAACTTCTCTTTATAAGTGATTTTTGTATCTAGAAACTGCAAAATTCAATCATTTCTGACTTTCCAAGGAGGAGACCCCATGTAGGGCAACCTTTGCTAGCTTGTCTCCTTCTATTGTGCAGGCAGCCTTCACTTGCATTAAAAACTTATGGAACCGTAAGCCACTGAAAGTATATGGAGGGCGCATGGCAGAGTCCATGTTGGCTATCCTGTGTCACATCCTGCGTGGAGAACCAGTTATCCGTGAGCGTCTTGGCAAGGAGAAAGAGGGAGCACGCAGTGAGGAAGAGGCAGGGCAAGAAGAGGGTGGTGTTCGAAGGGAGCCACAAGTTAACCAGCAGCAGCTTCAGCAGGTAGAAATCTTTCCGTTATTTTAGTGCTTTGCAAAAGTTGCATTCTTGGTTTAAGCCCTTCTCTTTGGGGGAAGTAGTTGGCTTTTAAACTGAATCTTCTGGTTGTCTTCTGCTTGCATATCCAATCCCTTTATGAAGTTTTCTGCCTCTGCCTATTTTCAGCTGATGGACATGGGCTTTACACGAGAGCATGCTATGGAAGCTCTGTTGAACACCAGTACCATGGAACAAGCCACAGAGTATCTTCTGACACATCCTCCACCCCTTATGGGTGGGGTTGTAAGGGTGAGGCAATCTAGCAGTTTAAGATTATTTGATTTATAGAAATTTCTTGGCTTCCTTTATTCTAGATTGTTCATTCCCAATCTTTGTTCTTTTGAAAGCTGCATTGCTTTGGAATTAGGGGGTCTACGTGTTAGTGATGAATGGGCCTTAAGCCAGCTGCAAGCAGAGCCAAAAAGGGTGGGACAGATCATATTTTCTTCTTTTGATGTATCTTGTTTTGCTTTGTGTCTTTTTCGTTCTTATCACAACAATTAAGCTAAATTGCTTTTCTCAGAGTCTGAATTGATTGTGTAGACATCAGGGTAGTGTCATGAGTTGTTCTGGTCCCATTCTAGATACTGATGAAATATACCTTCCCAATCTTAAAAGATGAAATATGCAGTCATCAGTTAATTAATTACTATGATTCTGATGCTCTTAGCTTAGAAAATCTTTTTTAATGAGTGTATACAAAAGAGAGCGCTCTACTCCCACCTTAATTTTACAGTTTTAGATTCAGTTAATACAACTGTCTAGTTTCCTTTAGGCTGCAGATTAAGTTGGATTCCAGTAGCCAATCGCTAATATTCCAGATCTGTTTGTGGGTTGTCTGGCAGGATCTCAGCATGTCTGAAGAAGATCAGATGATGAGGGCCATTGCTATGTCCCTGGGACAAGACATCCCCATGGACCAAAGGGCTGAATCCCCAGAGGTAAAAAAAATATAATACCCTTCATATTGTGGTTCAGATTGCTGGATTGAAAAAAATATTGTTTAGAAGAAAAATCTTTAGTACTCCATTCTTATATTTAAATGTCTCAGAATTGTGGTGAAAAAATGCAATTATAATTAGCAAGCATAAAGCCCAACTTTTATTAACAGTAAGATAGCTGCAGACAAAATATGTATGTATTTGTTTGTTGGGAGATAAGCAGTTTAGTTTCTAGTATTTAAAAAACCATTTGTCTGGCTTTATAAATTTTATAAAACTTTCAGTAGCACTAAAGGACCTATCAGACTGTGACTGAATAGAGGTGGCCTGCCCAACCTGTCCTGTGCAAACACCACCCACACAAAATTTTTGATTTTCAAAAAAAAAAAAAGGTACAGTTAAAAAGAAAATTAGAAGGGGAAAAATGAAAAGTGTGGAAAAGGAATAGGACAAGTTACTATTTCATTCTTGGTTTCTTTGCCTTCAAGAAATCATGAATATCACATGATTTAGTCAAATTCAATTCAAAAATCATTTAAGCTTTTCGAAATGTACCATATATATTAACTTCATTCTATGAAGAAAACTCTAACCAAACTCCATATCTTCCAGAAACCTTAACAAGGAGTCAAACAAATATCCCAATTATCCCAATTTAAATATAGCTCCAGAAATAAAGTCTCCAAAGAGAAATACTTATCTGTTCCAAACAGTGTCTGTCTTTATCTTCAAAGAAGAATAAATCCAAAAAATGATTTAGAAATGAGGAAGGTTGTTTCTAGCATACATATATGTGAACTCAATGGGAAGCCATGCCCCCATTGCTTACTTCACAAGCCAATTGAGAAAACCTCCATTTCTGTAAATTACTCACAAGGAGCAAGAGTTCTAGAGTCAAATAGTTTCCTTTTTTAGTCCAGAAATGAGCTGTGACAAGTTTTCTAAGAGTGTTGGAGGCATCTGCACTGCTATTTTCCCTACCAAGAGGCTTTCCACCAACATCTTTTAATGATCTGCCATGTAGGGGAAATAAAGGAGGCAAGGCAGTTTTTATGCTGTAAAATGCCAAAAATCATTTTTTAAAAAAACCAACGGTATATAAGCAGATAAAGTAAGTATAAAATAGCTGTTTGCTGTCTTTCTTTCTTTCTAGGAAGCTGCTTGTCGGAAAGAAGAAGAAGAAAGGAAGGCTCGAGAGAAACAGGAAGAAGAGGAAGCCAAGTGTCTGGAGAAGTTCCAGGATGCAGAACCTCTTGAGCAAGAAGAGTTGCACAACTTCACTGACACTATGCTACCTGGCTGCTTTCACCTGTTGGATGAGCTCCCAGATACAGTGTACCGTGTCTGTGACCTCATTATGACTGCCATCAAACGTAATGGAGCTGATTATAGAGATATGATCCTCAAACAAGTTGTGAATCAGGTAGATTAATTTTTTATGCTAAGAAAGCATTGCTTCTGTGTTTTCTTAAGATACTTTAGGAGGGGAAAAAAAACCTTTCCAGGCGCTTTTGATTTTAGTTGGTTACATCTTTAGCCAAAACTATACCTCCTTGGGCTCAATGAGGATTGTATCCCATAACGTCTTGAGTATCTGGATCAGACTGTTTTAATTTCTCTGCATACTAGATCAGAGAAATACAATAAGCTATAAACATTGAATTGAGTTGGAATTTATATTTGAGATCTTACACGACAAGTGATTCCGGTGCATTCTTTATTTGCCGTTTTATTGCCCGTATTTTCACATGTCCGTGCTTGTGGAAGATTTGGTGGGGGTGTTGTTTGTGTATGTTTATATATTTTACTTACTTATTGGTAAAGTATTTTTTTAAGGCCTAAAGATTCATAGTTGTTAAGCTAAACAAACATCCGCCACTTTTATATGATTTTTGGAGCAATATGGATGTAAAGATTTATATTCAGGAAAAGTTAATCCAATGATAAGTAGCATAGATGTTTTACATGTATGTAGTTGATGACAAAACCAAAATGCATGTTTGTTGAATGCAATAGTTATAAGCATGATATTTATCTTTCACAAATATCAAAAAAAAATATTAGCTACTACTATTTTGGGAAACATATTTAAAATAATACTCAGACTGAAATAAAAACACTAGAAGATCCAAGGTGACAAATCTAGTAAGCGTGCCATTCAGTTCTGGGTACTGTGTAAATTGAAAAGTAATTTCATTAATAAAACGGGAACGTAGCTTATAAAGGACCCAGGTATGATCCTGCTGATTGGCTTCTTAGTGCCACCGATAACATATATTTCCTTTGCAGGTGTGGGAAGCTGCTGATGTTCTCATCAAGGCAGCTCTGCCCCTCACTACAAGTGACACAAAGACTGTCTCTGAATGGATTAGCCAGATGGCTACCCTACCTCAGGCCTCCAATCTGGCCACGCGTATTCTGCTATTAACTTTACTATTTGAGGTGAGACTGATATCTATGGTTTGAGGTCAGGAAAGGAGCTTTAAGGAGGTGCCAGCATTACAGCAAGGGCATGCACAGCAGAGCCAAGACAGTTTTCCACTTTGGATCCAGGAGCTGTCTTTCACTCCTGTCTTGGAAAGATTGGGTGGGAAGCGGTAGGGTGAGCAAAATACAACATTTAACGGTTTACATATTCCATTGTAGACAGTAGCTTGAGACATGTGCACATATCTGTGTGCACATGGATAATCGTCTTCTTGCTTTTCATTCGTCTACATTTCATTCCAAAATTAAAAGTATAAATGGGATTAGAGCCACCACTTAATTTAGTATGTTTTTATTTGTTAGCTGATTTATTCACCCATAGCCATCTTTTTCCAATACTGAATGTCACAGTGAAGAATCATGCAATACCAGCTCTTCAGCTTCTTGTGGACAGAATATGGAGTTTACTCTAAACTTCTGCAATAACTATTAAGTTAATTCCTCTGCAAAGAAAAGGTCAATTTTGGAGCCAGGATGCCTTTAATTTATTTAAGATCATATCTAGAATTCTATTTATTACAACAGAGATAGACAGCTTGTACCCTCCAGGTATTTTGGCCTGCAGCTATCATTGGCTTATCATTAGCCATGGTGACGTGGATGGATGGTAGTTGAATTCCAAAGTACCTGATGACATCAAGTAAGCAATTCCTTCTGAATTCAGGTAGATGGCAGCATTCTCTAGAAGAGTAATTGCTGGGCAGTATGAAAGTTCTAAATAATGTTGTCCATTTCGTATTTAAGTGTTCAGTTTACTATATTTAGTATTTTAGTGAGCATTTTCAGATAAAAAGTATAAAATAAATTAGCAAACCCAAAGGGAGAGAAAAAAGAGCTCTAGGCTGTATTCCATGTCAACCTAATTTGATGCGTTTATCCTCTCCCACCCCCCCACCCCC
>JANHFL010000966.1:47807-65932 GCA_032468155.1 Oxyrhabdium leporinum
AGAGGCGCGGGGGGGGGGGAGAAGAAGGTGGTGGGAAGAGCCCGGGCCGGCGTGGGGGGCGAGGTAGGAAGAAGAAGCCCATCAAGGTGGGCGAAGAGGACACCCACCTTCTTTATCGCCAAGGCCGGCAGCTCTCCTGCTTCATGTCGGCTCCCCGTCCTTGTGATGCCGCTGGCGATGGAAGGGGCCCCTCCTGAGTGGTGCTACCCCCCGCCGGTTCCGGGAAGGCGACGGAGGAGGAGGAGGAGGAGGAGGAGGAAGCCGAGCGACAACGGGCCGGCGGTGTTACCCAGCGGCGAACCAGAGGAGGAGGAGGAGGAGGAGGGGCCCTGTCGCTCGGCCGCTCGTGCGCCCGCGCACTCTGAAGAACGGCTAAGCACCCCCCTCCGCAAGGAAGGAGCTCTTTCTGCGCACGCTCCCTGTAAGCCCGCTTCTGCGCACAAGCTGGAGCGAGCTTGCGTGGAATTTTTTTTTTCCGTGATAAGGTTTCTCATTTCTTTCTCTCTCTCTCTCTCCTCCCCCCCCCCCCCCCAAACAACCACAACAACATCCGACTGCCATTTGTAAGTCCGGTGTCCCTAATTCGTATGTTCGTAGTGTTTATTCTCTTTGTATTTCTATATCAATTTAGATCTCATATAAAATGATTATGAATTTTAACTCTGATTTCTTTTAGCTGCCCTGCCTTTTATTTTGAACTTTGCCCCTGTAATTCCAGCAGACTGGTCTAGTGGTATTGATTTCTTTCAGATCCCTTCACTCATCTGCCTCTTCCTTCTGCCATTCTAGGTTGTGCGCTCAGCAGCCACCAGTGGAGCAGGCAGCACCACTTCAGGTGTGGTGTCAGGCAGCTTGGGCTCCCGAGAGATCAACTATATCTTGCGAGTGCTGGGCCCAGCTGCTTGCCGAAATCCTGAGATCTTCACTGAGGTAGCCAACGGTTGCATTCGTATTGCCCTGCCCGCTCCCCGTGGCTCCGGAACTGGTAAGTACATCATAACTCTGCTGGTTTTCCTGCAGTAACCAGACGAGAGTGTGTGTGCAAGCATGCCAGAACCTGCATTTTGACTGTTCATATTTGAGACGGTGATGATCCGGATCCAGGGGCAAGGAGGAGAAGCGCTTTCTATAGTAGACCTTTTGCGTAAAAAATCCTTTCACCCCCACCCCCACCCCCCAAAAAAAAGCAGATATAAGCATGCTGGACTCTATTCCTCTTTCCAACCTCTTTTTCCAGGTGCTGTTTGTAGTGTTGGCGGCTCTAGTTCTTTTTATTCTTTCTCCTTTTGCTCCCCAAGCCTCTGACGACGAGTTCGAGAACTTGCGGATTAAGGGCCCCAATGCTGTCCAGCTAGTGAAAACTACTCCAGTTAAACCTTCACCACTACCTGTCATTCCTGATACGATCAAGGAGGTGATCTATGACATGCTGAATGCTTTGGCTGCCTACCATGCCCCTGATGAAGGTACATTATACCCTGGGACATAATAGAAGAGAACTCTATATGGGTGGCATCATAGTTTTTGGCTGCTGAAGCGTTCATGCCTTTTGATTGGGAATCCTATTCTAAATAGTTCTGCCTTTTCCTCCAAATGTACCATACACATTGTTGAAGCCAGCACTAATATTAACTATTCCCTTACCCCTAGAAAGAGTTGAGCCTCTTAGGTGGGGTTTTTTTTCAGCAAGTCACTCAGTAAGATAAGTATCTAAGGCAAGGGTTCCCAACCTTTTCTATACCCTGCACCCCTAGAACACTTCTGGTATATTCTCGCACCCCTTACAAAAGTAAATAATTATATGCGTATAATTATGCATATATACTACAATTTTGAAACTTCTAAACGCAAGTTTTCGCATCCCCTGGAATATTGTCTCGCACCCCCAGTTGGGAACCCCTGATCTAAGGTATCAATACTTTATCTTTCTGGAAGAGGCTACTCTGTTTTGGCCAGATAAGCAGGCTTACCACTGAAAGTACTATCTATAGACCTGCTTTTGTTTCTCCATTTTCAGCAGACAAATCTGAACCCAAAGTGAATACTGCTAATCAGGAAGTGAGCCAGATTCTACAAGACATGGGAGACGATGTGTATCAGCAGTATCGCTCTTTGACTCGCCAGAGTAGTGATTTCGATTCTCAGACAGGCTTTGGCATCAATGTGAGTCCCTCTGATTTGTCTCTGCAGCCAACAACCGAAGCAATTCTGTTAATTCTAGGATAAGAAGTGGCATAAAAACATATAACCCTCTATCCCATTTGATGAAATTTAAATCATTCACTGTGTCTTCCCTTTCTTTCACTCTAGGCTCAAGTCTTTGCTGCTGATAGCGCAGCCTCTGAGATTCCTCAGTCTGGAACTCCCCAAGGTGATGGTAAGCACCAGTTTTATTGATGATCCAATCCCAAGATAAACACAATGTTTAATACCTCTTGCTGGTATGTTCTCTGATGTTCTTAGGCATTTGGAAGTTTATTTGACTAAACTGATTAGCTTCTAAATGTCATTCTGTTGTAGGGGAATTTCTTGTCTTAGCAGTAAAGATGCAGCTTCTCTGTTCTTTTTCCCCCTACTCTTCCAGCATGAGATCAAATTGTTATTTTAATTGGGTGTAGTCTAGTGTTCTCTAACCTACAGCTTCTAAATATGTTGGAACTATAATTTTCTGTATTCCATATCAGTATATACACTCACATATCTGGAAGGTACCAAATATGGGCAAGCTGATCTGGTTTCAGATGTTCTGAAATTAGATTTCTTGGGATAGCTGCTCTTCCACTGATGGATCCTTTCCTTTCTAACCTATAGCTTCTACTCCTGAAGAATCTAGAGAAAATAAGAAGGATAAGGATGGTGATAAAACTGCAGAGGAGAACAAGCAAAAGGCTAAGGGGAGCAAGCCACTTATGCCTACCTCTACTATTCTGCGGCTCCTGGCAGAGCTTGTGCGCTCATATGTGGGCATTGCAACATTAATTGCAAACTACAGTTACACTGTGGGCCAGTCCGAACTTATAAAAGAGGTAAGAAAGTCTAAATGCACTGGGTGCCAGACAACCATGGGCTTGGAAGCAAGGTACAAGCAAGGAAAGATGTTGAGGGCTGGTACCATAAGTTATTCCAGCGGACAATGAAAAAGCATAAACTTACAGAGAATTGTAAATTGAGTGGTGTTGTCGGTAAGGGGAAAAGTTGGGAATTCTGGGGTTTTTTTTCCCCTACTGATCTCTTACTGGAACTTTACAGGACTGTAGTGTTTTGGCTTTTGTCCTGGACCATCTCCTGCCCCACACTCAGAATGCTGAAGACAAAGATACGCCAGCCCTGGCTCGCCTCTTTCTAGCCAGTTTGGCTGCAGCAGGTAGTGGCACTGATGCCCAGGTGGCCTTGGTGAATGAGGTGAAGGCAGCCCTGGGCCGGGCATTGGCCATGGCAGAAAGCACCGAGAAACATGCCAGGTGAGAAATATGGGAAATAACTGCTTCCAGGTGGATCAGTACCTGAGGAAAACTATAGCACTGTAACTCTTAAATTCTTGCACCTAGAGGTCCAGACATTTTTTAGCCTTTGATAAGATTTCAGATGAAAGCTATTAGTAAAATACGTTTCTTCCCCATATTATAAAAACATAGGCACCATACTTGTTAAAACTCTAATGATACCTTTGGAAAGTGCCTTCCCATAAAGGTAGAGGCTACTCAAGAGCATGCCTTTTTTGTCAGTAGCCAGAATTTAGAATGCTATTCCCAGTAAAGTTTTTTACAAATAAAACGAGGATGTTTACTATGGGAAAGGGAAAAAAATGCTCCTCCACAGATTTGGGACATGACATGGTTGGGTGTCTATGATATTGTCCAGATAAGCACCAGAAACATTGCTTTCCTGTTGATTCGTGGCATCCTGTCTTACTTTAGGCTACAGGCAGTAATGTGCATCATCAGCACCATCATGGAATCCTGTCCATCCACCTCCAGCTTCTACAGCAGCGCCACAGCCAAGACACAGCACAATGGCATGAACAACATCATCCGCCTGTTCCTGAAGAAAGGGTTGGTCAATGACTTGGCCAGAGTGCCCCACAGTCTTGATCTGTCCAGGTAATTTGCTCAAGAAATGGAGCAGAATTCATTCATGGCTCCGACGGTGTTAAACAATTTGGTTGGAATTAAGAAATACATTTCCCCCTGATTTCCACTAAGATTTATTTTTGGGAAAAGTCTGGTTATTTTAGAATGGAATTAGCCGCCTTATTCAGAAAACTAAAATTCCAACCCTGTCCCATTTTATTAAAGATTTCTATTTATATCGATACTTCAACTAAGGTTAATTCGTTGATATCTGACTTCGCTCTAACTCGGACTACTCTCTGTGTGTACTTTTCCCTAAAGTCCGAACATGGCCAACACAGTTAATGCTGCCTTGAAACCCCTGGAGACATTGTCGCGTATTGTCAATCAGCCCAGCAGTCTCTTCGGTAGCAAAAGTGCCTCAAGCAAGAGCAAGGCAGAGCAGGATGCTCAGGGAGTAGCACGAGATGCCAGCAGTGGTCAACAAGATGCAGGTAACATGCCTCACCTCGTCGAAGTATTCTTCTTTAAAATGGCTGTGCATTTTTTTACCTGTTCCCTGCCACTTTCCTTATCTCTTGCTATACTTGGTTTGTGAGTATCTGCTCCCTCCTCTGGCTAGATTTCCTTTTGTCTGCTAATATATATGTATCTGCAGTGATTTGTGCTTGAGTAAAAGTCAGTTCAAGAGAGAATAGCCCTCACTTTTATTTGACTCTTAGGAGAAAGCGGAGAAACGGAGGCCCCTGAGGAGGACCATGATGTTGCACAAGCAGAAGTAGCAGATGGTGACATCATGGATGGTGAAGCAGAGACGGATGCAGTGGTGATTGCAGGGCAGCCTGAAGTCCTGAGCACACAAGAGATGCAGGTATGGATGCTAGAGGTTGTAAGGGTGTTCCCTGTATTATTATTATTTTTTTAACAAAATGTGACTGCAGGCTTTTAAGACAGAAATATAACGCAATGGGGATGTCATTTGAATTCTTGCTTATGTTGATCTAGGTGAAGTTTGTCTTAAATTGCATACAGAAGAATAAAAGTGAAGATTTGGAATCACAAAATTCTTTCGTAAAACAGCATTTTCAGCCAGCATAGCACTTCCAAAATTCCCAAGCCAAGTGGCCAACAGCCATGGGAATTAAGAAGTGAAATCCCATCATATTTGAATGTTTGCAGGTTGGGGGAAGACGGCTTTAAATGACTGAATAAAACCTGGACTGATGTGCTTAACTTTGCACCAATGTCCATAGTCTTTCCTCGTTTTATTCAGATTGTGATAGCTGAAGCAGGGGTGGGCTGCTTATTAGTTTCTACCTGTGATGGAACAACAAGCAGAGAGGTACTAATGCAGGATAATGCAGCTTCTCTAGAGCTTCAAGGCTTATTAAGGTATGTGATGTTCCCATCTCTGTTTTTCTAGGTCGAAAATGAACTGGAGGATCTGATCGATGAATTACTGGAGCAAGATGGTGGCTCAGGAAATAGTACAATAATAGGTAAGAGCAAACACATAATTTAATGTTAGGGTCATCAGTTAGGATCTCAGGGTTTAACATGCTTTGTATTATTTTCCTTGTGTGTAATCTAAAGGAATAATTTAAATTCCACATTATATTATAGAGAATTCTGTCTTCTATGAGTGGCCATTTCTCCAGATAGAGAAAAATTGCTGCTCATGCCATTTCTTGGCTGCTTATTCTTTCATGTAAAGCATGGAAAAAACTGTACTACTAGTTGGCAGATGCCAGTGCTATCTGTTCTCTCTTTAGAAACAATTCATTT
Source organism: Oxyrhabdium leporinum (assembly GCA_032468155.1). Classification (NCBI taxonomy): domain Eukaryota; kingdom Metazoa; phylum Chordata; class Lepidosauria; order Squamata; family Cyclocoridae; genus Oxyrhabdium; species Oxyrhabdium leporinum. Next base: position 53,663 of record JANHFL010000966.1, read on the forward strand.
CTTTCTCAGGGTGCTAGGCAGAGGCAAATGCATTCATGACATTGTCATCAATGTATTTGTTTTTAGTTACCGCATCACATCAGAATCATAATGGGTATTTATAGATAAAACGGACAGCTCTGGCATTCCTCAACAGAAAAAAAGCTGTTCAGTCATGATTCTGCTAAATCCTGTGCTCTACCTTTGTGTCCTTCAGTGGGACGAAGTGGAGAGGATGAGTCTCAGGAGGATGTGTTGATGGATGAGGCACCTTCCAATCTGAGCCAGGCTTCCACACTACAGGCCAACAGGGAAGGTGAGGCATTGCCTAAACATTTATCTCTAGTCATAAAAATGCCAATAGACATCCTTCCGGTGGGGTTGGTGCAGTGCTATAGAAAAGAAACTTAACACTACTATATTTTCAAGATGTTCCTAGGCTTAAGCTCTTTTTTTTAGAAATCAGAAAGATAAATATTTATGTAATCTTGCTTCATAAGGCTTTTCCAAATTTGGAAAAAAAGAGTTTGGAGAATCTCATTACAGAAATAACTGGAAATGTTTTCATTTAATTAGCACAAGCCACCTCACTTTATCTGCACTCTCAATTCTGTTCTAGATTCTATGAATATCTTGGATCCTGAAGATGAGGAAGAGCACACACAGGAAGAAGACAGCAGTGGTAGCAATGAGGATGAAGATGACAGTCAAGATGAGGAAGAAGAAGAGGAGGAGGAAGATGAAGACGATCAGGTAAAGGCACTGGAGAAGAGCCAGCACAAAAGTCTATTGCCGACTTACTTTGCAATAATGCCAGGAATTTGTAGTCTGCTTTATGTACAATTAAATTAAGAGTTTTGCTGATTTAGAATTGTCCTTAGTTCAAAGCAATGAGCATGATGATGGGGAAATGTGAAGGGATGCATTTCAGAAACTCGGATACCATTCGTTGATTTTGATGTTTGCTGCTCGTGTAGGATGATGAAGAAGGGGAAGAAGGGGAAGAAGAGGAAGATGATGATGACGGCTCAGAGATGGAGTTAGATGAAGACTATCCTGATATGAATGCCTCCCCGCTGGTGCGTTTTGAACGCTTTGACCGTGAAGATGACCTCATCATAGAATTTGACAACATGTTCTCCAGCGCCAGTAAGAATTCTGAAACTCGGAAGCCATAGGATATTGATATTTTAGAACCTGTGAGAATTGGGAAGCAAAATGTTAATGGCTAAGAAGCTGCTACTTTTTCTTATTTTGCATGAAGTATTCTTCCTATGTTTTGCCCAGGTTGATGAGATGAATTGGAATTTACAAAAACAACAGTCGTTTAGAAACCTATATGATGTTACCTTTGCTAAACCTCTGGGTCTGGCCAATTTTGTAATTTAAGGAAACCTCTCTACTTAAATCTTCATAATCCCATCTTGATCTGCTAACTCTCCTATTTTTATTCCTAGCGGATATTCCTCCATCACCTGGCAATATTCCTGCCACTCACCCACTTATGGTACGGCATGCAGACCATAGCTCTTTGACTTTGGGTAGCGGTTCCTCTACTACTCGATTGGCACAAGGCATTGGTCGCAGCCAGAGGACATTAAGACAGCTGACTGCCAATACGGGCCATACAATTCATGTGCATTATCCAGGCACCCGGCAGCCCAACCCGCCTCTCATTCTGCAGAGGTAAGCTGAGGAGAAAGAGAGGAGCCTAATGGGAACAATGCTGAATGTCAAATATCCTGGCCATATCTCAGTTTCCAGTAATTCGCTTTAGAAGAGCGCAGCTTATTTGCATTATTTGTTCATGTATTGGATCATCCTTATGCTAAAACGTTGCAACATCCGCTTCCTAACTCTTTCCAATTACCGCATGTCACCTTTAGATTGCTGGGTCCTTCAGCAGCCGCAGACATCCTGCAGCTAAGCAGTAGCCTTCCACTGCAGAGTCGAGGTCGTGCTCGCCTCCTGGTCGGCAATGATGATGTGCACATAATTGCTCGCTCGGATGATGAGTTGCTGGATGAGTTCTTTCATGACCAGAGCACAGCTACCAGCCAGGCAGGCAAGTCTTCAGGGAACTCATTGCTAAGGCTTTGGAACACTGAAATAATTGTGTCTTGACCAGAGTTTTCAATAACATCAGCACTTGCAAGCTGGAGGGGGGGGGGGGAATTATTATTATTACTTTAAGGAAACATTCTGGTACATAGATGTATCTCAAAGACTTCCAGTTCCTGAAAGCTATTCTCTAGCTTTGATTCTACCAATGTTAGTGAAACAACATTGATGCTTAGGAAAAGCTTGCTCCAAGTGTTTTTGACTTTAATTTGATTGCATTAATTCCTCAGAAAATGCTTTTTAGAAAAATGCATTTAAAATTTAGGAAATAGTCCTATGCATATTCACATATATATATACAAACTTCATTTAAGTTAATGGGATTTACTTGGCCCACATTTATAGGTATGCATTATTCAAGGGATGCCAAGCCTGCCTTCTCTATGGAGCCTGCCCCTTCAAAATGTTATTTCTCGATTCATCAATTACTGAAAAGAACGAGGACTGCTGTTTGAATTCTTTCAAAACCGTCATCCCTTTCCTTCATTTCTTTAGGAACTTTGTCAAGCATCCCAACTGCCTTGACACGCTGGACGGAAGAATGCAAAGTACTTGATGCGGAAAGTATGCATGATTGTGTTTCAGGTGAGCTAATGAGTAGTTCCTTCCTTTAGATAGCATCCTCCCTTAAATTTACTGTGCTTGACTGGAAGCCTTTCCTCCATTCAGTGGTCAAAGTTCCCATTATCAACCACCTGGAAGCCTTGAGAGATGAAGAGCTAGAGGAAAGAAGAGAGAAAAGACGTAAGCAATTGGCAGAGGAAGAGGCCAAAGTGTCAGATAAGGCCAAAGATTCAGAAGACAAGGAGCAGAATCCTCAGGTTGGCAGTCAAACTTGACTATTTGTGGAATTTCTTTTCAGGCGCCTCTAAAAACCAGGCTTTAGACTTTCAAGGCCTTTTCTAGCTAGCATGGCTGCTAAAGTTAGTTGAAGAAGGATCAGCAGCTGGAAATATGTTTGGTTAAGTTAGCACTTTATATTGCAGAATACAAACAACCTATGTTTATGAAAGGAAGGGAGACTTGGCCCTAACCGTTCGTTGTTTCTAAGTAACTTTATCCCAGAATCATCACATTTCTCTCCTAAACACAGCCCTACAGCTCTTTTTTCTTCTTTATTTAATAAGGCTTATGTCCCAATTAAGCAACACAATAAAGGAGACTAGTTTATTAAATTTGATTAATAATGAAATACTGTAGATTATTACTTGCAGAAGTTCCCGACAGCAGAAAAACAAATGAAGAATTTAATTGAACAAAATAGGAAAAATGAAATACTCTTAACAAAAAATAGAAATGACTTCAATTATCTTTCTATGAATCAGTGAATAATATTCAGGCAATTTTTCAAGAAAATATTTAGGATACTTACAAAGTATTAGCATAACTTCAATAGATTTAGAACAGTATACAGTTCCTTCCAGCATATGGCAGTTTGGGTTTTATTTGAATAATAAAATATTAAATAGTTGATATTTGTAAAACTATTTAAGAAGAATAATGGTTAATTAAATGGGATAAATAGCTTTTTATTCTCTGCATGTCTTTTTATATGCACTGGATTTTTTGATTTTAGGACAGCTAGCAATTATGGTTCTGTCTTTCTATGTGTTTAATAGCAATGTATAGAATATGTTTGCTAGATTTTATGTGGAATTGTCTTTAAGTTTGCTTTGCAGGACTAGAAAAAACATAGATGGAGACACTGGGTGGGAATAATACACAATCTCCTTCCTGTCCTAAAAAGAAGTTGTAGATTATCATTTTCCGACCTACATTGGTCTTCGGAGCCTGAGATGGATTGATTGAATTCTGCATCACTCTGATTTTGTATGTTTGTTGCCTCTGTAGGGACCAGTGCCACAGTCAAACAGTTCAGCTGAGCAGAATCTTCCAGGTAATTTATTTTCGTCTGGATGTTTGATTGGTGTCTTATTTGCCTCCCCCAGCTTAGCTCAAGTAGTTGCTGTTCCCGGGCCCCCTGGGATGAGGTAGTAGATTGTATAGTTTTAGGGTCATACCCGGTCTTGGAGATAACTATACAATCTACTGTCTTTCCTATGAGGATTCCTTATTCCACCATGCCACCATTGCCTACTCTGAAGAAGAAGAAGAAGAAGAAAAATGCTATTGAAAGATTACACCTAGCTCGAGCAAGGAACTGGGAATCCAGGCCCCCAAGTCTGGATGCAACACGGGAGATTTTTTGTTGTTGTTCCGTTGCTGGATTTGGCTGGCGCGTTTGCAGTAGGATATTGTATCTTACAAACTGCAGTTGTGTGCTTTGAGTAGAGAAATTCCAATGAGGTTGTTCTCTTCAATCTATAAGAATCAGTACAGGGATAAGTGGAGGATTTTCTGTAGCACAAACAATAGAAATAATACTTTGCCTTCACACTATATGCCTTTGTGCTTCTTGCTCCTACCAGGGTGAGGTAGTAAGTTGTATTGTTGTGGGGTAGAGATTTGTGCCCCAAATCAGAGATAACTATACAACTTACTACTTTCCCTGTGTGGGGTAAAGTACCCAATATTGTTTTTTGATTTTTTTCAATGCACTTAGTTTTGTGTGAACTCGGAGCTTTGTTTTACTAAAATGGGGGGGGGGGGAGCCAAGGCCCCATTTGAAATCCTCCTGCTGCTCAGCAGGTTGAGTTTTAAGCCAGCCTCCCTCCCTTTCTTGGCTCCCAGATGGTGCCACCCATCCCGACGGCTACCCCGCAGTCTCAGCTGCCGCCAAAGACACCTCGGCTGGCCCTAAGCAGACTCTGGTCACATTGGAGAGCCCCCAGCAGCAGCAGCAACAAGCAACAGGGGCAGGAGAGCTCCCTTCGGAGCTGGTGGGGCAGTCCAGTGCTCAGGCTTCTGGGCAGCTGCTGATGCCAGTGGAGCAGGAGGACTCGGGCCCTGGGAGGCTGAGCACAGACGCTGAGGCCACGCAGATGGAGCTTTCACCTGCCCCCACCATCAGTAAGTGGCCTTAAGGCTTCACCCTGCAGCCACTGTTGCCCCTTTCTGTCCCTTGTACAGACCTGTGCAGTCATGTTTCTTTGTCCAAACGTTCAACATATTTTTTTCAAGGGTTTATGTTTATATATGGGTGTGTTCATACGAAATTTTGACATACAAGGTTAATGCATGTGTAATAATCCCCACTGTGATATGGTCTTGGTTATATTTTATCATTTTTTAAAAAAAATGTTCTTTAATTTAAGAACTCAGGCTTTTTATGGAGGAGTGTTGGGCCAATTTATTTGGGTTACTCTTCTGCTTTGATAGTTTTTCCAGGAAAGTTCTGCAGTCTACCACTCCCAAGTCTTTTAGTACATTACAGCCAAAATGTGGCATCGTTTTGTTGAATGGAAAGAATAGCTTCTTTCAATTCAACCTGGTGCTAGCAATCTTGATTAACAACAGATTTTCAGTCCAGTATTTCAAGCAACATATTCTGTTTTAATGTCTTGGATGAGAGGACTTCACATCCCAGAGAGCTGTGTTCTTCTGTGAATTTCCGTGAAAGAATTTGAGTTTCCTGCCCATAAACCTTCTATTTTGCTTTTCCCACCAGCTTCGCTCTCTCCAGAGAGAGCTGAGGACTCAGATGCCTTGACTGCTGTCAGCAGCCAGTTGGAGGGCTCGCCCATGGACACTAGCAGCCTGGCTTCATGCAATCTGGAAGAAGGCGTGGTGGAGAGTGGTGGAGCTAGCACCGTGGAACAGGCAGGCACAGATGCTGTGGTGGCAGCAGCCGATGCAACCCAACAAGGGCCAAATGCCCATACTGCTAGGGAAGGCCAGCCTGATCCCAGCCAGCAGGTGGATGATGGGTAAGGGCCAGAAATCAAAGATAAGATGGTGACCTATTTTGTTTGTGTTAGCCCTGCACTAATTATTACCACTCTTCCCTGCTATGCAGCTCCCCACCTGCATCCTCCTCTGAGAGCTCCTCCACCAGAGATTCAGCTGTAGCCATTTCTGGTGCTGATTCTCGGGGCATCTTGGAAGAGCCACTGCCTTCCACCAGCAGTGAAGAAGAAGATCCTTTGGCAGGTAAATGTTACAGGAGTGAAAAAGATAACAGTGGGGTTTATAGTAGTTAACTTTTCTCTGAAGCACCAACAATTGTACCTAATATCCCTTTTCAACAGGAATAAATCTTCCTGAAGGTGTCGACCCATCTTTTTTGGCTGCCCTCCCTGATGACATTCGACGTGAAGTGCTGCAGAACCAGTTGGGTATCCGGCCTCCTGCCCGTTCAGCTCCTACCACCGCGGCCACAACTCCAACCCCTCCTGTAGTGGGCAATCCTGGTGTGACAGAAGTCAGTCCTGAGTTCCTGGCTGCTTTGCCCCCAGCTATCCAGGAAGAGGTATTACTATAGACTTCTGAAGGGTAACAGAGAATCGAAGCAATTAACTCACAGAAGTGAGAAACTGAAGCTAACCTTGTGGTTCACCGTATTGCATTGCATAAAATAGGACTGTGTTTATCTAAATCATTCTTTAGTCAGACATAGTAATATATAAAACTGATGGCGGAAAAGACCTAGTGGTCCATTGAGTCTGCACTTTGAGTTTTTTTTCTTTTCTTTTTTATTAATATTTTTATTTATTTTTACTATTTTTTAATTTTCGTTGGATGAATATCCTAAGCATGTTTAAACTCAGTTACTGATGACTGACTTTACTGGAAGTTGGTTCCAAGCTTCCACTACTCTTTCTGTGAACTCTTATACTTGCCTAATTCTCTTCTGTCAAGTCTCCAAGGAAAGGAATTCCATGCTTATCCAAGTTCGTGGAGTCTGTTTATAAAATAGACATCCACAATTGGTCTTGCTCTTTCTGTGTAAAGATTTATTGTTTTTAATCAAAATACTAATGCAATGATATCAGAATCAAGCTAAAGTGCTCCTGAGAAACTCATGCAAATATTCCAATTGTTAGTTATTTGATGAATATTTCTTTTATAAGGTCTTTCTTAGTTAGCTTTCCAAACATTGTAGGAGGAGAACCGTGTTAAGTCTGTGATGGCAGAAAAAGAAGAGGTCTGATTGTACTTTTTCTGACAACTAAATTTTATTTTAAAAACATTAAGTTTTTGTGACCTGCAAGTCACTTCATCAGCTGAATCAGCTGGTGCACTGGCTCAGCTTCGTCATTCCTCCCTTAAGGCTTAATTTCATATCAGCCTTTCATTTATTCATACTGGATAATTGGCATTTTAAACTTTGCTGTTTTAGAGGACAAATGGTTGAGGAAGTGCTTTGCTTGCAGAAGCTAACTGTACTTGATCGGCATATAAGGTTTCATTGTGATGAGGAAATTTTGATCCTGGCCACGCCCAAACTTTCAAAATCTTTTTTTTTTTTTCTTATTCCAGGTGTTGGCACAGCAGCGGGCAGAACAGCAAAGGCGTGAGCTTGCACAAAGCACAAGCTCAGACACACCCATGGATCCAGTGACTTTCATTCAAACGTTGCCATCAGATCTGCGGCGCAGTGTGCTGGAAGACATGGAGGATAGTGTATTGGCTGTCATGCCTCCTGATATTGCTGCTGAGGCACAGGCTCTGAGGCGAGAACAAGAAGCACGCCAGCGTCAACTAATGCATGAGCGTCTCTTTGGCCACTCTAGCACTTCTGCCTTGTCTGCTATTTTGCGTAGCCCAGGTGAGGCAAGCCTTTCCTCTTTTGTCATCGTATGTTCTTTGATTTATTAGGTCTCAGCTCTTGATTTAATTATTTCGCTCCCCTTTTCACTCTATCCAGCCTTCACAAGCCGATTGAGTGGAAACAGAGGTGTCCAGTATACACGCTTAGCTGTACAAAGAGGAGGTACCTTCCAGATGGGTGGTAGCAGCAGCCACAGCAGGTACTAGATATTGATTGGGGCAGGGTTTTTCTGGGGGAGGGATACTCCATGTGATAAACTGGATTTTTTGGGAATCGCAAAACTAAAATTGTAATAATTGCTGTAAACTAATTGTGCTATTGACATGGAGGTGGGCTTAATTTGAAATCTAAAAATTGGACTGGGCATGAAGTTATGACATAAGGAAACCTGCCTCTACTAAATAAGTCTCTCTTTGCTAGAAAGGGTTTCTTTGGGATGCCTTAAAGAATTATCTTGTATTTTTGGAGTGTGGTATAAACTTCTCTGATATTTCTATTGTTGCTTCTTAGACCATCAGGCAGCAATGTAGACAGTCTGCTGCGTTTGCGTGGACGCCTTCTACTGGACCATGAGGCCTTGTCCTGTCTGTTAGTCCTGCTTTTTGTTGATGAGCCAAAGCTGAACACAAGCCGGCTTCATCGGGTGTTGCGGAATCTTTGTTATCATGCACAGACACGAAACTGGGTCATTCGGAGCCTACTTTCCATCCTGCAGCGTAGCAGTGAGAGCGAACTGTGTGTGGAGACACCCAAGGGAACTGTCGCACCAGATGACAAAGGCAAAAGGGCAGCCAAAGGCTGCGGTCCAGACAGCCGGCCACTTGACCTGCTGCATAAAATGGAATCCAAAAGCTCAGGGCAACTTTCTTGGCTCTCAGTTTCCATGGATGCAGCTCTGGGTTGCAGAACCAACATCTTCCAGATCCAACGAGCAGGAGGCCGCAAGCACACGGAGAAGCATGCTGCTGCTGGTTCCACAGTTCACATACATCCACAAGCTGCCCCAGTGGTCTGCCGCCATGTACTTGATACTCTCATCCAACTTGCCAAGGTGAAGGCAAGAGATTTTTAATGTACTACTCTTGATACGATGAGGAAAAAGCATTTTTTTTTTCATTTTGAGGAATACTCAAAGAAGTAGACCAGTTTGTCTTAGAGAAAAGGTTGAAATATTGCACAGTTAAGAAAACAAAATTAATTCCAGGTATAAATCAAGATGACAAGGCTGATTATCACAAGGAGATAGATGTAGAAAAAAATGCAACGTTCCTAAATAGAAAACAGTGAGCTATACAACTATACATATGTATAATAATATATCTTACTTACAAGATTTAAATCCATCTTGTCCATCATTGTGCTAAAAACCACAAAGAGAACCAGCATAAACACTTAAAAAAAACCATATAGAAGCACAACTAATTTTAATGGAGAAGAGTGAAATTGTAGTTTACAGTATTTCCAAGCTGCTTTTTAAATTCTTAGGCTTGAACAATGAAATATGAGTAAATTTACTTCTCCCTTTGTGCTTGTTGTGAAGACATTGATCCAGTGATTGCCAGAATTGTTGTCCTCATTGTGAGTTGATGTGGTCAGAATTCCGTTGCAGTCGGCTGCAGGGCATTAACACTGTCCCCCCAAAGACCATGTGCCACACTAGAAATACAAAAATACCGTAGTCTTTTCTGATCCTGCTTCTTTTATCCGAAAGAGTTGTGTGAATGTAAAGGTAAAATGTGTGGAATGTATAGCTTTTTCCCTTAAGTGGTAGAAGTTAACCCTGGAGTGGTTTCTCCACTTACCTGCTGCAGTTTCAGGATATTGATGCTTAAGTCTTTTCAGTGGGAAAGCTTACCCCAGTTCCAGACCTGCTTACTAAAAAACATTGTGGTTCCACAGAGCACCATTTTTATGAACCTTCCTTATATTACCAGTTGTATTCAGCATTTATTTAAAATGGATGAAGGTTTGTTGTATATTTGCTTTATGTCTATCCAAAAGGAGCTGCAATTAATCAGTATTCTTCCGGGTCACTACAGGGTAAGAAGTACTACCGTTATTCTAGGCAAGGCGTAAGAATGCTTATTAATATTAATGCTAGCGTTCGAAAATTAGTCTTTAGAAGTGGGTAGGCTGATTTTGTTCTCTACTTGGAGTGGCAACTGCTCAGTGCTAGTGCTGTCCATTCCTTTTTATTAGCTACCATTGACAATAAGCTGTAAACAGATATTGTGTAGACATTTTCTAGAGGTATATTTTGTGTTCTGTGCTGTTATATACACAGATACTTATGCTACAAACTTAAGATATTTATTACTCATAAATCTTCAGTTGGAATAGCACAAAAGTGCGTGAGAGATGTAAAGCTTTCTACTTTAACTGTGTTTTTAAAAAGGTAAGCAAATCACAGATTCAGAGAGGATCCAAGAGTAGATGTAGTCATACTTTGACACTCGATTGCTTCAAAATACATCAAATTTGATATTCGACACACTTTAAAGCAGAAATCTTGTCCTGCCGCTCATCTTTCTCCCGGTAGTTGACACGCAGGGAAGAACTTGATGATGTCGTCTGCCTCATGATTCGCTTTTTCTTCTGTCCGAAATAGCAGGCCATGTGGTAAGTCACATGGTTTTCTCGGTACTCGTCAGTTTTAGCATTCAGCCTGTCTTCCAGAACGAATTACTGACGACGACTGAGATATCCCTGTATCGTCTAGCCCACGGATTAGCCAGATAAACCCCAAGCCCCATATGGATAAAGTTTCAAGAAAGAAGTCAGAACATAGTTTGCCACCAAGAGCCAGATAAGCAGTTGTCCCCTGATACCACTTTGATTAATTTGCTAAGTCAGACTTCTTTCTTTCAACTAGTTGGCTTGACTTTCTTTGGTCTACCCTTCATAATATGTAACCTGTGGTTGGCTCAGAACCTTATTTAACTCAGGCTCTGGGTCAGCCAGACCAGCCTGCACTTGCATCTCCTCAAATGCCTTCCCCACGGCATTGTTAATTCAGGGTCTGCCTGGTCAGGCTCTTCAAGTTCTGAATCTGAAGAATCCACCTGATCGTTAACATCGAGGCAGTTAATTGCTTATTTTATTTTATTATTTATTTCTTACATTTATAGGGCCTCAAGGTTTATTTTAATTTGTTTGTTTGTTTGTTTATTAAGTAATTACATTTATAGGACCTCAAGGTAACTTGATTCATTTTTTCCCCCAGAACCTAGAGAATCTAGCTCTAGAAGATGGCATATGCATGTAGGGGCTTGGGGAAGGTTAGTTAAATTGAGAAAGTGCTATTTTTACATTGTGAAACCAGAGAGGATCAACTAGTACATTTTTAAAATTGAATGTGGGCTGCCAGCATGGATTCGGAAATCATAGAAAGAGGTTTAATTCCCTCCTTTCCTTTTCCCTCCCTTTCCAGGTGTTTCCCAGTCACTTCACACAGCAGCGGACCAAAGAGACCAACTGTGAAAATGAGCGGGAGCGTGGTAATAAGCAGTCAAGCAGTCCTTGCCCAGGTCAAATGGGCACGAGTGGCATCTCTACGGACTTCTGGGACTTGTTGGTCAAACTGGATAACATGAATGTAAGCCGCAAGGGCAAGAACTCCATCAAATCTGTGCCTGTGAGCGCTGGCTCAGAAGGGGAGAGCTCCCCCTACAGCTTGGAAGCCTCTCCACTGGGCCAGCTGATGAACATGCTGTCGCACCCAGTGATCAGACGGAGCTCTCTGCTGACTGAAAAGCTGCTGCGCCTGCTGTCTCTCATCTCCATTGCTCTTCCTGAGAACAAGAACGCGGCTGAGGGGGCAACCAGCTACGTTGTTCCTAATGCAGCCAGCACCCCAGCTCCTGCCCCTACCCCTGCTCCCACTCCTGCCCCCGGCCCCCTCCCAGTCCCAGTCCCTGTTCCTGCTTCTGCCTTGGCAGCGGCAGCTGTAGCTGTGACTGCTGCTTCGATTGCCACTTCTGGGGCTGCTGCCACAGTAACCGCCACGTCAACCGTTCCAGCTGCTGTGTCCAGTAAGTCGTCCTCATTTGAGGAGGGGGGGGGGAGAAAGGGAAACCTAATCTAGTTTTGCAGGGATTATAAAAGATACTTAGGCCTCACTCCCAGCTACCAGGAATCCTCCCCACTGACCAGCAAAGCAAGGATCATGTGACCATGATATTTAGAATACAATGGAGCAATATGTACATTGCTGTGCTCCAAAATGAAAAGCAGAACACAAATCAAGTAGAATAAATGAAACTTGCTAACTCAAAGTAAAAAGAAAAACATTTGAGTTTTTAAGCATAGGAGAGAATGGAAAAGAAGCACCCTAAAATACAGTTTTGTCTGGTAGAGAAAAAGAAAGATTCAGAGCCCAGGAAAGAGGTCTCATTCTGCGAAACACACACCAAAAAATGCTCCTTTTTATTTATTTTTTACATTTATATACCGCCCCATTCCGAAGACTCGGGGCGGTTTACAGCTTATAAGCAATACTC
>JANHFL010000966.1:81477-97976 GCA_032468155.1 Oxyrhabdium leporinum
AAATGAGGACCCAGATTGTTGGGGGCAATAGGCTGACTCTGTAAACCGCTTAGAGAGGGCTGTGAAGCACTGTGAAGCGGTGCATAAGTCTAAGTGCTATTGCTATTTAGAGGGGGGTATTTGAGGGTTGCCGTTTTAATAAGTAATAAGTAATTAAACTAATAACTGCAAAGTGTGAGGCTATATTTAAACATAGACTTTTCTGTCCATATTGAAGGACCATTCAGTTGACTTGAATTTCCAACATGGTTAATACTCCTCTGCACAGCTAACTTTACTGTTCCACGTATAAATTGTAAAGAACTGGTGTGAACATTCAAACAAAGCACTTTGATAACTCAAGATTATCCCAGGACTGTTTTTCCAACAGAACAACACTTTTTTTTTTAAAGTGGAAAATAATCATGTCAAGAAGTATCTTAGGAGATATGGTATAACTAAAGAACTACTTAAAGCAGAAAGGAAATGAGGACATGGCTTTCTATTGGTAACATTTCTTATTTGCCTTTTTATAAAAGTGTATTGATATACAATATACTGCATGTACATATATGCAAGAGAGTTGCCAAATGGCGAGAAAAGCAACGATTATCATTTTGCAGCTACAAAAAGGTTGAAATACCTATACTTCAAAAGACCAAGAAGCCGTTTCAGACATCGATTGAGAGTCTGGCTGAAAGATGGCAACCCTGGATGATTGTTAACATCGTAGTCCTCAAAATAAGCAAACATCCAAACAATGTACCAAGAGGCTGCAAAATACGGAACTTGGAGGTTGATATTCCAACATAGGTTATTTCATTAATGCATTTGGAAAATGTATTGTGCTTTATAGAATGCAGCTGACTCTGAAACAGCTTATATCTTGGAAGAAATGTGGTCTGAGAAAATAAGCAGAACTTTGGCCTAACTGATAACGCTAGAAGAATACAGTCTGTCAGAATTAACTATGTGTCTTGGGAAAAACCACATACCCTCATGTATTCCTAGCCAATGAAAACACTGGGTCAAAATCTGGAGAAGATTGTCAGTAAATAGATACAAATCCAGCAAAAACATGCTCATTCAATTCTACTCTATTTCATGTATTAACAATGAGCCAGATGACTCTTCTTTTAAATTAGCAATGTCCCTTGCTTGGCATCACAGCAGAACCATGTATCACATAATTAACCCCTAATTTTACAACACCGTAAAATATAAAGTCATAGATATTTACACAGATGTAGACATAGACATATATGGTAATGGGATGGTGTAGGTCAGATGTGTCAAACATGCGGCCCACGAGCCAGATCCAACCCACAGTGCCGTCCTGGGGATGGTGAGGGACCAGCCCATGCCACCCCAGCCCCGGTCCACCCCAGCCATGCCCACCCAGTCAGCCACGATGACCAGGCCATGCCCACCCGGCCCCCCAAGGGCAAACAAAATCTTGATACAGCCCGCAATGGGATTGAGTTTGACACCACTGGTATAGGCAGAAGAATGAAATCTATGCTAGTAATAGGAACACCCTTGAAATAAAAATATAGATAAGGAAATGCAATTTAGGACTAGAGATTACCAGAGGACTGGCAGGAGGACAAAATGATGTTAGAGCCCTACATAGCTGAGGTCACAAATTAATCATTTGTGAGCTCAAAAGTTCCATCCTAGAGTTCTCAGCTTTTCCCACACCTTTTTCTGTCACAGAAAGAAAGGATGGACCATCTCCTTGGGCCTTGGGCCCTCTTCCCACTGTTTCTGTCCTCCTTCTCCAACTGTAAGCAACAATATTCTTGAGTCTTGTTTCCCAGGACTAGGAAGAGAGGAAGGTTTTGTGGAAAAAAACTCAGAACATGTTGGGATGAACTGGTATATTTGAAAAGGAAGATGCAAGTATGGGCACTAAGTTGATGGCAATAAACTCTTACTTAGAAATCAATATTCCATTAAAAGCAGAATTTTAAAACTATACCAAATGGAGTTGGTACCAGCGGTAGCAGGAGGTATGGAAGCACTACTAACACTTTACTGTGACTTACCTGCTGCACATTATTGAAACAGGAAGTGTAGCATTTATTTATTCATTTTATATAGCCACCCACCTCACATATATGACTCTAGGTGGCTTGCACATTTAAAGACAGCATTGCTTTATATTAGATGTCAGTTCATGGTTTGGAGATTTGAAGAATGATTGAAGGGCTGTGACCCAGTTCACTTCTTGTCAACTGAGTAACTGGCACATTGACAAGACCTGGAGCATCTATCAACCTGCAGCATGGGAGTCTAGATGGGTGTTTATTGCTCTGTGTACTCAGTGTATTTTGAGTGTTATAGTATGCATCTCCCGGCTGACTGGATTTGGGTAAGGCAGCCTCCGGGTTTAAGTTTTATCTGGCATAGATCAAGGTCAATATGCTGAGATCAAACTAGCCTTTGGTTGCATTTGTGGCATATTGGCCACAACATCCCCAAACTAACCAATACGGTTTTTCCTGTAAGAAGGGAACCTTATGTACACCATCGGTAGGAAAATGCTGGTAACCTAGCTCTTTCTTCTATGTCTTACTAAAAAATCCGAAGCATGAAAGCCTTAATCGACCAAAGTCATGACAGTCAAGTGGAAATCCTATCTCTGATGCCTTTTTCTCTACTTTATTGGTTTTCTCTCATTTCCTTTGTACTACTTACATTTCCGCTCTTTGAGTAAAGTTGCGTACCCAAAAGGGAACAGTATGTTGGGTCTGTATATACTTGTATGCATTTCGTCAACAGTTTGTGGCCTTCAGTACCCAGATCCCAAGTTGGATAAGGCTAACGTGTTCTCCGAATACAGTGGAGCCACAGAAGCCCCATGGCTCGTGAACATCTATGGAAATGGCCAGAGATGCCAAGGAATTATCCTGAGCAGCTTGTGGGTCCTGACAGCAGCCAACTGTTTCTTGTTGATGTGAGTATTGACAGAATTGGAAGCCATTTTTTTTTCTCCAGCTCTGTCCTTGGAATGGGTGACTCTGCTGGAGAAGATAATACTCAACATCTTCCAATCTAATCAGAAGATCCTGCGGTTGGGGATTACAGAACCAAATCTCTGGGTCGGATTAAAACATGCCGTTATGTTTGCCTTGCAGGAATCCGAGCCAAGTAGAGTTGACCGGGTCTCCTGGGCATTTCTCCACCAAGGCAGTGAGTCGATTTCTGCTACATCGGGGCTTCAGTTCCTGGAATACAGCACCCAATAATGACCTGGGTCTCATCTTGCTTGCCCAGCCAGTTAATTTAACAGCAAAAGACATGTGGCCAGCTTGTATACCTCAGGAAGAAAAACCATATAACACGCAGGAGGAATGTAGGATTTTCGAACGAGGCCAAGAGGGTGAGTTTAGATGTGCTCTATCGTGGTTTAGGAGACTATTTGTTTAGCAAACTGATCTAGGGCTATGGGTCAAAGGTATCAGCATAAGGGTAATTTTTGTTTTTCTTAGCATAGCCTAGCAGACTATAAAATGGGTTTAGTCTGGCACATCTGTGAGAAATAGTATAAAAGCAGAGAAGCTGGTATTACAGCCAGAGTATGGCATACTGAGATAATTAATTAATATTTACCGCCCTTGTGGCTATAGGAATATTTTAAAACATATACTGAGAAGCTGGAGGAGAGCAGAAGCAGTTCTTTCAGCATTCAAGAATACAAGATTTCAAAACTTGTTTGCATATTCTAAATCCACATTCCTGCGTATAGACTGAGACGAAAGAAGCCTCATGCTGAATGCTATGAATTAGACTAGCTGAGAATCTTCTCTCCTCCTCCACAGGATCGATGAGATGGTTCCTAAAGGAGACAATGGTGGAGGTCTTGAGCATATCTGACTGTTCCAAGCATTGGCCTAACACTGCAGAAGGCAGGAACTTATGCGTGGCAAAAAAAGATTCTCCCAATCCCAAAACTTGCAAGGTAACCCAAACAAATGAATTCCTTTGGACTGTAAATGGGGGGAAATGTTTCCTCTTTGCTTTCCAGCACATTTTTTTTGGGAATTGCCATTGTTCCATCTTCTAGGGCAGGGGTGTCAAACTCAAGGCCTGGGGATCCGGCCCACGGGGTGCTTAGATCTGGCCCGCGGGGCTGCCCTGGAAACAGCGAAGGACCGGCCTGCGGTGCCTCTGGCAGTGAAAACAAGACTCAGGAGGGCAGCACACAGCCCTCCCAGGCTCCGTTTTCTCTGGCAGAGGGCTGCAGGAGGCTGTCGCAGCTGAAAAAAGAGCCTTGACAAGTAACGTCAAGCTGGCCATGCCCCCTGGCCACGCCCACCGCCACCACCCCCTGAGGTCAAACACAACCCTGATGTGGCCCTCAGTGAAATCAAGTTTGACACCCCTGTTCTATGACATATGGAAACTCATCATTATTATTTCAAAGAGTACAGGAGGTCCTCTTCATATACCTCCAGCATTAGTTCCACTTTTCTAGCTATAGGGCCATTCTGAATCACCACATCTATTATCTACACTTACAGAGGCAGATAGGATTTGATAAGCAAATAATCCTCTATCTGACATCAGGAGAAACATACAGAATATTAAAAAAAGTTCTATAATGTTGCAGAATACAGAGCCACTATGACGTTCACTGGCAAAATTACTTATTTAACTTATTTAAATAACTTATTTGGCCACTCAATTCAGTGCCAACAAGTCTGGATGATGCACAGGAATTAAAACTAACAATAGTTACATCAGTAATCCAAGTAATAAATGTCCAAGGTATCTGTCACACATTAAAAGCAACAACCCAATTTCAACTTTCAGTAGAAAAAAAAAAAACAACGAAAACCAATCAATAGGGAGGTACTTGCTTAACCTCCGAGCCCAAATGCCTGGAGGAATATTACTCATATGAAAGGCTACCAAAGTTGCAGAATATCTCAGATGTTCCACCAGCAGGGATATTCTAATATTTTATATTTGTAGTATCCAAATTTTAGGATCTGACTCCATGGCCATCTTGTTTGATTCTCGTGCCCTCTCCTCTTTTCAGGTGCCCGTGGGCAGTCCCGTGATCTGTCATGATCCAGTTACGTGGGAATGGGTGGTGATGGGCCTCGTAAGCCAGAGCTTGCACAACTGCACAATCCCTATCTTGGTTCCTCAGCTTTTATCCCATATACGGTGGCTGACGCAAGTGGGAGCCTTAGAGAATCCTCTCCAGCCAGAAGATAAATTACCTTCAGCAGCTGGACAGCAGCAACCGGTAACATTATTGGGACCAGCTACAGTTCAAACACCATCGGCAACTCTCCAAGTGCCGGTAATGCTTCCAGCTGCAACACAAATATTTAAACTGCCATCATCAGAAGCAGCCATAACAGCCTCCCTTCCTCCAGTGCAAGCAATCACAACAGCCACCCCTAAATTGTCATCAACCGATCTGCAATCACTGGAAGCAACTGTGGCAGCCATCCCTGCATCTCCACCAACCAAACCTCCAACACTGGAAATAATCACCATAACCGAAGCAAGCAAGTTACCGCCAGTGGAAGCAACTACAGCCAATGTTACTGTATTGCCATCAACCAATCTGCCGTTACAGGAAGCAACTATGGCAGCCACCACTGCATCTCCATTGACCACACCTCCAGCCCTGGAAACAATCACGGTACTTGAAGCAACTACACTACCATCAATGGAAACAACTACAGCCGCTGTTACTGAATTGCCATCAACCAGTCTGCCATTAGAAGCAACTATGGCAGCCACCACTGCATCTCCATTGACCATACCTCCAGTGCTGGGAACCATCGCAATAACTGAAGCAACTATACCACCGTCAATGGAAACAACTACAGCCGCTGTTACTGAATTGCCATCAACCAGTCTGCCATCAATAGAAGCAATCACAGCAGCCACCGCTGCATCTCCACCATCCAATCCTCCAGCACTGGGAACAATCACAACAACTGAAGCACCATCAGTAGAAAAAAACATGACAACAAGGCTCTCATTAAGCCAAACTGCAAAGCCACTTGGTGCACTGTCTTCAACTACTAAGAATTCTATTTCGCATTCTTCAAAAGCAGCAAATCCTGCCCAAGAGACCAATAATGTAAATCTTACAACAGCCCATGAATCATCACCTACAACATCTGCATCCTTCTCCTCAGCCACAAAACCACAGCATGGGGCACCAACAAGTTCTAGACGTTTGCCAGAGGAAACGCCTTCCGTCCCAGATCAGCCTACTACTGCTGGGATGGCATCAACCGAATTCTCCTTCACACCTACACAACAATCATCAATAACTTCCATGACATCACCTATTGTCTCTCCCATGAACAAAAGGAGCTCTGTAACAATGAGAACAACAAAATCCTTTTCTCAAATCCTAAAGCAGCAGAGTGTAAAACCTGACCTGTCACCACAGGCAATATCTTCAATCCCCAGGGCCACACAAACTTTGGTAGCATCCACCACGAGGCAGTCACTCGAAACATCATTAATTAACAGCCATCACCATATAGTAATAACACCACCTACCTACTCAAGGCATTCTAAATCTTTGTCATCTTCAGACACCAGATAGGGCTTCTTCCACAGCTTTACTAGCCACACTTGAAATTTCTGTCTGCTGGTTTTATGGGACTAAGCCACCAGAGAAACCAGGAAGAAGGCCTTTCTCTTGGTCCTGCTCTGGCATGCCTTCCCAACTCAATAAAGTAATTCCCATCTTGCAATGCTTTGAGCAGATAACATGAATGCCCAGATATAAATGGCATGAATCAGCAGCCCCCATGCCTATAAGCAAGATAGCAGTTCGCATGGATCACAAAATTGATGAATAATGTAGCCAAAAACTTCTATATTCTTTTTCCTCTCAAAATCTGGGGCTTGCCTGTGATCAATCTTTCCTGACTCCAATCTGCCAGCCCTTCGCAGTAGAATAAGGTTACAGTAAATTGACTCATTCCAGATCATTGACAGAGAATCTGAAGTCTGAAGATTGACTGATTTTTTTTTCCTAATATGTTGTCTTTTCCCTTCAATATGTGGGCTGAAGCCTCATTTTGTTTAATTTCTTATAAATTATTTGTTTTCAAAATTAAGCCTTACCTGTTGCATTAAAAAGTAATTCTTGTTCAATTGTACATGCCTCATTATTATTTTAGTTAACAATGACTTTGGACTATTTAACTATTTTTGTCTGATTCCAAAGGAACTCAATCATTTACCTAGGGATAATGCAAAAATCCTTTTCCAATTTGTTGCATAGTTCTGCTGCTATCAATAAGTTAATTATTAATAATTTTTAGTTTTGCCATTTTTCAGCTGCATTAAAAAAAAGCAACAGAGAGAACACCTCCAAATTTAAAAAAGCAATTTCAATAATTAATAGTTATAGAAAAGCTGCCCTGCCCTGCATATATGAAAAAGATGTAGAAGTAGGTTTTTATTTTCTCAGTTTAAACATTGTAACGAATTATCTGAAAATAGTAAAATAATGTACGGTATTTCCTTGACTGACAGATTTGGCCTTGATTTACATATTGTACAATTGGCTACTTATTTATGTTAACCAATTCCCAAAAGGACTCTGAGTAGCTTGCAATAAGATGAAATTAAAATAGAATTTTAAAAAATCTCCAATCTCCAAACCCAGTGTCAATTTTCTAACCATACTGAGGTAAATATTCATAAGCAACCATCTGCTACTGCCAGGTAGGAACCCATGATATGAGTGACAAGAAGTTTGGAGGTGACCTGGAGCAACAGAAAGGAGCTGCTATATAAATGACACACTTGTGGTTTCTAATGACGGTGGTCTCTCAAGGAGAGGACTTGCACTATTTCAGAAAGCCCTTGGGAATTAATGGTAGGGTGAGTCTCTGCCCAGTAGCAGTGACTGTTGGGGTTAGGATCTTTTCCTTGCTAGTTAGAAGAAATAGATGGTCATTGATTTAGATCAGATGGTCTTGTCTATAAGAAATGCAGTCAATGACAAGCCTCATGTAACACATAATGCGAAAAGGACTACAACTCCTCAATGCTTCAAGAGATGGATCAATAAACAGGAATTGATGGGAAGAGATTAACATGCAATTTTCCAAGACTAGCTAGAGGTTGGTACTGCTTTGAAACAGAAGAGGATGAATTTTGCTAGATTGTCTCTCTACCTTGAATATCTTACCCTCTTGTGCTAGTTCTCTAGTTAACTCCAGGTAAAGTTTGCATAGCGAGTGCTCTGTCCTCACTTTTTGTCCAATTCAGGATGGGTAGTTTGTTTCAATATTTTAGAATACCCATGAGGATGATGTTGGGGATCTGTCTTCCTGCTCTAAACGATCCTGGGATCGAAGTCAAACAGTTCAATATCTGAGGATTTGGCTTTTCCTCTCTATTCTGTAAAATATGGATGGGATTTAGGGTTATATAGGGAAAATTCGTGCACAGAGTTTCTCCTCAAAGATGATAGAACACACAAAATCAGCAGAGTCCAGATGCTGTGGAAAGGTTGTGCAAGAACTGTCACAATTACTGGGCTCTAGAAACCGATTCTAGCAAATGAAGGCGAATCAATTTGCAAGAAAAGACTCAGTGAAATATTAAGCAGTTGATTCTTGTGCCCGAGTGACCTCATAGGCTAAGATTGAGTATGGGTTGTAGGATAGAGACAGAGACCCTGAACTACTTGAACCCTAATATCCTGGCACTCCACTTTTTTCTCTTGACCATACAAGTTATCCTGGTAATCCTAGTCCAAAGCCAACAACAGTAATTTAAAAAGTCTTATAGTATCATTTCTTGTGCTACAAAAGTAGCTTCCCCTGTTAAATCTCCAATGATCCCACCAGAGTGTCTTAAGTTCTACAAAGTTTCATCAGAGAACATTTATTACAGGAGATCACACGTGGAGTCTCAATTCATGGATTTTTTTTTTAAAAAAAGATCTCTCTGGAATATCTTCTAGGAATATCTCCAAGTACCAACTATTTGATGGGTGATCCTGGTGATCAAAAGTGTTAAAAACTTGGAGGAAGAGCTGAATTGAACAAGCGGTGTTTCCTTACATGACATAAATCACCATATAAAATCTACAATCTAGACTATAGGGGTTAGGAATAACTTTCTAAAACGATGTTGTGAACCAATTTTTCCATCAATATTCTAGGCAACTTTCATTTTGAAGAGTAATTCTGTTGTTAATGCTTCATTACTCTCATCGAGCGCGGGTATAAGCTGGGACATGCACCCTTCATTGCTGCATTCACTGATGATAATTGCCGCTATTATCTGAACAGATAAACGTTGCTAATCTCAGAGCTTTGGCTAAGGCAGCAGGTCTGTTTCTCTTTGCTGAAAGGGTCCCTTCCTGGAGGAACCTTAGAATCAGCTATGACAGCAAGTGGAAGGGGACAAATGGACTGGGAAGAAAGACAAGCATGAGTTGGAGGAACTACTCCCAGCGTCTGCTGAATAGTTAGAAACTGTCATAACAAATTGTATTTAAAGGTTGGCAGCTGATGGCCATCCTAGATGCCATTTAGGGTTATTTTTTTTTTCCCAGAGGACTGGTAAATAGTGAAGGATAGAAAGGGGAGAGATCAGAGAGGGAAGACATGAAAAGAGAGACAAGTCTGCAGACCTGGTAGGGAGGGGGAAAGGAATACCTGACATTCCACTGAAAGGTCCCTAAGGCTGCAACGCTTTCTCTGTAATTTATCTTCTCTCCCTTCTGAACTGCTCTGTCTTCTCCATACCTTGGCCACTTCTAGTTCAGTTCTGTGCTCTTGTGTCAGGAAGACACTTCCAGCTTACTACTTCTTTCTCATTTTGTTAAAGAAGCCAAAGCACACCAGTTTCTGAGGGTTGTTTGACTATTGGGTCTAAAGTGCGCAGCACTGCAACTCAGGAGCTCTGGCCCTAAGGCTCAGACTCAGCTAACCCTACCAAATGCACTGCAGGTGGGGTTGGCATCTTTTCCGTGAGCGAAGGCTACAGCAAGAGATTTAGGGGGTCCGGGACAAAAATTTGTTTTGGGAGAACCTTTTCTTTTCTTCCTGTTGTGGAAGAAGTACAGGAAGTCCTCAACTTACAACCATTTGTTTAATGGCCCATTCAAAGTTACAATGGTACTGGAAACAATAGCTTATGACTGAATGTCTATGGAGTTTCTCAGTCATCCGGGTCATGGTTGTCCCAAGGTGCTTTTTAGAAAGTCCAGTTGACTTTCGAAAAAGCACTTTTGGGACAATGGCTTATGGCCTTTTTTTTCACACTTAGGATCATTGCAGCATCTCCATGGTCACATGATCAAAATTTGGATGTTTTGCCAAACATGTATTTATGAAGGTTGCAGTGTCCAGGAGTCGGGTGATCCCCTTTTGCGACCTTCTGACAAACAAAGTCAATGGGGAAACCAGATTCACTTAACAACCGTGTTACTAACAACTGCAGTGATTCACTGAGCAACTGTTGCAAGAAGAGTTGTAAAATGGGGGCACTTAACAAATGTCTTGCTTAGCAAAGGAAATGTTTGGGCTCAACTGTGGTCGTTAAGTCGAGGACTACCCGTGATGGATTTTCTTTCTTATGCTTGCTTTCAGGGCTTACATTATGGGTTTTTAGTATCCTGCATCAGAATAGTCCTGCATCAAAATAGTAGGAAACTGAGACAGTCGAGAGAGATTCATCTTAAATTGCTTAGCTAGGCAGTACAGTTAAAAGGCAGATGGGGAAAAAGTAGGTTCTCTAGAATATTTGGTCCATTTCAACTCTTTTGGATTTCCTGTCTTTCCCCCACCCACCCCCACTCCAGTCTTGGTATGTGGAGACTTTGAAACAGGCATGGAGCAGTTAGCCTTTCATGCAATGAAGAAGGCAAAGCAATCTCCCTCTGCCTAAAACAGGTGCAACCATCCTGCTAAGCTACCTGATGTCAGGAAATAATTGGCAGGTAAACAAGTGTTTCCTTCCTAGGGGAATTTTCCCTCTAAGGAGATTGGGAGACATTTCCTGGTTCTAGGAATGTGATCCGGATCCTATGTTCTCTTGGGGAGGTACGGGTCCCCCATGCCTGGTTTATTTTCATGTCCCATCTGCTTCTGCCCTGTTTGCGCTCCACAGCATGTTGCTAAGCACTCAGATCCCCAAGGAATGCCTTCCACGGGCACCTGCTGGCAGTGGGGATAATCACAGCCCCCTCCCTTAATCAGGAGTTCACTGCTCTCTCCTCCCCACCATTGTAGCCCCTTTCCTCTCCCCTTGATAATGCTCCCCAGCCCCCCCCCTTGAAGGGGTTTGGGGACCCTGGAGCCGTGGGAACTCTTCCTGCTGTGGGTGGCATGCAAACAGGCTAGCAAGCAGGAGACAGGGCTAGCTTTTGCTTAGAAAATGATTCCTAACAATAAGACCATAGGATGAAAAGAAGCATTTGCACTAGTCTGGGAAATGTGGGCAAGAGGCAGAGGGGGAGGAGGACAGCTACTCAAAAAGTGGAGGGCAAAGAGATTTTTCCCACTGTGCACTGCTACTTTTTTGTTTCCCGCAGGAGCATTGTATTTGAGAGTTCCCATCAGTCTGTGCATTTTCCACGTGTTTGGATTCAGGGGAGTATGGTGGGATATTTAATCATGCAAGCTTTCTTAAGTAAGAAAAAAATGGGAGATTAGGAAGGGTAGGGTGAGAATGGCCATTCAGAAAGCCACACGCGCACCGGACAGGAAATCAACCCAGATATAAAATGCAGAGATTTATTTTCAGTTTGTACAATATAACTTTTTGACGCGCTGTTTTTAAAAAGTGAACACCAAAAGGATGTTGGCTTTCTATACTTACAAATAAAAGTTTTAGAGGACAGTTTGCACTGACTCTTAGGAAAAGTGCATATAAAAAAACTTTAAAAACTACTTAAACTACTACCGATTTATTTACTCCTTCCTAGCAGGATTTGTGATGAAGACTTTTTCCCAGCCTGATTGAAAATGCTGATGTTGAATTTAAGGCTTTTTGCTTACCTGAGCCATAGTATTTTAATTCCCAAAATTGAGTCTCTCCAGCACAATACAATATGTATCATTCTGCCCAGCTGTCTTCCAGTTATCAGTTACAGAGTGGTCTTTTCCATCACATTGCATCATTTTAACTAGTGACAGAACTAGGGGCCATCTGTATGCACACATACCCTAAGTTTTAAGTTGTGGCTGCTCCCCATGCAATCTATTTTTAATTCAGCCACCAGAAAAACTTCAATTTTCCTTAAGCTCCAGAAAAAAAACCCTTGCTGGTTGACTATTTCTTATCCTAACTGGGCATTTTAACACCCCCAAACAAGTACCCTTAAGATCAGTGTTTTTCAAACTTGACTTAAGACGTGTAGTCTCCAAGTGCCAGAATTCCCCAGTCAGCATGCTGGCTGGAAAATTCTGAGAATTGGAATTTATACATCTTAAAGTTGCCAAGTTTACAAAACACTGCTCTTCAGCATGTGTTGGTCTTCTGCTCCTTTGCATCTTCAGGATATTTTAATTAAACACCCATGAATCAGGACCTTCCTATTTTGTTCAGCTTGACTCTTCAGGAAAAGGAGTATCAAATTAGTTGAGTTGTTTTGATCAACTGGATCATCTCTGGTCTCCTCTGAACCCTTGCAGCAAGATGAACTGCAAACAAATGTAATAATCATAAATAAATAAGTTTGGATAATGGGCATGGCAGTAGCTGAATGCAGTAGAATAGACAAGAACGAACCAGAGAAGATAACAAAATACAAAGACTTGCAAATGGAAATAGAATTACTGTGGCAAAGGAAAGCAAAGATAGTACCAATAGTAACAGATGCCTCAGGTGCAAAGCAATCCCAGCACTACTTGAACACCAGCAGCATTGACATATTCACCATCAATCAATTGCAAAAGGCAGCTTTACTCAGAACAGCTTATATTCTGCGATGATACCTCTAACACCATCAAACATCCACGCCCGTCTACTCCAGGTTCTTGGGAAGGACTGGACAGGAGGACAAAAGTGCCAAATCCCGTCTGAACATCTGACTGACTATGCAATGAAGCATAAATAAAACCCTCAGATCAGTCCGTAAGGCTCTTATCCATTGACATTATCAAGAAATCAACCTCAGCTGTATTTTCTAGAAAATATTAGTTTTGTAAATGGCTAATTTACTGTCAACCCTTTTGATCTTTCACAAACCAATGCCCTAGTTAGATGCACTCTGTTCGGCTTCCATGAATCATACTATTTTCTATATCTAATTGTTTCCTTCCGTCTGTACTGCTATGTTGGCTGCGCTTTCTTTAGCATTACAATACCTTAATCCCTCTGGCCAGAAGTTTCAGGAAAAGCCTTACTAGACCAGGCTGGAAGCCTGGGCTTCCCTTGATATGTACAAGGGATATAATC
Organism: Oxyrhabdium leporinum; assembly: GCA_032468155.1. Lineage (NCBI taxonomy): Eukaryota > Metazoa > Chordata > Lepidosauria > Squamata > Cyclocoridae > Oxyrhabdium > Oxyrhabdium leporinum. The sequence goes on from JANHFL010000966.1 coordinate 94,876, forward strand.
CCAACTCCAGGAATTAAATTCCAAGCCTGAAAACAAAGAAATTTACTTTCTCCTTCTTAAGGGTATATAACCTCTAAAGGAGCAGCAGAGGCTTGTGAGCAATAACTACAGGTTGGAAGTTTCAGACGCAGCTCTGCCCTTGTCTGAACTGAGTTAGGTATGCATTCCTACCTTTATAAGGGGGCAAGCCATTGCTGCTGCATTTGGGGATCCGTGTGGCTCGCCTGTGCTGCTCAGGGAGAGCAAAGCCTGAAGCAGGCAGGCAGGGTAGGCTTCGGCCTAGTTTTCTAGCCAGAAACGATTCACACCGAGGCTCTCTAAATCACAATAAAGCGCTACGGAAGTAAGTCTCTGCTGCACGCCCTCTAGCGGTGCTCCAGGGTTTCGCATTTCCCGATCTAGTCCTAATTGCTTCCAATCCCGGGGATACATCCAGAATACTGGATTGCTGCCTGTTTCGTTTCGTTTTTTCTCCGAAGCGACTTGTCAGGAAGGGCTTTGGAGATAAATTGAGAACAAGACCTAGTTATAAACCCAATACCAAGAAGGAAAAGATGCAGGCCCTTGCCCCTAAAAGCCACCTCGCTGCTGCTTCCCAGGATCTGTCAAAGCGCCAGTCCTTGCGATCCACCAGCACCTGATCTCCCCTCCCGCTTCTCAAGCTCCTTGCCAGGCTCGTCCCTATTTCTGGCCCTCTCCCCTCCTCGCTGGGGAGAGTCAACGGTGCGGCTAACCACTTGCATACAGCCCTAAAGAGGAATGGGCCCCCGGGCTTTCCTGGATCGAAAGGTGATGGTGACAACCAGTTCCCGCCTTCCTTGGCCGCTTCCCGCCACTACGCCTCAGGTGAAAGGCGCCCGGCCCAGCTCTATGAGTTGACTATAGCAGCCGCGGGAAGAGAGTGGAGGCGTGGAAGCGTCCCGTAGATCGCAATCAGATCGCCGAGTCCTGGTTCCATCTCCTCAGCAACGTCCCCGTTCGCCTCCTGGTCTCCGTTTTCCCGGGGTCTCCCCTCTTAGATCCTGGTGGGGGAGGGAGAGGGGCTCGCCCCCACCACCACCTACAGCCCGGCTTCCCTCTTGGCATTAAGGGGGAGCCGCCCCGCTCCTTTCGCAGAGGTATAAAATCCGGAGGGCGGGGGGGGGGGTGAGGCAGACATGTCCCTCCCTCCTCAAAGCCGCTTGTCCCGCTGGGTTAGAAGTACATCCTGGAGAAACTTTTTTCCCGGGCACGGAAGAGCTGACTGGCACTAAACCCGGGGAGTTGATCTCGGAGCGGAGAGCTACCGCGGGGTAAGGGACCTCTTTGCTCCCGTCCTCTTAAGCCGTCGGACTTCAGCTCCGGACCCTCGTTCCCTCCGCGGTGATTTTGCTACTTTATTCTGCCCCGCGCGCCCTCCCCTTTTCTCTCCGGTTTTGCCTGTGGACTCAGCCTATCCTCCATTTGCCCGGGCGCTTTCTTGAAACCGCCGGCGATGCCACCGTGGAAGCCGCTTGGGTGTCTCTTTGAAGCCGGCTCTCTTCGCGGCGAGCCGGCAAGACGCCTGGCGAGACTTCAGGGAAGCTCGTCTCTCCGGGCCGGGAGGGGGTGGGGGGGAAACCTGCCTCGGGGATAGCCAGCAACTTTGGCGGAGATGCAGCCAGCTGCGGCGCAGAGGCAGGCGAGTCCCGGATCCCTTGAAGTCTCGCCAGGCATCTTAGCTGCCTGGGATGGAAAAAGGCGAGCAAGGCCGACGTAGTCGCCCTCGGGGGCGCGGAGCTCGCCTTTGTGGTGCCAGATTGGGAAAACTGCCCGAGCGAGAGTTTGGCGAAAGTTTTGAGCGGGGCAGGCGGACGCGTCTTTCAAGCGCCTGAGGATGGAGGGCAATCGACGGGGGCCAGTTGGGAACTCCAAGACCCAGCCTGCGCTGCTTCCTCCGTTGCACCTGGCTCAGGTATGGGAGAGGCAGGTCGCAGCACGTCGCGGACAGGACAGGATGGAGCGCGCAGAAACACACACACTAGGCACGCAGGCAACCGCTCCGGGGAGGGGAAGGGGGGAGGGGGGGAAGCGGAATTGGCAGGCAGATCAAAGCCCCCGGCGGGCCCTGTTGGCACCGAATCCCGGAGTTGCGCTGGTGCAGGATGGACTTGCTGCTGGCATTGTCCCCGGGCACCTGTTCTGTGGCATGGGGAAGATTATAGCCCGGCTGGGGTGCGGGGAGGGATTGCTGCCGTTCCTGCGTCCCTTGTACTGAGAGTGATGGCGTCAGGAGGCCACCGCGAAGCCCAAGCCTACGTCCAGAATGGCAGCTCGAACCTCGGTGCCCTCTCCAGAATGAAGGGGGCCGTCCCAAGATGAAAGGATCCTCCCCGCTCGGCTTCTCTACCTATATTGGAGCGCCTGCGTGTCGGACCCCGGCAGGGGTCGCTCTTTCCAAGGGAGTGGGGGGCTCTTAGCTATGCAGGCGGAGCCCGGTAAGGTAGTCTGCCTTCCCCCCCCCCTTTTCTTTTTTTGGTGTGGTGGTGGTGGAAGAAGGAGAGCCTATCTTGGATCTCCCATTCTCTAGCCCCAACTTCAAAGGCCTGTTAGCCTGCAAGAAGGGCGGGGGGAGGGATCTACAGGAGCTGGCCGGGAGAGAGAGAGCCTTTGAAGTGCCCATCAGCCGCGGCCGCCACTCGGGTTACAGCTGCTTGGCCCGGGGCCCGGTGGGACGGGCGAGGAAGGGAACTTTGATCTTGGTTACTTCCGCACAGCGCCCTCTAGGCCCGGGCCCGTCCAACGCTTCCCTGCAGCTACGCGGCGCCTCTGCCTCCAACATCCTCCGTCGTTCGAACCCAGGTCCAGCTGGGCATCACCCTTTCTCTTCTTCTAGGATTAACCCCGCCATGATGCCCTGGGCAACGCTGCTCCTTTTGGGGCTGTTGTTCTGCAGCTGTTTGGGTCACAGCAGCCAGACGGGAGCTCCGCGGGTTTATCTCACCTACAAAGGTAAGAGAGGCTTAAAGTCGTTCAGGTGAGTCCTGAGTAAAACGGTATTTTTGCCTTCCGGTGGCATCTCCTCTCCTGGGTGGGCATGTCAATATTCGGAGAAGGGCGAAAGCTGCAAGGTGGCACTGGGG
>JANHFL010000966.1:98010-112188 GCA_032468155.1 Oxyrhabdium leporinum
GGCAACCCATTGCAAAACTCTTGACAGAATAGAGAGCGTTTTTCTGCTTGTGGGAAGAGAGTCTGGTGATATTCAAAAATCAGAAAAGTAGCTGGTAGCCCCTTTTCAAACTAATAAAATTCATTTGTGGGGAAAAGTGCAACCTTCTGATTTTTTTGTTCTTCTCTTTGTTTCTTAAAGACTTATATGCCTACCGTTAGTCACCCAGCCTGTTAGCCTAGATAAGGGATTTAATGGCAGTAGATTATCTGAAGGGATAAAAACCAAAAATTAAGAAAATAAATTAGATGAAGATAGTCTTTCAAAGAACAATAATGAATCTGTTGTATATGACTATGAGTTTTTATTACAAGGAATTATCCTTATACTGGTTGGACTATGCTTAAAAGACTGTTCCTAAATTAGACTGATACATGGTGGAGAGTGCATTTTTCGGGAAGTCTGGAGTAAATCTAGGTTTCCTTCCTTCCTTCCTTGCTTGTTTCCTTGCTTGCTTGCTTCCTTGCTTGCTTCCTCCCTCCCTCCCTCCCTCCCTATTGAAAATGAGGGAATTGTAACAAGTTCCAAGGTTTTACTGTGAAAAAGGAAAGCAGCAGGAATACTTCTTCTTTAACAACTAAATAATATTGTTAAAGTAAATTATGGTCCTTCTCAAGATGACAACTCCTGATAATTTTGTCTTGGTTTTCTTGGCAACAGTGTGGAACTGGTTTGCTGGTGCCAACCCTGAGATTTCCTTGTAGTCACCCATTCAAATTGGACTAAACATACTTTCTGAGAAGATTGCCTAACTGCTGTTTAGTGCTAAAGGGGGCAATTATGAAAACACAATGACTGGCTCACCAATAATTTTAACTATGCGCTCTGATAGCTTGAGTAAACATTTTGGCGGTCCCAGGAATGGATTGTTATCATGGGGAAAGGAATTATTTCTGCATCGTATCACTGCTCAGCTTATTGATACTGGTGCCCAAAGTAATCAGCTGTATTCCCCTACTTTGACTGGGGAGGTCCAGGAAGGCAAGAAAATGTTACCTTAATACTAAATCAGTCTTAGCCTAACATAATTCATAGACACACCATGAAGAGATAATCCCCAGGTAAAGCTATCAACAACAACTTAGAAAGTGGTATGTCTGCGCTTCTTATCTCCGAAAACAAACTACAGTACAATTGGATTCTGGTGGGACAGCAAATATTGACTATCCGGTTAAAATAATGGGTTTGTTTGATTCAAACCAATAGTCTGCTTCTTTTTGCCAAGAATTCCTTCCACCTCTAGTGTCAAACCAAACACCTTGGAGATTTACTAGTACAGAATAATTTCTTTTCTGTGGGTCAGCTGCTACATGGGGGAGATCTTGTTGTTAAAGAGGAAGTTTGCAGTCATTTCTAGCAAGGCAGCAGCTCTGGTTTTCATGTGTCAATCTCTTTTTTTTTCTCATTTTAATATTATTTATGGCAATGGCAACGGGTTCCTGTGGTCCTAATAAAAACAGATACAGACGTAACAGTACCCAGCCTTGTTTCAAGCCACTGCGTTCTGAAGAGCAGCAAGTTTTGCATTAGCAAAATGCAAACTGCATAAAATTTCAAGATCCCATATTCCCAGATTTCTGACCTGAGATGGCCAGTTGTACCTTTCTTTTTTTTTTAAAGGCTAACTGTAGATTATAGATTTTCTCAGTGGCTTTATGGGCCTGGGTTTAAAACACTCTATGGTGCTGGTGACTGTTATAGGTGCAGAACCACCTTCAAGGACAGTTTAGCCACGTGGACCCAAGGCAGCCAATCAGAGCAGCTTGTCTGTGTATGATGGATGCATCAGTTTGTGTCTGTCAACACACAGAGTCACACCCTTGCCCGTTTCTGTACTGCTGATCATTGTCTGGATGGATTGTGTTTTTGCTGAGGAGAGTGCTTTTGTGCAGGGGGTGTACAAGTTACTGCTGTGCAGGCACATCATATCGTCACCTGTGGGTCCATCTGCCTGCTTCGGCAAGCATTCTCCCCCCCCCACCCCCCCAAAAAAAACAACCCCTGTGAGCTGTGACCTTGCTGGGTTTCCCTGCACTCCCCTCTGTTCTTGGGGATTCCGGGATCTAATTACTTGCCAGCCACTGGGGGAAAGGATTTCCCAGAAGGGCTTAAAATACCCAGCATGCCATACAGAGAAGGGACTAGAATATGGATGGATTCCCCTTCCTAAAGCACATCGTGGGGCAGGAGAAGAGAGGGAGCTTAGGCTGGAGAGGAGCTTAATGGCTAGGCTGTGCATGCCACGTTCCCTGCTATAGATACCCCGCTGCCGTTCTCACTGTAGTTGCTTTGTCGTCCTTTCCTTCAACTATGAAAATGTAGCTCATATGTACATGTGAAAGGGAGGGGGCGCATAAAGAAACAGCGAGAGCCTTGGCCAAAGGACAATTCATTCCTTTGGGCAGCAGCAGCAGCCTTGGCTATAAAAGGCAAAGCTCCAGACATCACACTGGGTTCTCCGTACATGCGCGTGTGCCCGAACGGATAAAGAGACACGCACCCGCTCCGTGTGCTTGCTTAGGCTCGTGGACGTACATACATGGACCGTAAGGGATATGCAACTAGTGAAGATGTCAGGGACTTGGGTCTTCTCCCCATGGAACTGGGCAGGTTGTGTGCCACCTCCGGCAGGAGGGTTTCTGGTGAGAAACCTGATCAGCCTGAGTCCACCTTGGGAGCACTCTGGGGAGGCAGGTGTCTTCCATGAGAGGTTTTCCACCGGAGTCCACAGCTCAAGTCACGTTGGTTATTCTGGGTTTTGGGGGTGGGGGTGGCAAGTACAACAGCAGGTCCCTATGACTGTGTCCGCTATGGCTTAAGCGTCTCATATACAGGCAGCATATTTGGATTAAGTGGGGTCTGTACGGAGGTGCTCCTGCTAAGACAGGCCCTTTGATTATTACAGCATGTTAAAGTCTTTGAGAGGACCCTGTAGTTGCTGGTTATAAATCCATAATCTATCTTGTTCCAAGGTCTGCCACACAAAATAACTCTGCACGTTCATTCTATAAAACTGGTGAAAGACAATGGCAAACACAATGAATTGTGCAGGATCCAATCTGGGTCGGTCACTGGGACCAGAGGTTACAAGCTTTCGGACTCCTGCTGGAGCCCATCCTCAGGAAGCCTCTCTCTCACCAGAATGTGTGCTTTGAGTAGAGTTGGTGCTACGCATAGTATTTATGTGGTGCCTGGTTGTGTGTGGCTTTTTGTTCATTGTGGTGTTGATGGCCAGTTGTGGGTCGGTCACCAGAAGTTTAGTCTTCCGGCCATCAACACCCCAATCAACAACTAAAAGAGCCACACACAACCAGGCACCACATGGGCTCCAGCACAAATCCAAAAGCTCGGAAGACTAAACCTCAGGTTTCGGTATCTGACCCAGATTGGATCATGCAGTATTATCCTGGGACACATATATTTGCTTTCACTCGTGGAAATAAATTATTTTCTCATTGAACCTCACTCTTGCCAAGAACACAGTCAGCTTTAGCCAGCTGTTGGCTTTTTATGTAGGCAGGTTGGACCTGCCCTTATAGAGACCAAGGCTGGTGCTGGGTTACAGGTAAGAGAGGGAAGGGATTATTAGAGGGTTGGGCTGGTGATGGGCATCTGCCCTGGACTCGCTTCTGAGCAATCCTGCTACCTTTTGATGCAATGGAAAATGCTACCCATTTCCAGTGTTGGAAGCACCCTCAGCTGCCATTCTGCTCCCTTTCTGGATAATGGCAGGAGCCAGGGAGGTCCATATCAGGTGACCTAATGTCCTGCCCACCCATGTCCTCTCTGCAATATAAAGGATAATAATCCTGATTTCTTTTACTGGGTTATTGTAGGAAGTACCATTAGATGTCAATTAACTCTGCTTCCCCTACTGAAAGCTCTAGCAGCAAGAAGGGTGACCCAGGATATAAAATGGCACCCTCTTGTACCAGCTGCACAAATAAAAAAGCTGCTGAATCTCACTTCAGAACGACTGACGGGACGGCATCTCTCTCATAGCAGAAGGCACCTTTTTAAACTTAGGAGGTTCGGCAACTTGGGTCTCTTCTCTACAGAAGGGAACATCTAAAGTGGTCCTTCATTTCTGATCAATTTACCAGCTGAGCTAAAAAATTTTTTTCATTTTGCTTGATAGAGGAACTAATCCTGACTAACGTACATTATGGTTCACCCTTCAAATAACACAGAAATACAAATCACGGCTCTGTGATTGCAGAAGCAATTAGTTATCTGAGCAGAATTCAACTTGCTTGGGATATTTCATTAGTGTGGTGGTGGAGCTAAGGCTGAAAAAGATACATTATTAAGCCCAAAGAGCTTCAGTCATCATGCCAAAGACCAACAACGTGCTGACCAGTTGCACTTCCCAGACACATATTTCCTATTGACTGTTTTGGCTGGCCACAGCCTGCTTCAGTCTGCCTGTAAGATGACAGATGGTTCTAATGTCTCCTGATTTCTTGTTGGCTCCTCCAAAGAGCATCCCTCCCCTTTCCCAAGTGTGGGGGCCTATGAGATCGAACAGTAAGGGGTTTGTGGGACCCAAGGGCTCCATTTCTGCCAAGGCAGACTCCTACCTAAAGGCTTCCTTGTCTGCAACCGAATGGACTTCTTCTGGGTATGGAAATTCCAGGTGGTTTAAAAAAAAGGTGAAGGAGTCTCTGTGGATTTTACTTCACTAGTCACAGACGACTTTAGGGACTGTGCTTATCTTCGTTTCAAGGCCATTGAGCCAGCATTGTCTGAAGACATTTCTGCAGTCATGTGGTCAGCACGATATCATGGAACGTTGTTAACTTCCTATCGAAGTGATACCTATTTATCTGCTCACGTTGGCATGTTTTCAAACTGCTAGGTTGGCAGGAGCTGGGGCAAGTAAAGAAAACTCGCCCCGTAGCATGAAGCTCAGGTCTCAAACCTGGACTGCCAGCTTTCAAGCCCAGCGTATTAACCCCTGAGCCACCACTCCGCCAATTCCAGATGGCATCCATGAAAATCTTGTGAACGAATTGTTTTCCCTATGCCACCAGTGATTTCCACCCACACAATCCTGATGGTGCAGCAATTGCACCTGAATTATTTATTTTCTCCCAGAGAAGTCCATCAGGGGAGTGAGACCATCTTCACCTGACATCCAATAAACCTTTATCCTCATTATCAGCATTCCGTTGGTGATAAATGGATGTAGGAGGAAGAAGTGTTGGGAAGATGCTTTCAAGAGGTTCTGCTTTGAATACCTGATAACCTAACCTTGGTTGGTTGTCTTAGAAGAGATTATAACCCCAGTGTTATATAATGGTCATTGTATATCAAAACTGGGTAGTATGCATGATACAGCCCACCCCTGGGCATGTTGCCATTATTTCTTGTGGCGAGCATGATAGTCTCCCACCTGCCATGTGTTAATGCCTGGGGAATTCCAGCAGGTTTCCAGAGTTCCTTCCCAGCTTCCAGAGAAGAAATGGGAGATGTCAGCTGAACTGGACAGAGAGAGGACAGATTGGTCAGAATCCTGCAATTCTACTCTCGGCTTGGTTGTTTCTTTAATTTGATTTTAATTCCTCATCTCTCCCCTGCATCTGTTTCTCTTTGACCTCCTGGAAATCTGCTTTTCTTCTCGGCTTTAGCCCACTTGCCTAGAGGAATTAGGCCAATTTTGGTCCCTGATCTCTGCATTCTTGCCTAGACTTGACTCAGAGCATAACTGGGCCTGGCTGGTGTCCTCTGGCCTCACCCCCAAGGTCACCACAGGTGGGAAGTTCACCACATCGCTCTCTGATCTGTGCCCATGGAATGTGGCTGGGGGATTGCTGGGGGATTTAGACTCTTTGCTGTACCAGCCGCTGAGCACCCCCCCTCACCCACGTTGGCTCCGCCTTTGCCACTTCAAGGGACCAAAATACCCCTTGAGCTCAGCCCAAGCCAAGCCAGACCACCCCACCCATCACATGGGTCAACATGATCCAGTTGCTGCCCTTTCTGTGTGCGAGGAGAGGGGGGGGGGAAGGGTAAAAAAAAGGCAAATTAGGATACTGCGTTCTTGTCTTTTGTATGTTCAGGTGGACAGTGGGCTAGGGCAAATTCATCATAAAGGACTCTCCTCTTCCAGAAGGATGGTCAGGGGACAGATATCTCTAAGAAAGCAGACTTTTTTTGGACCTTGCTCAGATGAAAAGAGTCGTAGGTGGGAAGAGTAAGGAGAAATAGAATTGCCCATCAGTGTTGAATCTGCTGGCAGCAAATTGAATGACTTATCAAGTTACAGCTTTCCCCACTCTAGTAAGATAACGCTTTACATAAAGATTCCTAAAAATGTATTTAGGCACAAGCCTGACCTCTCTTTTTGTCAGTGTGTAAATGGTGTCCTACTCCTGAGAAGTAGGAGACCGTGAGACTGGTACTTGATTCTGAGGCTCTCCCTCCACAGAATTGTTAGAGACCCGCACTGCTCGTCCTTTCAGCTTCAACTTTAACACCAGTGATTATCGCATCTTGTTGGTGGACCAAGACCAGGAACGTCTCTATCTGGGGGCACGAGATTTTCTGGTGGCCTTGGATCTTCACAACATCAACAAAGAGCCACTAATTGTAAGTCTGGGGGGGAAAAGATCCCACCAGATCAGTTCAGAATGTCGATCATGTTAGCACTGATGATGTTTCTTAGTTTGGGCAATAAAACATCTGCAAGAAAACAACCAAGCTCAGAGAGCAAGAAAGACCTCTAACGTTCATCAGGCCCAACATTTTTCTGCAGTGGTTGCTAACTGCCTTGAGTTGGGTTGACAGATGCAATAGAGTAAACAAGGCAGTGGGATAGGTACACTTATATATCTTGCAAGATTGATAAGATTCATTGGGTTGTAGTTCAAACTAAGAAAGGCCAACTGTAAAAGGAGCTGGTGAAGCAAGAAAGCCAAAAGGAGCGGCATCGCAAGACGATCCTTCTTTCTCTATTTTTTCAGATCCATTGGCCAGCATTACCAAACCAGGAGAATGAGTGTCGCTTGGCAGGGAAAGGGCAGAGAGTAAGTGGCAATTTTCTGATCCTGCACTGTTACCCTGTACCTGGTGTGTTTATTGGCTTGGCTTCAATGCATCTGTGAACTGGAAATACGTTTGGTTTTGAGTGTCCAAAAGCTATACGATTTCTTGCATCTTTAGAAGGAAAATCATTACTTTTGGTTTGGTCTCAGTTGCTAGTTCTTTTATTATACACAATCCAGGATCCTTAATCTAGGTATTCCTGGGAAGATGGATAGCGTATTAACTCCTGCCTGGCAACTCCTTGTGTCTTCTAGCTCATGTTTTACTTCTTCGTGTCCTGTAGGGTGAATGTTTCAACTACATACGGCTGATGGAACCTTTGAACCGTACCCATCTCTACGCCTGTGGAACAGGGGCTTATCATCCAGTCTGCATCCTTATCAATCGTGGTTGGCGCTCCGAAGTAAGAAAACTGACCCACGACCCGACGACGTCTTCTTGCTGGAAAAGAACCATAGAGTATCTTAGCGATAGAAAGACATCTCTCTCTATTCTAAATTTGTGGCACCTTCGGGGAACTTTGAGAAAGATAATCAGAGCAGAAAGTAGCAATTAACTCAGCTGGCTAGTGGTCTGCCTTGATATGAGGTCACTTCTATGAAGGGACAGTTGAGAAAAGAGGGCAGGGCAAAGACAGAATTTGGAAGGAGGGACTGGAACCTTTACCCTGAAAGTGAGTTCATTTCTGAATGACTTGAGATCAAAGTAAGTTTTCGTGATGATGGTCCTGTTGTCTTTTCCCTGTTTGCAACTCCACAGGAATACCTGTTTCGCATAGTGCCTCATTCACTGGAACCAGGCAAGGGGAAATGTCCTTACGATCCCCGGCAGTCCAGCATGGCCGTGCTTATCAGTAAGTAGCTTTGAGTGAGTTGAGTTGGAGGAAGTATTGCTAAGATATAAAGTATAACTCTGCTGCTGTATAGGTACCCTTCTGGTCAACATCCACGTGGAGACTGTGTTATAGCTGTTAAACCCAAGCTGCTTCTTCCTGGGTGGCATGGCGGCCCTCCACAGCTGTCATACGATCCCATGAAAAAAAATGTGATTGGTTTAAGCAGTTGCTGACATGTGCTGTGTGTGTGTGTGTGTGTCCATGTGCTCTTTGAATTGCAGGTTTCCTTTGAATCTGAATTTCCGCACAACCCTGCTATCTATAGCTCCTATCTGATCTTTGTGGCTTTTGGTTTGTTATCAGGGCTGCAGGAAGTAAACAGCTGACTGGAGGGGAACAAAGTACTTGGGGAGGGTCTTTGCCAGAGAAGCTTTCGTTAATTGCACAGAAATGCTTGGGATGGCTGAGGTCTCATGTTCATCCCTGGCATTTCACTTGAAAGGATCGGAGGGAGCAGAGCTGAGAAGTACCATTGTCTGACACCCTGGCAAGATGGTGTCTGCAGGCAGCAGCAACAGCAGCATCTGTCAGAAGCCCTAACGATGCTCCAATGATACTGCGCCTGTGACGATGACGTAGCTGAAATGCACCAATACGTTCTGATGTCACAATATCTGATGCACAAATGGCATCATCACACCCAAGCATACTCTTGTCATTTCCCTACCCCACCCTCAAGGATAGCCGTGCTGCTGAGTAGATTTTATTGACAAAGCCTAAGGCACCTCCCTGTACTTTCATGTTCTCAAAACTCCAGGCCTTACAGGGTTTCCCTGGTTATGCCTGCACATGATTACACCCGATGATGTTCCGTTGTTCCTCTTCTTCCTGCTCCACCCCTTCCAGATAACACGCTGTATGCTGGAGTTCACGTGGATTTCATGGGCACCGACGCTGCCTTGTTCCGGACCATGGGACTGCGCCCAGCTGTACGCACAGAGCAGCATGATTCCCGATGGCTCTATGGTAGGAGGCCAAACACCATATAGAGAAAAACCAAGGGGGAAATTGGACTGAATGATGAGACCTGAGACCTGATGAACCTGATTCTTATAGCATGAATATCTTATGCGGGGTGGGGAGAGGGGAGGAGGGGGAGGAGGAGGACATCAGGATAGCGCCAGCACTTGCCAGTCAGCCAGGAAAAGGTAGGGTAGCCTCGCCAGGGTGAGGGTTGTTCTTGGAGTTTGATTGGCTATCTAAATGTGGGCAGGAGCAGGAGAACCATGTTGTGTTGCAAGCAACTTCATATGATTGCTCCCCCATTGATGTAAAGCTGCTTCTGTCCAATGAAAAATTGTACTCTGGTGACTGCAAGACATGGCTTCGGGGTGCTGCTTACGCCAACGGAGCCCGCGGCCAATGAAACGCCTCTGCCAAAGAGCCAAATTCCGCAGACTTGATTTTTCTCTCCTCCATTCTATTGTAGCCTCTAAAGGCTTCGGTTGGTTGGTCTGCAGACAAAAGCACCCCCAGACTCAGGAGTAGACAGTGACCTGCCAAGCAGAGGGACCTTAGACTTTGGACTTGTTTTATGGCAGCATCTCTTCCCAAAAGTTTGCTTCAGGCTAAACTAGAGTGCTTGCAGTCTCCATCTGGTGGTGAACCCATGCAATGGCATCTCTTTCCCCCTTCCTCAGACCCCGTTTTCCTCCAAGCCCACCTCATTCCTGACAGCTCCGACCACAATGATGACAAGCTCTACTTCTTTTTCCGTGAAAAAGCACTGGAGGGTGCCGTGGGGCCTGCCGTACTCGCTCGGGTGGGACGGGTGTGCCTGGTGAGCAGAGTGGGCTTTAATCTTTGCTGGGGGGACGGGGGACGGTTGGGCAAGGTGGACTGAGCAGGACCAAGCCACTGGGAGCTGCTGCTTTGCTCATGATCTCTTCTACTGCAGAGCTGATGTTCTACTTAGCGATCCTAAAAAGCATCCAAGGGAACGAAAGGTTTGACTCAGGAGCCAAACCAAGCTTGACTTCCGCTCTATACGAGGGAAGAATAATTGTCCGCCGCTTGTAAGCCTCCCTCTTGAAGAGCAAACTGGATCTTTAAGAGCAAACAAGATTGGCAAGTCTTGATGGGACAGGAATGCTAAAGTCCTCTATGAGACATAAAAAGGGTCACATTATGAGGACTCTCCCCCGCCCCCAAGATTTGGCAAAGTAGCAATCAACTCTGGAGAAGGAAAAATAAAGGGCGAAAAGAACCAGCCTTACAGCAGCAGCTGAACAGAGAAGATGAAGGAAACGTAGTGGCCCTTGGGGTGGTAGATGGAAACATGTTGGGGGCAAGGGAAAGGCACAAAGAGGTACAAGCAATTTTGTCCCTTGCCTGTTGCAGGGTACATACATACCCTATAGACAGCGTAGACGGTAAGTGTGCATGTATCCATTCTGCTCTCCGGGGATACACGATCGTAAACACAATCTGCTGGGGTGTTTCCTTGAGAATCTTTAAATTTTCCCAGCAAACGGAAGGGTGGCCAGTGCAACCCAACTGTGTGGTGAGGGAGCATTGCAATTTACGGTGAGTTTTCAGGAGTGCAGGCCGTGTGAAGGGCTGAAATGCTACTGCACAGCCAAATGGCTTGTTCGGCCCTGGGGAGGCCCAGGCCCACAATTAGAAGACGGAAATGAGATCTTCCCTAGAGCCCCATTGTTCTCTTGGCATGGCTCTCCATGGTGGGAAGTTGCCAAAAAAAAAAGAAGAAAGTATTTAATCTGGAGATTTCAGATCAAGGGTGAGCAGTTGTTCCAGCCGAAGGAACTCGGCCTTTGGCATGCCAGCAGCAACCACAGGTAGAAAGTCAGGTGGGGCCAGGATTAAAACCAAATTTGTTTTCATAAGATTCATTTCGATTCAATTCAATTTAAATTTAATCTATTAAACATTGATAAAATGGTGACTCCTTGCCTTTTAACAATTCCCCCCTTTGGTAACGTTGCGCACTGCCGTTGGGTGACAGCTGTTGGAAGAATTGCGGTTTTTGGAGAACGCGTGCCATGGTTGTACCTGTGGACCGTAGAGTTAAAGCTTCCCATTGCGCTCAGCTGAGATCTTCAGATCTGCCCCAAACCTGGAAGAAGCCTTTCTCAAACAGACCCAGGCTGGCTTGGGGCAATGGTAGGTGCAGCCCCATTCATCCAGCGGTCTTAGGATGGAGTAGGCTGTTCTACTAGATCTCCTCTACCCTCTACCTTGATTCAGCCTAATTTTTGCTGCTCACAGCCTACAAGCTGAAACAGTGCCATAATTCCAAGGTGCAAACAGCTGTTTTCACCCCCTTGCAGCTCAACAGCGGTCCCGTGTCTTTCTTTTCTCAAGGTTTATGCATCTGTGGAATCACGGGGTCCCTAGTAAATCTCTTGTTTCGTTTTTTCTTCAGAACGATGATGGGGGACAGCGCTCTTTGTTGAACAAGTGGACGACGTTCCTTAAAGCTCGTCTCGTGTGCTCTGTGATTGGAGAGGATGGCGTGGAGACTTTCTTTGATGAGCTGCGTGAGCCCTTCTTTTGGACAGAGAGAGTTTTGTTCCTGGGAGAAGAGGAGGGGACAGGGTGGGGGTTCAGTGATAGCGGGGGAGGCATGGAAAATTGCAACCTGATGAAAGGGGTGTAACTGGGTTATTCAAGGACGTAAGCCAGAAATTCTGCCTAAAGTTTGGAGAGAGATTCCAGCTGGAGGAGTAGAAGATGGGCTGTGCTTAAACAGTGACAAAAAAACGGCCCTTGAAGTCTAGCATCCATGTATTGTGGCCATTCTAAAAGTTTCTTCTGCCTTAAGTGTTGTAGAACAACCCAGATGCTGAACTTCAAGTCAATGAAATCTAGCAGCCATTTGGATTTGGCAACTGGGAGCATTTGCAATCCCTACACCTCTGGAAGTTTCCAAGTTGGGGAAGATAAGCCTCAAAACATGAAATAGATCTGTCCATGCTGACTGGGGAACCCCGGGAGTTTGAAGTCCATCCGTCTTCAGGTTGCCAAGGTTGAGAAACGCTGCCCTAGAGCTTTGCATGCAAACCCTGCACACACATCTCCTTCAAGGTGCTCGACTGGTTTGTTTCCTTCCCCCAGGTGACGTTTTCCTTTTGCCGACTCAGGATGAGAAGCATCCCTTGCTCTATGGGGTCTTCTCCACACTGGGGTGAGTAAAGCCCATGTGATGGGGCTGGGGAGAGCCTGTTCAGGAGACCCCAGCATCACTCCGCCGTCCTTCTGGCTCTGCCTCTTCTCCTCCAAGGTCAGTGTTCCGTGGCTCGGCAGTCTGTGTTTACTCCATGGCTGACATCCGCACTGTCTTCAACGGGCCCTTTGCCCACAAGGAAGGACACAACTACCAGTGGGGGCCATACACAGGACGTGTGCCCTACCCTCGTCCGGGAGCCGTGAGTCTCAAACGTCTTACTCTCCAAGTGTTCGAGGTTTCATTTCCTGTTTCCTCTCATTATGTAAACTCCTTCCAGTAACCTCTTGGCTCGCTTCTAATTCTGAGTAAAGCAAGCAAGAAAAGAAAATCCGAATCCTAATTCTTTAATTTTTTTCCAGTTATGAGTTTATGGGATAGTTTTTCCATTTTTTAGTGCCCGGGAGGAACCTTCACCCCAGGCCTTCGCTCCACACGTGAGTTTTCTGATGAGCTGGTAACCTTCGTGCGGGCCCATCCCTTGATGTTCCATGCAGTCTATCCCCTCCAGCGCCGTCCCCTCCTGGTGAGGACCAATGTCCCCTACAGCTTCACCACCTTGGCTGTGGACCTGGTGGATGCGGTGGACGGGCGCTACGAGGTGCTTTTCCTTGGCACAGGTATGTCCAGCACTTTGCAATTCCACCTGGGGAACAGCTCAGATTGTGGTGCTGGCCTATGCTACTTCTTAGTTTCTCATTCTAAAAGACAAAAAGACTTGTAATCTAAGTTACGTTTTGATTCTAAGTAATAATAATGAGAACAATAATAGAAAGTAGTTACAGTCAGACCAACAAATATATACCAGATTCAATTCACCCAAGATCAGAATAAAAGAAAACGTCCATTAGCAGGTTGTACTCAAACCACCAAGCTCACTTTAGTAACTAAGTGGAACTAGGCAAGCTCTGTAAAAAAAAAAAATTCAGTTGACAAATTGTAGAAAAAAATATGTTTTCCTTATCCAAATTATCAGAATAGTTGACAAAGCTGGAGAATTACATCCAGGTATCCAACTTGATAGGATACAACAGAACATGAGAACCAAGGACACGAGCAAAGAGTATCTATCCTGTGAAGGAGAATGGCTATAGTGTCTTTTCTAAAATCATAGAGAGCAAAGCATTGGATTTTGCCCAGGAGAAGAAGAAGGCCTTCTCGGCAAGATGGAAGGGACTTTTATGAGGTTTTTGGCAGGAGCAAAGGAACTGGGGATAATATTCCAGGCACTATGGCTAAAAAGACTATTAAGTGCTTCAAGTATAGAATAAATCCTGAATTCACGTCTGGGATAAATCACTATTTGCTCAAAATCTCCCCCCCCCCCAAAAAAAATAAATACTGGGACAAGAAAGGGTTTCTAAGCTAACTCTTATTTACAGCTTTCAAGGGAACAGCTTTTATGTAAAAGGGGAGTCCACTGTAAAATAGTCCCCATGTTCCTTTGCCCCCACCCGCCCCATTTCAGATCATTGCTATTTAGAGGGGGGGGGGGCGGGGAGCTTCACTGACAAGTTGACGTGAAAACCAGCTTTCTTTCCATTCCCATACAGGAGTGGGTTTTGGAGGTAAACAGCGCTGTCTTAATTCTCCTCAGAAATGGATCAGTCATATGCCCTTCACTGAGCAGCATAAGCATTGTCTGATTAATGCTTCTATTTTTCTCTCTCCAGACCAAGGTACAGTGCAAAAAGTGATTGTGTTGCCCAAGGAACAAGGGATACTGGAAGAACTGACTCTGGAGGAAGTTGAAGTGTTCAGGGTGAGCAAATAGACAAGCCATGACCAGTCATGACTCCCCCTTGTTAGGTTGTTTAACCTTTGCCATTTTTGCTCTTCTCAAGGTTTTCCCCCACTCTATTGTTGCCCTATAGGTACCAGCTCCAGTGAAGACACTGTGGATATCCTCAAAGCGAGTAGGTGGTTGTTCAGGATATATTTATTTTATTTATTTATTTATTTTTACATTTATATACCGCCCCATTCCGAAGACTCGGGGCGGTTTACAGCT
>JANHFL010000966.1:121681-140109 GCA_032468155.1 Oxyrhabdium leporinum
GGCGGGGACGATGAGGGTGGAGTAGTGGCTGGAGTGGAACTAAAATATTCCTTGCCTTTTCCACCACCCTAGAGAATAAAGTGGTTACCACAATTCCTATAAAACCCAACAGGTACCAGGAGGAGGATAGGGGTGTCTAGGGAGAGCTGCCCCTCTGTGCAACAGGAGGTGCTCTCCCTGCAGTATTCAGGGAATGCTGGTACAAAAAGGAGGACACTCCTCTCAGGAAGAGGCCCCAACTCCTTTCACTGCCTGAAGAGAGGAGCTGGGCATTGTCCCAGCACATTCTACCACCCGTGCCGGATCTCTGCAAGACTTCGGTCCTTACAGCAACACGGTGGTGCCCTCAGTTGCTTCTGCCAAAGAGAACGTGGGCCCTGCTTGTTGGTGACCCCTGCAATGCCTCCCCTTTCCGCAGTATCGACAATACAAAAGGAGGAAAAAGAAAATAAAATATTACATCATCTGAAAAATAGTCTGATGCAGGGCCAGTGCCAAGTCCTGGGGGTGGGGCGGAGATGCAGCCGCAACTTCTAGGGCTGTGTGCCTCCCCATGCAGAGTGCTAGTCAAGCCAACTGAGTGACCCGGGGCTGCCGGAGTCCCTTACAGTGCAGTGTAGTTCAGGAAGGAGAAATCCAAGCATCTTCTAGCCGTCACAATTGCTAGGGAAGACAATTACTACATGTTAGGAACTAGTCAGGCCGTTACAAAAAGCCCTACCTGCCCTGTAAACACCCCTAGGCAACTTGGTGGCAACCTCCTCCTGCACTTACTCCAACTCCATTGTGGCTGCAGTCTGTGCCTGCTGCAGGGGGAGCGCCACCTTGGGACAGCACTGGGTCTGCCCCCCGGATCTTCTTTGGCTCTAATTCCTCCTTAGGCAGGGCTGGGCAATCACCACGCTCTGTCTTGCGTTTCCGCCGCCGCTCTGAGTCTCGGCCTCGCCCACGGGTGACACGCCGCTCCGCTTGCTCCAGCTGGAAAAAGACAAGAACGCAGGGACTGAAAACTAGGCTCAGTCTTGTAATATATATATATGTGGCGTCATGTGGATGTATTTTATAAACACAATAATGTGGCTAAAAGGTATAATTACATACTCAGGGGGTTTTTTTGGGTAGTAATTACATATTTCTGGCCATCACAGTTGCAGTTCTTGAATAAGAGAAGTATATTGCAGATGCAACCCCCGCATCACAAAACGCTGAAAAAAGAAAGCTTCTACAGCCAGAAGAACCTTTGCTCATTTCCCATCTTTCAATTTTCCCTCCTTGTTTACTGAAGGCTTTAGTTTTCCCTCTCTATAAGAACACAACAAAAATCTGTGAACATCCACACAGATTATAGCTACTGAAAAAATGCTTGATCTGGTTGACTTACAACCACAACTGAACCCAAAATTTCTGCTGCTAAAAGCAAGACAGTTAAGTGAGTTTCGTCCCATTTTATGATCTTTCTTGTCACAGTTGTTAAGTGAGCCACTGCAGCAGCTGTTAAATTAGTAATAGGGTTGTTAGTGAATCTGGCTTCCCCATTGACTTTGCTTGTCAGGTCGCAAAAGGGGATCACATGACCCTGGGACAGTCCTAAATACATGCCAGTTGCCCACTGTCTGAATTTTGATCACGCAATCATGGAGATGCTGCGATGGTCGTAAGTGAAAAGAAAAACAGCCGTAAGTCACTTTTTTCAATGCTACTGTAACTTTGAACAGTCAGTAAACAAATGGTTGTAAGTTGAGGGCTACCTGTACAGTTAGAAAAAGCAAAGAGCTAGAATGCTGCAATTTTGTTTTTCTTTTGATGTTCCAAAGATAACTGCTGCAATTAAAAATGGGGGGGTGGGGGTGGAGAAACCTTAAAAATTCCAACTTTTGAAAAAAATCATCTGAAAGATCTCTAAGAAATGAGTTGTTTCACATTAGCTGTTAGCACAGGAATTATCCCTTTTCATCTTGTATATCTCAACAAACTTTCACCAAGTCCTCCATACAGATAATATAACTTTTCAATCAAATGATTTCAAGATCGGGTAAGTGATATAAAAAAATCTGCATTCAGATTTCCTGGCTTGTACCTGTCTCTTACTATAAAGCCATCACACAGGAAAGAGAAAGAAACCATTTTCATTTCTGTACTCGACTGCCAAAGTTTTGTGGTAAAGCAGCACACATATTTACCTTTCCTGTGATACCAACTTCCAAAGAATCTTAAAATCTGACTCAGCTCCTGAGATACTCACAAAAAAGGCAAATTTTGTGGCTAAAAATGCTCTACTGGCCTTTTTATTAGAGACAGCCTTCACACCTTCACAAAGACGACGTGGAAACCCACACAAATGAGAACAGCTCCAAGTATTTGCTGACCGTCAGAATGACACTCACATCCAGTAGCTGCTGGAATTTGTGAAGCTGGGGAGCGCAACCAGCCTGTAGCAAGCGCCAAATGCTCTGGCTCTCGTCTAGCGTCACTTCGAGAAGATCCCCTTCCATTAGCAGCTCTTCCAAAGGTAGACGGACGGCATCTGCCAGCTCTAGGACAGGGCCTTGCAGCTGGGGCAGGTAAGAACAAAGCATCTCCAGGTCTGCAAGAGAAGCACAAAGGTACCCCAATGTAAAGGAACAGCCCAACTTCCTTATTTGTTCATCACAGAACAGGGAATTATCTTTCCACAAACAACTGTTAGACCAGTCTCAACCCAGAGTGATGGGTGGGGTAGAAGAACAGTACCCAAGTCCATGTTTCAACTCTCAATATTTTCAAGAGAGCAAAGAAAACTGGCCAGTTACTTACTTAAAGACTGAACAATATAGGATTCTACTAGACCAGTACCTGAGGCACAGGAGCTGTTCTTCTCTGGAGTTGTGGCATCTCCGTTCTCTAAGGAAATCTGAGGGAAGGGAGGGAAGAAGTGTGAGGAAAGAGATTTTTGAGCCACAAATGCAATTTCCACATCATGCCCATCAGGACCTACGCTGGCTCTTCAGCTAATGGCAGGGGCAGAGGCAAGGGCAAGGGCAAGGGCTCTTGTCAAGATACATGTGGTTTTGTTAATGCAGAACAACAAAAACATTTACCGCACTACACTTAATGGCAGTGACATCTCCAAGACAGATTGGCTGAGCTGCTATGACAACAAGAAATATTCGGCTCCTTCAGAAATGAAACAGTGAGGAGCCAGCTTCTTTCAGGAGGAAAAAACATAAAGCTCTGAAGAAGTCACAGGACTTCGTATAATCTTGGAAAATCAATTAAGGGTACAAAAGTCTATAAATCTACAGAAAGGTTTGCGGGTTAAGAAATTACGATAAAAGAGAGCCAGGGAAGTACAGGCTTAAGGTGTCTGGCTAGACTAGAGAAATTCAGGTTCTAGTCCACCCTTAGCCACAAAAATTCCTGGATGACTATGCCAGGTGTGTTCTTAATGCTATCTACCTCACAAGATTGCTATGATGGAGAGCAAATAAAGAGAGTATTATACAGGTCTTGTGCATACACAGAAAATATGAGATATAAATCTAACAAAGAAATTGATCAGAGAGCAGGCAAGAAAAATGTCCTTGTGTTTAAGAATATGAACTGTAGGCTAAGGGGGAGGAGTCGAGAAAGAGCATTTAAAAGAAAGCAGAACCAAGAAGACAGTGCTCTGAGAAAGTAGCAGGCAAGGAGCTTAGTAAAAAAAAAAAAAAAAGAGGCACAGATCAAGCCTACAAGCCCGAGAGAGAGAATTGGTCTGAGAAGCAGGAAGTACTGGATTTTGAGAAATTTTGCCAATGGCAATTTCTATTATGAATGTAATAATGTGGCCAGCACAGTGAGGGCAGAATAATCGCAAGACTGTATGTGGGGGTCCGTGTATGTTTATTTGGTTTTATGAGCTCATGTAACTTGTTGAGATGGGCAGTTAGAAGTACTCGACTTACAACCACAATGGAGCCCAAAATTTGTTGCTAAGTGAGACAATTGTTTTGCCTCATTTTATGACCTTTCTTGACACATTTGTTAAGCGAATCATTGCAGCTGTTAAGTTAGCAATATGGTTGTTAAGTCAATCTGGCTTCCCCACCAACCTTGCTTGTCAGACGTTTGCAAAAGGTGATCAAATTACCCTGGGACATCGCAACTGTCATAAATATGAATCAGTTGCCAAGCACCTTAATTTTGATCACGTGATCATGGGGGATGCTGCAAGTGTGAAAAACAGTCACATGGCACTTTTTTCAGTGCTGTTGTAACTTCAAATGGTCACTAAATGAAATGTTGTAAGTTGAGGACTACCTGCATAGAAATCAAATAACTCAACCAATTATTTGACTTTAAGTACAGACACAATGTTTTATATTGCAAGCACAATGCAGGAGCGGTGAGAGAAGTCTCCTCCTTACCCGGTTTCCCCTACAATAAATGCTTTTGTAAAAGGAAATGAATAGTTGCTTCAACTCTCTCTGGTTCTTTCATTATTTTTTTTAAAAAATCCAAACACAGCAGACTAACTTCTGCGAAGGGTTCACATTGCAAGGCCCTGCCTCAAATTCTGTCTTCAGGAAACATGTGCGGCAAACCTGGCACCTGCCTTCCCAACCTCTTGGAGAGGGGACTAGCTAGGTCAGAAGAAAGCTCAGATCCTCCACTCACTCACCTTTGTTTGTTCGTTGCAGCTGCTCTCTTTGAGTGCACCTGCGTCCTTGGCCGAGTCCCCAAGCAGTCGCTGCCGTAGCTCAGTTAAACGTCCCAAGGCAGCAACTACATCGGAGGAGCCTAGGAGCTGGCGAGCACGGTCCTGCCACATAATGGCACGCTCAGTCAAGCATTGGAGGGCTTCTCCCTCGGGCAGCCGGACAGGAAGTTTCTGCAAAGCCACCAGCAAAGCCAGGATTGTCTCCAGGCGGGGCCGGCGGGACCGCTGGCATAGAGGACACAGGAATTTTGCTTCCCACTCCCACCACGCCGGAGAAGGCCGGGGATTGCCCAGGCGAGGCCAAGCTGCACAGGTGGTGTGGAACCAGTCCTGACACAGTTCACACTGCAACATAGCAGGGCTGGGAGGCTGGGAACACACACAGTACTGGATCCCGGAAGGACTATGCATGGATGGCGCAGGCTTCTGGGTATTTGACTGGCGTAGGCGTAGGATCCCTGCTTTCTCCTTCTGTTCGCCTTCTTTGAAGACCAAGATCTGCCGGCATAAGATGAATGGTTGTGGTTCTTTGGGTGCTTTTGACCCAACAAAGCATACGCTACTTTTTCCTCTGCTTTATTTTGTATTATATTGTTTGGTGTACTGCGAGCTGCGTGGCATCGAGTAAAATACACAATTCCAAACAAGCAATTAGCAATCGGTGAGATCTGTAACCTCCTCTCCCAATTCTTTCATCTCCATGATTCTCCTAACACCAATCTCTCCTCTGTGTGTAGTTTTGCCTCAACCCTTTAAAGCCTTCCTCACCAGCACCTAGTTTGACCGTTTTATCGAGTTAAAAGCATTTCGTCTTGAGATGACCAATACGGCTAAGTTAGAATAGCACAACCAAGAATTAAAAAGTCCTGCGCTGTGTTAGTCACAGCGACACCCCTGCGTTTCCTAAGCCAGCTACTCACAACAGAGCCGGGGTCCCTGAGGTCCTGTGCTGACAGGCCCAGTCTCTCTGTGTCAGAATTGTAGAGTCCTGGCTCCTTCTCCCGTTGCCATTTCGTGCGTTTGACGCTATCGGAGTCAGCATCAGCACACGGGCACAGCACCTACAGAAAGACATTCAAGAATGAAGCTTTTTGCCTCTGAGGGGAGGCTTTGAATCCCCATCGTTAGCAGCTCAAAAAGCACCCCCTAACCTCAAGCAACGTGTAACAGGAATTCTTTTTGAGAAACGTCTTGGAGGCCTTTTCCCGCCAGGAATGTGCAGTAGCTACTTGTACTTCCAAGTGATGCAATTCCTCCAAGTGCACTGGCAAATCTCTACCCACAGCCACAAGGCCCTCCAGGTCATCCAGGCAGGGATAATGGTCTCCATTCTGTGAAGAGGACACAGCATAGACTAGAGTACTCTAGAGTTGAAGCAGCAAGCTCATGTTCCACTGCCCCCGGCCCAGGGCTACAGCCCACCTGGATCTCTTCCACATCAGCAATCCAAGCCTGTGCTTTAGACAGTGCCTCCTTGAGCGACAGGATATTGGGTAAGTGCACTGGGATGTTCTCTGCCTCCTTGATGATGGCCTCCAGCGTAGCTGGCGAATGCTTCTGCCTGCAAGAAATCAGGGATGGGCAGGAATGTCGAATAAATTGTCACGGAGCATCTCTACAAAGCGATGGCTGTCTTAAATTGGCATGAACCCTTCTCTAGGAGTCTCACAGACTCCCCAGCTTACCTAGCCTCCAGGCACATCTGCGCTTTTTCCTCCCAACGCTGAGCAATAGTGAGCAACTCCTGCAACTCAGCCATCGCCTTATCCACAGCAGGACTAGGGGCAACTCCACAGCCAGAGGTGATCAGTGCTCTCATGACAGATAGCGTAACCTTATCCTGGGGTGAACGCAGAGTCTGCTTGACCTCCTCCAGCCAGACTGCCTGCTGCACCTGCCTCTCTAGGAGCTCCATCTCTGGCACCTCCACCCCTAATCGTGTTCCTTGTGCCAGTAGTTTGTGCAACTCTGGGGAATTGCCTGAAAGATCTTGTAGGGCCTCTTGAACTTCCACCTGGAAAGCTTCCACCTTCTCCAACACATCCTAGAAAATAACACATGGCAATCACAGCCCACCCATTTGTGCAACCAGACACAGTACTAATTCTTCCCTTTATTGTGATTATCAATAATCGTCCCATCCGTTGCTCACCTGGACCTCCTTTATCTGGTGCATGACACAGGGCAAGTTTGTCATTTGCTCTAGGAAGGCACGTAATTCTTCTACTGTCATATGGACTGATGACTCTCTGTAAGCAAGGAGGAAAAAAGTGGAACATGTTTCATTATAATTCCAGAAAATAAATCTCAAAAACAGCTTGACATGAAAATACCAAACAGATAAAGAGAACCCCATTAAATATGAGAAAAGACTTCCTGAAAAGTATAATTACCTACCAGAAAACAAAAGCAAGAAAGCTAGTCTAAAAAGGGGGTAAAAGGCTTCACGGGATGATTTAAACGGAAACGGAGCGGAAGGATTCAATGCAGCATCTTGTCTTATCAATACAATTCTACTTCAAACCGACTCTTTACACTCACTCTGTTTCTTGGATACTTATCAGACCCAGGGCCTCTGAGACACACTTCTCCGCTTCACTCAAACAGGTTTTGAGCCGATGAAGAAGTTCATTCTCAGGGAAGTTCCTCTCACGTGCCTCCGATTCCAGGGCACGCAATTCCTCCAAGGCTGTAAAAAGCACAAAACTTTGTGGCATCCAGACCCATCGGATTGGTCCAGCTGTACCAGCTACTCTCACCTCCCTGGAAGAAGCCAGGCTCTTGAGTTTTATCAATGACAGTCACCTGGCCCTCATTTGCTTCATTATTTCTCCCATTCCAGACTCAGCAGTTCCCTTTCACCCAGAAGCTCCTTTTTAGGACTCAAGGCTGCCGTCTCCCAAACCTTGAATCCAATAAGGATTCAGGTTCTCCTCACAACATGCCTGAACAAATCTGATAGCGATTACATGGGGCCTCGAGGGCATATGTGCATTTCCTCCACTAAGACCTCAGGGATTTACTTCTTAAAAGACCCCAGAATCAAGAAGTGCAAGGGTGGGACCACCTACTTCTTTTGCGTCCATCTTCCACTTCCAAAGCAATGCGAACTTTGTTGGCCCATGTGTCAAAGCATTCAGCTCGGACCTTCAATTTATGTAACATGGCTGGGAGTTCATCCAGAGTATACCGATACCTGAATGAGGAAGGGCGTTGAAAGCAGAAAAACAGTAAATGAACTTCAGTCCGTGCCACAAGCAATGACTTTTTACAACATTAGCTTGTTTATATTGTATTAACCTATAAAGGTAGCCCTTGACTTACAACAGTTCATACAGTGACCATTCGAAGTTATCATGGCACTGAAGAGAGACTTACGACCATTTTTCACACAAACACTGTAGCATTCCAATGATCATGTGATCAAAATTCAGACGCTTGGCAACTGGTTTATATTTATGATGGTTGCACTGTCCTGGGGTCACATGATCCCCTTTTGCAACCTTCTGACCAGCAAAGCCAATGGGGAACCACCGTGTTGCTAACTTAACAACTGCAGTGATTCACTTAACAACTATGGCAAGAAACATCGTAAAATAGGGCAAAACTCACAACTGTCTCACTTAGCAATAGAAATGTTGGGCTCAATTGAGGTTGTTACATAAAAGAACCACTAGGACAGCCCTTCCCAACTTACTCTGGACCAACTTGATTAAGGAGGATGGTTCTCTTTAACTAGCCCATTATGAACAAAGGAAACTTCTATAGGCTCAGGATCTCCAAGTCTACCCATGGTGTTGTTGGCTGAAGACTACAACTGCCTCAGAATTTTATTGGGGATGGGAGATACAATATACAAGGAAGATCGTGCTTATAGGTTAAAAATTATCAATATGCTAATGATGCTCAGTTACAGCTCCCTTCTAGGCTGATGCCACTGAGGTTCTTTCTCAGTGGATGAAGGTTGTGGAGGTCTAGAATGGGAAAATAGTTTACAAGTTAACCAAGCAAAATGCTGCTGCTGTGAGTTTTAGAATCCCCTCACCTTTGGGATTCTTTACCTCTTGTCCCAGATAGGGTTACACTCCCTCAAAAAAGAACTACTACTGCACAATGTATTGGCCTCTTCGATCCCCAACTCGTGCTGAGGTGGCAGACATGGCTGGACGATTTTTGCATAAATCCTCTCACACATCAATTGCACCCGTTTCTAGAATGAGAGGCTTGCTCATGGTCAATTCATGCCCTGGGCTACTCATATTTGGGTTAATGCACTGCACTCTACATGAGGCTGTCCCTGAAAGTCACCTGGAATCTGCAAATGGTCCAAAGTGCAGCGGTGTAAATAGGCATGGCACACCTTAGTACAGGGGTCCCCAACCCCCCATGGACTGGCACCGGGCTGTGACATGCCAGAAACTGAGTCGTGCAGACAAGCAAAGCCCCATCCGTGGGATGCAGGCAGCACATGAAATCATGTCTCCGCCGGTCCGTGGAAAAACCTCTCTCCACGGAACCGTCCCTGGTGCCCAAAAGCTTGGGGGCCACTGCCTTAGTACATGCATAAGTTTGCAAGCTGTACTGTCTTGCTATCATAAGCTGAGCATAATTCAGGGTACGGGTTATCTCCGATGAAGCCTTCATTGCATAGGACTGGGTTATTTGTGGGATCCAGTTATCTTTGCTTGGCCCACGAGATCCAGCAGGTTCCGATCCCTTCTATGAAGCAATATCTCCCGATAGAACCCAGCAGGTAGGTATTCTCTGTTGCGGTGCCTACCCTGTAAAATGTTCCCTCCGTGGTTCAGATGAACTCCACCCAGAACCCAGGATGAGCCTCTTTAGAGATATCCTACAGGAGACATGT
This sequence comes from Oxyrhabdium leporinum, assembly GCA_032468155.1. Classification (NCBI taxonomy): domain Eukaryota; kingdom Metazoa; phylum Chordata; class Lepidosauria; order Squamata; family Cyclocoridae; genus Oxyrhabdium; species Oxyrhabdium leporinum. Next base: position 131,227 of record JANHFL010000966.1, read on the forward strand.
CCTGGTTGACCTCAGTTAATTCCAATGTTTTGTTATTCAAATTGCACTCCTTTCCGTTCTATGCTTATTGTATTGTATTGTATTGTATTTTCTAGTTCTTTTTTTATGCTCCTACAAATTGTAAGTCACCCTAAGTAATGTTTTGTGAAAGGCAGCCACATAAATCTAACCCAATAAGTGACTATATTTTAACTTAAGATGACTCATTCGTGCAATAGCCCATATTTCTACTCACCTGAGGTACTGCCTGCTACTCGGGCACTTGCAGAGGTCATTGATGTGGTAAAGGCAGACAAGACAATTTGGACAATCATTGCAAGCCAGCGCTGACAGAAAACAGGTTGTCTTGCATTTGTCACATTGGCGTTCATCATCTGGAAGCAACTCAAACGCTTCTCGCTCTGCTTCAGTGATTCCCTGGGGCAGCAGGAAAAATGAGAAAACGATGAGCGGTTTGATCATTCCCAACTAATCCTGGCTTCGGACAGTATTCACTTGCCATCTCAACCCACCTTGTCAAGGAGAGCCTTTCGCAATTTACGCTCCTCCTGCACCAAAATAAACATCTCCTTGTGCACAGCAGCCGCCAAGTTCAAGTCCAACTTTTCAGGGCAAGCAGCCATTTTGCAGATAAGCTCTTCGTGAGAGAAGACACAGTAACGACGAAGGCGTCGATAGTGCTCAATGCACCGGCGACCAGCTGGCAACTGAATATGAGGCAGAGGGGGAAAAAAGAAATCTAGAAGTATATGAAGAATTTTGGTCCCATGCACAACTTTTACACCCGAGAACTATGAACTGCAAACCTGATTCTCCATTCTTGACTCCTCTTCTGTGTTACCACTGTAGCCTTTTAAAGCATTATGAAAGCAAACACAAGAAACTTCTGCCGGTTATAAAACTTACCCAATCAGCAGTGCAAAAGTTAACTGCTTCGGCAAAGTTGTAGCCCTGATTGAAGCCACTGTGATAAGCTCTAGGAAAGGTAATTACAAACTCTCCAGCACACTGATTGGTCCGGACGACCTACCGACGCAAGAGAAGAGAAACCACGAGAGTAGGGACTATGCCTAGAGAAGAAAAAGGTACACCCGAGTACGTACAAGGTGACTCACCGGGACGCCATGAGCCATGAGTGTATTAGGGTTCATGAGTGTCACTAACTGGTGCAACAGGTCTGGCTGGCTCTCAAAAAGCTCTGGGGTCAGTTTCTTCATAACATCTTCCAGATGTTCAGCTGCAAAGGATGGGACCCCATACCAAGTCTTAGGTTCACCCCTAGAAAAATAAGCTTGTCAGAGAATACTGTCCAAAAAAGGGAGAGGAAACCGAAACATTGGGATAGGAAGATAATGGGATGATTTTTTAAAAACATTATTTAAATAGAGAGTTCAATTATAGTCCCCTTAAATCAAAAGGGAGCAATTTTTTTGCAATTCAGAGCCACACTTAAAGGTCTCAAGGGCTTGCCACCAAATGACAGGAACACAACAAGGGTCTTTAAGGAATATAGATGTGATGAAGAGCCACATACTTTAAAAGGTCCAGTCATGTAATGCTATACAAAATGTCATTAAATACAAACTTTCCTTCATTAGTCTTCTATTTCAATTCTTCTCTTGTACAAATAAAAAATAACTCTTGTTTTGAAGTGTAACAATTTTAATAACAACTGCTATTTTCATTTGTGGAAACAATTATCACAACAGGTAGTCCTCGACTTACAACCACAGTTGAGCCCAAAATTTCTGTTGTTAAGCAACGCCGTTGTTAAATGAGCTTTGCCCCCTTTTATGACTTTTCTTGTTAACAGTTGTTAAGTGACTCGCTACAGTTATTAAGTTAGTAACATGACCGTTAAGTGAATCTGGCTTCCCCATTGACTTTGCTTGTCAGATGGCCGCAAAAGAGGATCACATGACGCCGGCACATGACAACCGTTATAAATATGAACCAGTTGCCAAGAATTTGAATTTTGATCACATGACCATGGTCGTTAAGTATGAAAAACTATCACTGTCACTTTTTCCAGTGCTGTCGTAACTTCGGTCACTAAACAAACTGTTGTAAGTCGAGGACTACCGCTACTTCACTATCAAAAAGCTGCTCTAGACGGCAGATTCGTTTCCCTCCCTCCTGAAGTCTCACCAGTGGAGGTAGTTAATAGAGTAACTCCAGTGATCCTCGATGTGCCAGCAGAAAGCAGAGAACACCATGCCCACATAGAGCCATGGTACCTTCATGCCTGAAATATCAGCATTGATGTGGCATAGCACCGACTGCTTCAGCACTGGCATCACATTGAGGTTCCAGCCGCTGGCTGCATACTCCTGGCAAGGCAAGGCAAGGGATAAGAAAGAAGGTGGGGCCCACCACAATTGGTCAGCCTTGAGGGGCAGAACAAGAAGCTCCAAACATACTTCTTCCTCTGGAGACAGCTGCCTTTTGCCATCGTTGATGGGGAAACCACTTCCAAATTCTTTGGAATGAATGTCGGCCCCATATTCCACCGTCACATCTTCCTCGATGCTATTCACCAAGCGCCAGAACTCCTTTTCTACAAGCTCTGTTGGCACCATCTGGGGAAGGAAGTAGGAGAGGCTTGTCAGGATTACGGACTCTATATCCTCAGTTGCAGGACACTAGAAACACACATGATGAAATTGCCAAGAATGGGATGTCAGGTGGAGATGAAGAACAAAAAAGATCCAGATTCCAGTCCACACTTCACCGTAACTGATTTATCACTTTCGGTTACCCCACCCACCTCACATGGCTACTGCTGATAAAATGAAGAGGTCGTTGTGCGTGAATACCTTGACCGTCTCCGGAGGAAAGATGGGACATTAACACAATAAATAAAACCACGGTTGGGACTATTTGTCTGTGCTCACAGCGAAAGAGGCAGAACTCACATGGACTGGCATGTTGAAGTAGTCGGCCTTGAAAGAATCAGCCATCTCCCCAAAGCTCTGTAGTGTGTATTCCCGAGTGGCCTGCTCAAAGCCAAAAGCCTCAGGGGGACGCTTACACTCCTGGGAAAGGAAAAAACAGGGGAAATGTGAGAGAGGATTCACAAGTAAGGAATTATTTTTGCCCACCCGTATTATAATAAATGGAGCCCATATCGTGCTTTTGAATAATTGTGTGATCAATAGCTCAAATCTCATTCTTGGATCTCTCTACAGCAGATCAAGTTCAAACCCAGATGATCTGGTGAGGCAAGAATGTTCCCCTGGGCTTGTCGAGGTCAAATAAGGCTTTCTTACCGCCATGACACATTTGGGACATCTCCAGACACCTTTAGGAATCTCAGGTAAAGGAGGCAAGAGGCAGAAGATGTGATAGTTGTCATCACAGCCGTCACATAACAACAGCTTGTCATCCTCATCTCCCCGTGTACATATCCGACAAACGTAAGATTCAATCTAAAAGAGGAGCAAGTATAAGAAATGCTGTTTTACACACAAAAGCAATACAGATTGTTTTGTTCAGTAGTTTTGAGAGGTGCCTTCAAGTATTGACACCTAATGACGTCTACAGGGGTTTTAAATATACCCAATGATTTCTTTTTCCAGGCAGTGACTATTTCAAAGGAGGACAATAAGCAAAAATTCAGCAGAACCATTATTTCCTTTCATGCATTTTTTTAAGAAGGCAGAAGGCTGTGAGTGTTATGACAGAGCTCACAATTGCCAGCTAATCATTTTCATGATTATAACTGTATATAACACTTATATAAAACAGTCTATATAACTGATAATGATTTGGGCGGGGGGAGGGGGGGACGACGACGACGACAGTTTTTACAAAAAAGAGAGAGACAGAGCAGAACTTAACTGAAGTAGAACACAAACTTACAAACTGAGTGTTGTGATTACGACGGAGGCGCATGGTCATCTTGGTGCAAGGTTCTGGACTGTGCCTCAACTCTTCCTTCATATTTGCATAGCCTCGGGGTAAAGTGGGTTCCAGCTTCACCTCTGAAACAGGAGCTTCCTCTTTTACTATCACTGTTGGGGGGCACTCAGGCATCTCCTTGTCTATATGGTATGAGGAAGACATAAACTTAGAACTAAGAGAACAAACTTCTCCTCTGGCTCCCTAATTGTGGGGCTAGCCCTCCATTCCCACCTTTCTTGCGCATGTTCTTGTCCTTGGCTACAAGCCCCAGTCCCAGCATTTTAGGACCAGCGCCATAAATCTGCAGCTTCTTCAATTCTGGATTCTTCTCAATGTCTTCCTCTGTTGGCTCTGGCTGCAAGAAAGATACAGTTAGGATGGAGTGACAATAGGAAGCCATGAATTTTAAAATCGTGCTCCAAAGATTCTCAGAAAGCAGCAGCAGCAGAGGGAGGAAAAAGAACAAACTATATAAATTGAATCCTGGAGAAAGGAGGACTAATTTCAGAAAGACAATTGGTTAATGATAGACATTGCTGTGGTCGTGACTGAATACCTATGACAGAAATATTGTCTTGTTTTGGAGCAAGCCTCTGGCTAGATACACCAACAAGGTGAGACTTTCCTAGAATGTATTACATGCTGTAATAAAACAGTGCACATCGAGACATTTAAGCCACATCTCCTGCTGGACAGAGTCTGAGGACTTCTAGCCATGAAGCAGGACAAATAAATGGAGAGAAAGAGAGACAGCAGAGGTGGACAGAACAGGAACAGTACCCATGCTTGATGTGCTTGCTCGGGTAACAGAGCTGGGGAACTCGCAGATTCAGGGTTTGAGTCGGATTCCTGCAAGAGGGCGACAAAATGTGTGGGGTGTGGGGATCAACAAGGCTCTAGGAATAGTAGAAAGGGCATCAAGAGAAATCAAAGGGAAAATCATTACTGGGTCATAGTGAAGAAGCTGGAGTTGCTAAGAATCAAATGGCATATAAATGTCAAGAATTATTATTACTATTATTATCATTATAAAAAGTATAAGGACTATGGTGTTTGACAACAACAGAGCTAACAAATGGAAATGTTACAATAACTACAGAAGTCATGGGATTTAGGACTTTGAAAATATTCAACATTTTAAAGACAAGGAAAGAAAGCACAATGACATTTTGTTTCCTATTTTAGAGAGGAAGAACAGAAGCATGAGGGAACTCTGGAACAAAGAAAAACTTGAAAAATAACTTTGCATATTGCCTTTCCAGCCTTTAACATAAATTAATCAGATACTTAATATAGAGTTTGGTCAAACTTTTCAGTAAAAGCTTTTGTAGAAAAGATTGGGATTCTAATTCACTTTCATGATTTGGGGTATGGAATGATGGAATCAAGGGCTACAGGTAAGTTTCAGATTTTATGGTGAGGATGCACATATGAGATACTTGTTTTTTTTTCTGATTTGGAAAGAATAATTCTGTCTCCCTCATTCAGTCTTTTACTGGAAATACCCGTGGAGACTAAGCTCCAACTGCACATTCCTAGCAAGAGATTTGACGTTCTACTAAACCTTGGAAAACCACTTACTAATTGTTTGGAATAATTAAACAAAATGCAGGACTATATCGTTATCTGACCTTTGAAGGCCTATGTCTGCATCCTTGAATTTTATCAAAAGACTTTTACCCATTGAATATATAATTACAAGTTTCAAAGTTTCTTCTTAAACTGATGCAAAGGGTGCTTTTTTCCCTTAAAAACAAATACAGACACAGCCATAAGCTCTTACATTCTCCAAACATTTGATGAATAGCAACTAATCAAAAAGTCTTACAACTAAATTGTTAAACCATAAATACAAGTAAGAAAGGGGAAACAGCATCCATTATGCAAAACAAAAACAAAAAAACTTTATACATCATTCCAGGCTTTTATCCACCATGGTGTTACTTAAGTTTGTGAAGATCAACTTGATCCTGAAGTGAAATGCCAGTTGCCACATGTGACAAAATCTTTTGATTTACATTTAATATGGAATTATTTATATTTATTCAATGTTTATATCACTGACTGCTGAAGTCTCTTTGTAATTAAAAAAAATCAAACAAACAAAACACAAGTTAAAACCAGAAACATTGAATGTGTATTAATTCTTCAACAATTAAAAACCTATTGAAAAATACTGGTTTTAAATGCCTTTTTAACAAAACAATGAAGAGGTTAGTCCTTCCATTCAACAGTGAGCATGTTATAGATTTGGAGTGGTGGACTTCCAGGGAAGAAATGGCAAACTGAAGGAGAGGACTTTGGATTGCCCACAAGCACTCCAGATAGTTACTCCTTCCAAGGAGAGTGCATGACAGCAGGCTCTGATGGGTTTAGAAGATATGGGAATAGCTATCTTCCTCAACTCAGGGTTGGTGCCTTTGAAAGGACACTATGTTCGCATACTTGCTGTTGTTCTGAATATTTTAAAAATATGATAAGATACGATTTTGAAAGTTGAATACTAGAGGAAACCCAAGAGAACTAAAGATTATCATTAAAGGAAAAGAACACTTAAATTTGACTTGCTAATAGGGAATGGAGCAAAATACGGTACTTTAACACTGGATGTATTGGAAGATTCTTGTGAACAAGGGATTCAGAAGTTAATTTTAAGAATGTCTGCCTCTATAGACAGACTTTGTTTAAAAGATATTATTTTACTGGATGGGACTGAGACTAATTTGAAAGTAGATTTTAAAATGATGAGCTAAGTAATAATGTGGAAGAAGATGCTACACTGGATATATAAATGAAATTGACCGATGTCTTAACAAACCAAAAAAGCAATCTGGGTGACTTTTTCTTATGTTGAACTTACAAAAGAAAGTTTTGTTAAAGTTCTGAAAATTTTTATGAGAAGGGACAAAGAAAAAATTAGAAGAGATCAAGTTCTAGGACACTGTTTAAAGGAACTGAGGGTCAAGATTGTTAACAGTAACAAGAAAGAATATAAAGTTGGTTATCTGATTAAAGTTAAAATAGATATGGTTTTAAATATTTGTTTACAGATTAAAGATATGGAAGAGACCATTGTTATATTTTAAGAGGTGATAAGTTACCAAAATTGTTTATACTTGTTGTCACAAAGGGGCTAGTCATTTCATTTATTCATCTCTTTAATATATTTTTCTATTATTTTCTTATGTCCCTGCACTTTCTATTTTTTCTTCTTATTCGTTTATTTTTTAGTTCATATTCTTTTTTATCTTTTTAATTGTAATACACATAAAAACTTATTTTTGAAAAATGGTTTGGAGAGCTACACCATTTGAGCTTAACCACCAAGTCACCATGACAGAAAAGATGAATACTATGCAAATCTCTTCAGATAATTTCAGGGAGCAGGAGGATCATACTAAACTACATGAAATATATTGAAAATGATTATACCTTATATATTTAAAAACTATCCTGTTGCATTTAAAATCATAATTTGGGGGAAACTAAAAAAGATTCCCAGAGGCCAGTTTCTAAAATTGAGGAAGAGAGTATAACATGTGCTCTTGAGGGACAGTGGTTGCACAGATATGGCCTAATAATTAACATTCTAGCAGGATGAGACTTCTTTGACATTTAAATGGTTCTATCCCAAACATGAGAAAAAACAATGCTTTCCGTTGACTCAGAGCACAGGGTGTGTACAATTGCCCTCAGAATTATGAACTGGTCCAACCAAAAACAAAATCATAATTAGGGTTGAAGGTGTGTGAGACACTCACCTCCTGCTGCAGTCGCTTGGCCCGCCGCCCATAGCTGTTGAACTTGGAAGGCTGCACTGACTGGCGCAACGGGATGCTATGAGGCTTATACTCTTTGTCTTTCTCTTCATTATCAAATGGATGAGTATTGCACTGCTGGGAGAAAGGAATAGCATTAAGACTGCTCCTGTTGCTCATCACTAGGGATTAAAAAGCAAAGGCCTAACCCAACTATCCCATGGCAGAACAAAAGCATGACGAGTTTAGATATGATTTTCCTAGCTAGGCATGAGCCCCTGCCGTCTTCCCTAGCAAGCTATTTTCTTCCCAGGGTAGGAAATAATGTCCAGGGGGAGTCTATTTAGAAAGAAGGGTTTTCTTGTGTTCATGCACTACATCTGTGGAGGAAATGTAATATGAAGTTAAGTTACAGGAGAACTTTATACTCTGAGACCCAATACTCACCACCAGGTTAGCACCAGACTGGTACATTTCATATGGGTAGATAATACGCTCATAGTGGGAACGAAGGAGGGAACCAATATTCTTTCCTGATGGATAGGAAAGTCGCTGGGCCACCCGTGCCCACCGGCGATCCTTGCAAATGGCTTCATATCCACCCTCCTCCATCACAATCTAAAATACAGGAATATTGAAAAACTACAAATTAACAGCTTGCATGAACATTTGCCTACTTAAATAAGGTACTTGATTTTCCTTATCCCCAATTCCAAACTAAGACCAATAACTTATCAACACCCATCAGTGGCACAGGTGAATCTTTATTGAATCTGCCGGTGTCAGTTATTAACCCCATTAGCTTAAATTCAAAAAATGTAACTTTCTCTAAAATTCTTTTTGGGAAGAATGTAATCATAACTTACTTTACTCAAGCTGTACAAATCAAGGATACGCCTCTCTACATTGGGAATTTTCAGTGCAGAACCTTGAATCTCCCAGAACTTTGCGATCTGGTCTAAATAGTTCAGTTTTACTCTGGTCTGTGCCTGGTAATGGAATAAACTGAAGTTAGCCTCTCTCAAGCCAATAACATGTAACGGCTTCCCGTTTAACCATGCATCTTTCAAATATATCTTCATACCAGCAACACCAAATTTTAATGAAGTTCTTAACAGTATATATTCACACACTGAACTGGCTCGGGACCTGGGAGATTTCCTGTAACAGAAGCTTATACAGCTACACATTATTTATCCCAGGGACCCAACGGAAGTGTTTT
>JANHFL010000966.1:177970-188393 GCA_032468155.1 Oxyrhabdium leporinum
GGTGAATTGTATAAACTTAAGGAAACCTCTCATTTTTCAATTACATTAATCTTGGGGAGCACTAGCTACTTTTTCTATGATATGCCTGTTATGAGATTTGTTAATAATCCCAATCAACTAAGATTATGGAAAATGAAGAACAAAGCAAAAATAAACTATTAGGAAAATATTAGGAAAGTATCTTTCCCTGAAAATCACATTTCTCCTCATTCTGCCTCCAAAAAAGTAATACAGAAATACTCTCAGTAGGTAGAAATACATTCTTGTGCAACTTAATTTACTTAATTGCCTAAGTAAATTTGCAAGAATCTAACCCGTTTTCTGAAGATAAAAATGTGGTAATCAGGAAACTGATAATTTTGTGACTTTTCTTTCTGCATTCCTTTACAATGGTATTGTCAGAGGAATCAAAAAATATTCTTATTATCTTTTTAATAACATCCTAACCATTTCCCGTCTGTTGTCCTTCCCTACCTGGTCTGGAACTAATTTTTGCCCCAGAACAAGTAGGATGAAGCAGACTAATGGGCCAGAATTTCCAGTTTGTAATTCTTTTTTTGAACAAGTTGACTTGGGATCCATTTCTCCGATTATTTTCAGGAACTAAAATTATTACTCCTTAAGAGGAGGTTTGTTTCCTGCTGATTCATAGATCAAAGCTGCATGAAAATTTACATAAGGAAGCAATGAGCCTCATTACAAAGCATGGCTCATTCAGGAGAAACAGGTTCTGCCTCTGTGTCTTAGAGGCCAATTGTATATTCACTGCACCGATTGCCATTGCAGCATCTGAGCAAGAAGAAGGTGAATACAGATATATATTGCATTTAAAAATTACAACATATGAAAATAAAAATAGTGCACTTAAAAGATATGAAGAGGTGCATGACAGAAAAACTACTGTAATTTTTAAAATCTGATTAAATAATATAATAAAACATCATTTGAACAGCATCAGCATTGACAAAATCATCAATCAATTGCAAAAGGCAGCTTTATATGGTACAGCTAATATCCTGTGATGATACCTTTAATACCATCAAACAACATCTGCCTACCCCAAATCCTTGGGAAAGAGTTGTTAGGTGGACAAAAATAACAAATCAAGCTTAAATACTGTATTTGGCTGACTGTGTGACCAGCCACAGAATTTATTAAACTTGTATGCCACCCGACTCTCAATGATTCTGGGCAACTCACAACAATCAAAGAAACTTCATGACATCAATGAAACATAAAAGATAAAAATGGCAAGTGTGTTGAATTGAGGGATCTCCCTCCTCGTCAAAGGTCTAGGTCAGGGTGGTCAAACTCCCAGCCCACGGGCTGGATGCATCAAGTGCTGGCCAACCCATGCCTGGTTTAATGAAGGGGGAAAAAGTCCCGATATGTCACGTGATGCTGCCGTGACAACGTGAGTTTTACACCGCTGGTCTAGGTGAAGAGCCATGTTTTGACATACCTTCTAAACAACAGCTGAGTGAGAGCCATCCAGATCTCAGGAGGAATCTCCGTAGCAGAGCAAGCACTGTTACAGAGAAGGAGATTTCCCAGGATCCCAATAGATCCAGACCAGATTTATTTGAATAAAGAATCTGGAATATGCCAGTCCTACAGGATCAAATTAGCAGACAATCCCTGAAGTAATCAGGCCCTATGCCATGTAGAGTTTTAAGCATTACAACCGGCACATTAGATGTATTGATCTCTCTAGGACTGGAGAACTCCAACTAAAGTATGTATAGAAAAGTACATATAGAAAACAAAGTATGTATAAAAAAAGGAACTGATATCTGCCAAATGCATTCTACTGGTAGGCTGGAAACTGGTCTCCTTCCATAGGAGAACAAAAAAGTTAAGTCCTATTTCAAAAGTCTACCTAAATGCAATGTAGGGGGAAAGACAGTCATCATGTAGGTGATTTTCACACAGAAAGTTTCTGAAGCAATGCTGCTTTAATGATTAGCAGAGGACGATATACATGTTTTTATCCACAAAAATCTGGCAGTGAGAAATCCAGTATATCAATAATTAAGTTTCAGCCTACTCTTCTCTGTAAAATGTTAATTTTATGCATGCAGGTTTTTTTTTAGTATGGAGCCAACTGTAATTCTCTATCCCTATCACTTAAAATAGTATGAAAAACACTGCTATAGCAGAATGAATGTGCTATGGGTGTTATCTATTAAATAATGCTATCTAATGGAACCCAGGAAGCCTGCTTTTTCTGTCATAGTCTACTCTATGGAATAACAAACCCCAAGATTCAGATGGTCCTAAACTTGCTGGCTTTCCATAAGGTGCTCCAGCTTACTGGCTCTTCCCTCCAGCATTGGTCTTGCTATCAGGTGAACTCATTAAATGTGATATGTTGTTGGGGTTTTTTGTTCCACATATATCATGTATTCTAATTGGTTTTAATTGTCAGTGCAGTTATTTAGTTAGCAACCCAGAATCATAGATTGATTGGGCAACCATACAGTATATAATAAATAAGTAAATAGATAAATATTACTTGAATTATCTCTGTGTTAAGATCCACTGTAACATATTGTGACAGTTTCAGTTTATAGGATAAGACCTAATATCCCCTGTCCTGATAAAATCCTGTAGTATACGTTAGTTAACTCTGAGCCAGTTTCATAGAGCTTTGCTGTAAATTCTAGATGTGATGGGTTTTTGCTTTATGTTAATAGTTAAGCTCTCTTTTTTAAAATGGTAAGGAAAACAAGATAAAATGTTTGCTGAAAAAAATGTTTAGTGGAACATGAAACCAACTTAATTGGGTACATCCATAGTGCAGTGGAACATAACACTAACTTAAAATGTAAGGCCAACTTAGTAATTAATTGCTTGAGCTGACCAGTTTTTCAAGTACAGCCAGTGTCATTAGTCTAATTTGCCCCTTCTTGTTACACTGACTTTTAAAGACAAGTTAACAGTCTCATAATAGAGATTTGTGGGAGGTTGCACATTATTCAGGACAGCGGATTAAATTATATCTTTGGTCCATCCTATTCTTAGCCTCTAATAATATTATTATCTCTTATAAAAGAGACTTGCATACTGTACATAAATTACAGTTACATAAAAATCTTTAAAGTTTTCACAAGTTTATAATTCAAAAATCTTCCCTTTCTGGTTTCTTATACTGTAAAGAGTAGCAAAATATGTCTCCCGGTAGTGGACAATACAAGTTTGCATGTTGGGGAAGTAAGGATCCAAATATTCAGGAAAGCAATGCTTCTCGTGTGCTATGCATACAATAGTCTTCCTAATAGATGCCAGATGTGTTAGCCTATTTGCAATGTTAGCTGATACATAATAGCAGTGGTAAACAGGTGTGGCATCAGGTTGGACAAGAAAGATTAATAGACACACCACTCTCCCCACACAGGTCTAGAATTTCAAAAACAATAGACAGGCTTATCCATCATTTCCCCAAAGTGTTTGTGTTTAAAATCAGCTATTCAGTATTAAGACAAAAGAAGGCAAAGAGGATAGTGAGGAACAAACTTTACATCTGGCCATAGCAGAGAGCAGAGTGAAGGAACGTGTTTTGTTCTTTTCTTATCTGTGCCTCCTATTGCAACATCCTGATTTTGTCCCTTTGAAGTAAATGAGAATTAGGCCCTGGCTTGCTTTACACATTAGCCATGATTTGTTCAGTAAGCCACACTAACCTCTGCCTACATAACTTGATTCTGACATTCCTTTCTTGCTGTAAACTGGAATATAATAGTATTTTGGAATGGAGTCTATGCCTTTTTTAGACTTATCTATTGTAACTTTGAAACAGAAATTATTTCTCTTCAAACCTCTCACAGAAAACACATCACCGTTGTTCCCCAGAACACCCAGGATATGCCCTGTACTGAACAGGGCAAATATACACAATCCCTATCACGTGTGGGCCAGTCACCCTTGGTCTCTCTTCTGGGAAAGACCACAGCTCAGTAGTCAGACCAGAACATTCAGTTCCCAGTATCTCCAATAATGCTGAGACAATGCACAGTTTGCAGCTCTGAGGAGTCGCAGTTATGCAATTCTCCACTTTTGAGCAACACTGAGCTGGATTAACTGATTACTTAATTTGCCATAGATAAAGATGCGTGTTTTTTCTTAATTACTAGGACAGTATTCAAGAGGGGCCGGCAGTTCTGATGAGCGGTAACTGGGTCCACCTCATGTTTAGCTATGTTTAGTTTGGCTCAGCATGTGATATGAATCCAGCCCCCATGATGGACAATTGTGGTTTTTGATGGGGTGATGTCAAGCTAATCAGTTGTGGCATTAGATTCAGCATGTGGTGGTCAGTTTCAGTGTAAATCTAACTTTGCTCCTACTGCCTGGGCACAAAACAAAAACAAGTTTCTTTCTATCTCCTTTCCTCTATTTCAGAAGGGAAACTGCATTCCATTTAACAGATAAAACATCCGATAGGTTCTTCCGTCCAGAGCACAAGGTGATTATGTGGCAGTTATATGTCAAAATCTAGAAATGGAATGATTTCACTCATTGCACAAGTAACCGAACATTGTCAATATTCATGTGTTTGGTTTTGTGGTCAAGGAAACAGGCTAAAAGCCAGGGATCTGTGAGTCATAGTCCCACTTTAGGCATGAAAGCCGGCTGGGTGACTTTGGCCTAATCTGCCAGCCCAACGCAACTCACATTGTTGTGAGGAAAATAGAAGGAGGAAGGAATATTGTGAGTGTTCGCCAACTTGAGTTATTTATAAAAAAATAATAATAAAGGTGGGATCTAGATAAATACATCCTAAGCCACAATTTAACAAATTATTAAAACCAGCCAACAAATTACTGTATATATCATTCATTTTCTTCCTGCTCTCTTCCTCTGAGGAGGATGATGAACACAAAGGAAAGGTGTAATCTAATATGAGGGCAAGGTTAATCTATCCTGACAAAGCAGCTGGAATGTAATCCTCTCAGCAGACCTGTGGGTTCATATATGCCTTGGGGAGGGGTGGGCTTCAAAAACCTCAGCAACGGGTTCGCTGCCTGGTTGCTGGGTGGGCATGGCCAAGGTGGGCGTGGCCTAGTCGGCCTCCTGCACCACGGGGGGGGGGGCATTTTCGCCTTCCCCAAGGTCCAGAGGCTTTCCTCCAGCCTCTGGGAAGGAAAAAACAACCTCCCTCTGTGCTCCAGATATTCTAGGGAGGCTGGAAACGGCCCGTTTCCAACCTCCCCGAACTTCCAAGAGGCCCGTTTTCCTGCCTCTCCGAACCTCTGCTCCTGCCCTGCACTTACTTGCATCCACAATGGAACCCTGTGGGGAGTCCTGGGAGGGGCGGGGAGGGACTGGAGGGGTGGGCGGGGCCAGCCAGGAGTGGGATTTGGGGGTTCGGCGATCCCAGCAAAATCTTCACTAATGGTCCGCCTGAACCCCTGCAAACCCACAGCAGCCCACCCCTGGCCTTGGGTGGTGACTCTGTAGGTAGGGACTAGGGAAATTTCCATGAGATAAGATCAGGCTGAGTAATTACTTCCACTTTACAAAAGATATGACACCCTCTGTCTGTGTAATGGGAGAGGTATAAATTTTAGCTTTAGAACATTATACTACAACATGGGTGTCAAATTCGTCGTGTCACATTGCCATTACGTGACATTTCATGACATTTTTCCCATTTGCAGATCTGGGGTGGGTGTGGTCTGTGCGTGACGCATCTGGCCCATGGGCCACCACTTTGACACCCCTGTACTACAATATCAGGGAAGTTAAAACATGGCATATAAATCTATCCCATTTGAAGACAGGATGTTGTCGAGCCTGCAAAAGGCTTTCTCTCTGGTATGTTTAGAACTTGTAACAAAGGTTTGTTGTATCTTATATACAACAAATATTTCTTAGTAAATGATGTAAAAAACAAATAGTAAAGCAGGGGACATGCCAGATGATGTTTAGCCATCCCACTCTAAACCAATACCTTGTTACAAAGCCTTAGTAAGGCCACACCTGGAATTCTGCACCCAGTTTTGGTCACCACATCACAAAATTTTTGAGACTTTGGAAAAAGTGCAAAGAGCAGCTAAGATGGTTAAAGGGCTGGAGACAAAAACATATGAAGAACGGTTGCAGGAATTGAGATTGGTTAGATAAAAGGATTAGGGGTGACATGATAGCAGTATTCCAGGATTTGAGGGGCTGCTACAAAGAAGAGGCGGTCAACTTATTTTCCAAAGCACCAAAAGGCAAGACAAGAAACAATGGATGAAAACTAATCAAGGATAGAAGCAACCTGGAATTAAGGAGAAACTTCCTAACTGTGAGGACAATTAACCAATGGAACAGCTTGCCTTCAGAAGTTGTAGGGGTTTCATCACTGGAAGTTTTTAAGAAAAGACTGGACAGCCACCTATCTGAAATGGTATAGGGTCTCCTGCTTGAGCACGGGGTTGGACTAGAAGACCTCCAAGGTTCCCTCCAGCTCTATTCCAATTGAAATATTACCATGGGATCCAATACAGCTATTGTTTCTCAATTCACTCTGGCTAAACATTGGTAGGTTCATACCAGTTAATTATGATGAAACTTTATTGACAGCTAAATATTATAATCTGATATGCTAAATAGAAAAAAAAATGGAGGTTTGGACTAGAGTAACCTTTTTCTATCAATAAATACTAGTGTTCTTCACCTTCTGCTTTCTTTTCACAAACATCTGTGAACAAAACCTTGGGGATATGGCTAATTGCACTAATAAGAATTCAACTGAGTCTGTCCCAACCTCCTCCTCCTTATTTAATCCATATGATAATGAGCTCGGTGGAGCAATAGATAGAAGCAGCTCCGGGTGGTAAGATGGTAAGATGCGAGTTTGCTTATTAAATCTGGTCCCTTTAGAGACCAACCAGCTGGAAAAAAAATAGATGTGTGAGATTTTTAGGTCCCTTAGTAGAATATTTACTAGAAATTGACATGGGATTTATGCCAATGCCTTTGTTGACAAAGTTCCTTATTTATATATATTGCTGTATTTTTCCCAAAAAGGGAAAAGAATGTGCTACCAGCTAAACATTCCCTAAATATTCACCTCTTCGTTACTATCTGGCACTTGGAATATTCAGTGTGAAAAGAACTTGAGAGCGTATAAAAAAATCACAACTAGCTACAGTGATCAGCCTCCAGCTGTACATGTTCCAGGCAATGCTAACAAGCTTTGCAGCAGAATAATACATAGCAGATGTCCCTAGTAGAAAGTCATCTGGGGCACACTAAGGATGTTTTTTCCAAAGCCTATTAAGCAACTGCATAAGGTAGCATTGGCAACATTTGAGGCCAGATGGTACATTTGTAATTTTGAGAGCATGTTGCAGGTACTCTCACAAAATGGCTGCCATAGTTCCCATGCCTATTCTGTTATAAAATTCTCATTTATCAGAAAAATCAATGATCTAAATGCCCGCTCCCACCTTCTTGGATGCCCTCTGCTACCCTAATTATTTTTGGATCTTTTTCTGGGCAGGCAAGCATACTTGGGATTTAAATTTATATGGGAATGACACTAGCCCTCAAAATAATGCTAGAAGATTGGCACATTGAGGCATGTTCCCTTACTAATTACGATAAACATTTGAACAATAAAAATACATCTCTTACTTTCAAGATCACCACCATCTTTAATCTTTACAATAAAAAAAATATGATTCTTAAAACTCAAGTGTTTCTCATTCAGCAAGATCCAAATTCATCTTGTCACATGAAATACGTTGCTCGTTCCTACTAGGGCAAAGAACTCCTATACTTTCTACTCAGTTTGGTTTTGAAGAGAAACTCCAGAGGGTACATAATAGGCGGTAAATTTGATGTCTTGGAAGAAGAGGCTGTTAGAGGCAGGGGGTTGATGAAACCTCCCTGGATGATGCCTAAAAGCACTGGTTTGGCAAAGAAAGAAAGGTTGTTATCAGTGCGTCTCATAAGTGACCAGGGAGTTGGCCAAGAACTGCCCATGGCAATTGGCCTATGCCACAATTTCCCAAGATCTTGTGTAGAGGAATTAGCCACCCTCCATATTTCCTGAGAAATACAATCACTTTAAGAAAGGAGGTAGCGGTTTCTCTTTTTTGTCTCAACAGAATGTATGCTTTTTAAAAAATGGCTTCAGCTTCAGCTACCTTGAGTAGCAAAAAATTGAAAGACAGGACCCAAATTGAAATAAAGCAGATCTATATACCTTAGATTCAGAGTATATCCTCTATATAAAATCTGAACTGTTTCACCGTGTTAACGTTCTGATGCATAAAGCTGGGAGATAGATCCTTGTTGCTTCTCTTCACTCTCTAAATGGATAGATTTTTTTTTAATGTTGCAATAAATGTGTACCTGTGAAAAACATTTTCTCAAAAAGACCGGCTGACTGAACAATCAAATGTTAAGTGGAGCCATACTTATTATTTCAGCTACTTCTCCATGGGATGTTGCTGCTACCATATCAGTGTATTAGTGCAAGTCCTTGCTTTGACAGGGAAGTAGAAGAAGATTTTGAATCCTTACCTTCAAAATAAAAGGTAGATTGGAGACTCTGTAGTTTTTCCACAGCATGTTGTGACAGACGTTAACTCATAGCATCAGTCTTTATTATTATTATTAGTCAAACAAACAAAAACAGAAATAATATAAAACAATGACAGGGATGATAGGCACGTTTGTGCACTTATGCGCGCTCCCTTTACGGACCACTTAAGTATGAAGTAAGGTCCATGGAAGTCAATTTATGACTAAAACTGTGAAAATTTGTAGCTGAGACAACTGAATCAGGTACAGCATTCCAGACTATGACAAAAATTGTATTTTTTATAGTCAAGTTTAGAACGATTTATAGAGTTTAAAACGGTTGTTCGCACACATATTATTGCGATTAAAACAAAAAAAGTCATCTACAGGTAAAGCATTGCTACGTACAATTTTGTATGCAATACCTAAATCTGACTGCAAGCGATGCAATTCCAGGTTATCCAAACCAAGAATTTTAATCTTAGTACCGTAGGGAATTCTATTATGTACAGAAGAGTGCAAAACTTTTCTTGTAAAGTACTGCTGAACCCACTCAATTGTACTAATGTCAGATATATGGTAGGGATTCCAGATAGTTGAACATAAGCCACTAGGTAAGGATATCAGGTTTGGGGTTGCATGCTACCAATGTGCTGATGACACTTGAATCTGATTTTGTCATCAGAATCAGGGGAGATACTACAGATATGGGACTATGATTTCTAGCCTGGGGCCTTAAATACTAGACAAACAGGGCCTCAGGTAGTAAACTACATCTCAAAAATTCTTATGCATTGAATCACTTTTAGCTCTACCTCTAAAAATAAAGAGGGTTCCTGGGGATAGCCACATAACACTGCTGTATGCTCTTTCTTTTCTTTGCATAGAAGGTGCATAGTATTGTTTGGAAAAACAGACGACCAATTACATATTTGCTTTTTTTTTAGTTTCTTGGATAAACGAAATCTAAACATCTTTGTCACTTAAATGAAAGTAGTCTAACAATTTTGCTAACCTTTTTCTTTGTATTTTTCCATTAACTCCTATATACTAATTCTTGCGTTGCTCCACATGTGGCAGATTTTTTAAATTGTCCAAACTAAAATCCCAAATTTTATTAAAATCTTCGGAATTATACCTGAGGCTTAATATAAAGGAGATTCTCTATCTTGATGTTCTATTCTCCATATTGCAATATTCTCACTATACAGTACAATCAACCCTCAAACTTGAATTAGCTCTAGCCAGCACTATGACTTCCTCTCTATAGTTAATCACTTCGGAGCATGTGACATACTCTCCTTTGGTTGGCTTTTCCGCTTGCTGGTCGGCTTAACGCTCTCGGAAGTTCTATTTCCGATCATAGAGACTTAGCGTCTCTCTATGATACCCTGACGTACGACTCTCGAAGAGATAGGAGCCCGGGTTTGTTTGGTTTTTTTTCCGCCTAAGCTAGGGAATGCGTTGTGTCGACCCTCCTACTGGACCGCTCTGTTTTGGGTCGTCCCTCTAGCTGTCTATGATTCTCTTAAAGGGGCCGCTTGGCTTCCAGAGCTGCGGGGTCCCGAGATGTTACTTACGGTGAAGGCGCTCCAGGGCCGGGAATGCAGCCTCCAGGTAGCCCTTCTTTCTTGCCGGGGCCGGGGTCGCAGCGGATTGGCGCCGGGGGCTTGCGGTTCAACCGAGGGCAGAGGGAGGGGGCTTCCTGGAGGGCCCGGCCTCTCCTTGGGCCTTGGGCCGGGCAGGTAGGACGATCGAGGCAGGCGTCGCTTCCGCTGTTCCCGGGGCAGCGGGCCCTTCTGAGCCTCAATCCTTTTCTCCGCTCCTCCTTTTACCGTGGGTTCCTTGGGTGCTTCCTGGAAGGAGAGCAGAGAAGGTCCGGTTCCCCCCCCCCCCCGCCCCC
>JANHFL010000966.1:197189-209508 GCA_032468155.1 Oxyrhabdium leporinum
CTCAGCCTTGGGGGGGGGGGGGGAGGGCACAAAAAGAACCTTGATTGTATCCAAAATGCTTATATGCTCAAAGATAAAAATTAAAGACAAAAATCCAGCAAATTCAGGTTGTTATACCAATACGGCCCAGATTTTAACCATTTTACTTTGATGTGAAATCACTCACTCAGTGACGCAGACAGTCACTTTTTCAAGTCACTTCAAAGTCAAGTCCATGGAACCTACATATTCATTTTCACACAAACACGTGTTTGTTTCCAGTAAGGACTTGAAAATGTGAATACTGTAGATCTGCACAGGTCTAACTCTTCAGACAGAATGTTTGTATCAACTCACTTCCTGTCAGGCCTAATATTTTCTAACATAATTTACACATTCTATAATAAGAAAGAACTGATTTTTTAAACTGCAATGTCTATGAATAACTTGCGTATGTGAATGTTCATCATAGATGTATTACCACAAATGGAACTTGCACAATGCCTCATAATGATTCAAAGGCAAACTTTCCCATCATTTCCTATTCACATATTCTGTTTCCTCAGAAGGGGATTGATACATGGATGCTTGTTACCTGAATTATGGGAATGGCTGAACAGAGATACCAAAATCAGAAAACTGATAGCTCAGAACATTGTGTGTTGAGTGGGGAATCCATTAGAATCCTTGGCCTCAAATCACATAGCATCAAGCAGGGTTGATTCTGTCATCATCCCAACTAGCTAGAAAAATCAGATGATGAGAAATGGTTTGGCATAGTTCCTAAAATGCCGGGAAGTTTTTTATTTTGCTTTTTAATGGCAAAAGATTCAAGTTACAGAGTCAGAGATACTTTGATCTCAAAATGGGAAGTGACAAATGCCTTTTGAAGGTGCTTTCCTGTCAAAGATAACACACACTGACACCAAGAGATAAAATTCCATTTATATTCTGTTTTATCCCTAGGTATCAAGGCAGATTTATTTTGGAACATGAAAATGTGAACTACAACAGCTACTGTTTGAAAAATGTAGGTTGGTCCCAAGTCTATTTGGTACCTTGTCTTATCTCTCCTCACTCATTCATTCATCCTGTCTTGGTTCACACAGGTGTATCTACCGTTTAATTTCTTTGCACCTGATCCCAGCATCTCTGGGGCTAGTTGACAAGGGCATAGAAATCATGGCTAACACGGACTGAATTATAATTGCCTCCAGTATAGTATTTTATTTCCAAAGGAATCGGTTTGCATATTCAACAGACAAGTTGTCAGACCCAGGAAACTCAAGCAATTGATAGCACTATGATAGCAATATGAAGAAGATAGCAGTCCAGGAAAAACTTAAAATTGATTAGATGTTTACAGTGTGCCATGTTTAAAATGCCGTACAAAAATGTAAAACGAAAGCCTGTTTGGTTTAATGGCTAAAATGCTAGATTAGACTCAAGGACACAGCGAGTCTAATGTTGCCTTATACATCTGAATGACTTCAGGCTGGTCACTCTGTCAACCCTAGGAAGCAGCCAAGGACAAATCACTTCTAAAATCTTGGCAAGAAAACTGCAGATATTTGTTTGTGTGGTCACTAGGAGTCAAGGTGACTTGATGGACTATTAACAAAATGCAAAACATGGTAGAAATTCTGCCTTCCAGATTATAGTCTTAACAAATGTGGAGGGAAGGGTTTTATGATTTGGGGTTTACCATTTTTATCTTACGTGCCGTGGGTTACATGCCATTGTTGATGCTGTTTGATCTTTGTTTGCTGTCCAGAGTCCCAGTTGTGAGATTGACAGTTATAATTAATCGAAATAAATAAAAATAGGTTCCTGCATGTAAAAGACCGGTTTGTTGCCCAAACCAACTGAAAAGATTTAGTTGAGTTAGACATGGCAGAGAATAACTGTTGAAACTAATGAGATCGTGTATGGTGGTAGCATTTCAGAAAGCAGCTAATATTCTGGAGTGCTGTTTCTAGTATTTTTATTATTAAGTTTTTAAAATCCCACCTTTATATAACTCAAGGCAGCAAACGAACCTGATATGCCTGCCTCCTATTTTCTCCACAACAACCTTGTGAGTTGGGCTGGATTGAAAGAGGAACTGACTCCAGACCATTCATCTGGCTTTCATCCCAAAATCAAAACTAGAACTCACTCTCTTTGTTTCTTGGCCAGCATTTTTGCCACTGCACCCTTCTGGCTCTCTTTTTTTTAAAATTTAATCTCTATTTTAATCTACATATCGCATTTTGTAAATATTAAAGTAGAACGTTATTTGTAATGCTTTTAACCAGTTGGTTAGCCAATTTGCACCCTAGCAGAGAAGCGGGATTATTATTTTTTAATCCAAATGAGTTTAAACGTTTTACTGTTTTTATATTGTAAAGATCTTCTAGCTCTCCACACACACACGCACATACGTTCCGCTACTGAACGGATGAAACACAGCGGTTATTTGACTATGATAACCTGGATATAAATATGAATTAAATATGAATTAAAGCGGTGCAAAAAAAAAACCCCTTCACTCTCCGCTCCTGACAGCCAGCGTCTCCGAAGCCTTCCCTTGCCACCCACGTGGCTGGGAGGAGCGTCGCCGCGGCATGGCTGTTCCGGGATCCGGCCTTGCCTTGTATCCAGAAAGGGTACACGGGATCGTGAGAAAGACCCGACCTGGGGCTGGGCTGGCGAGAGTGGGATGTGGCCGTCAAAGGAGGAGGGCGGTGGGGGGTGGATCGGAGGACCTGGGCGCCGGGGTTCATTCCCCACCCTCCAAAGACAGGAGCGGTTAGGAAAAGATTCTTTTACTCAGCAGGGACGATCCCCTCGTTCTCAGAAGCCCGCCGATGCCATCCCTTCGCGGGTGAGCGCGGCTAGAAATTGCTTGCGGGGAAGCGGGAATAGCGAGGACGATGGGTGGCGGTGGTCCAAAAGCGTGTAATTATGGTGTGTCCAAGCCCCCGCGTGTTTGCTGTTGAGGTAGGTCTGTGCTGAAACAGCAACTTTAAAATAAATAAAACCAAACCAAACCTAGATTGCAATTTTAAAAAGTTTGGCGGGAAGAGAGATAAACGTCTAGGACGGCTATTCATAATGCTTTCCGAAGCTATGGGCGGAGTAATGTCCCACCTAAAAGATGGGACGGGCTAATGAAAATATTTAACAATACCGTTTAAATCAACCCTACAACCTTTTAAAAGCAATAAGCGGAGCTGAGATCAAACAAGAGGGCCCCTAGTGCCCTGGCGTTTTGCCTTTTGGTCTTTTCCACGCATTAAAAAAAAGAAAAAAATGCTCCCTTGAGTCAACTTAAGTTCCTGATGACTACATAGATATGTAATTTCCTTGGCCATAATATAAAAACAGTTTCTTTCACCTTATTTTACAATGTTTCTTTTTTTATCTTCCCACACTTGTCTTCAGATGTTTGCCAGTCCATATACTAACTAGTCCAAATATGCTTAGTTTTTATAAACTCATCTATCAAAATGGGCATTATTAAATACATATAGGGATTAGAAGCTCTAAACACTTTATTTATTTGTCTATGTAGTACAAAGATAACATTTATTTACCAAGAGGTATAGTTTTATAATACTATATAAAAATTTAAAACACAAAGAAATGAATGCAATGTTATAAATAAAAATGAAATAATAAAGTTAAAAATAAAAACTAAGTTAAAAACTATTATCCAACATATGAGGGCATTAAGATAGCAATAATTAAAAGATTCTGAGAAGTCCAGGTGTGGGGGAAGAAAAACAAGAGAAAGGAAATCATGTTGGCGCCAGGTGAATTTCCCCCAAGGAAATAATACAGACAGACAGCTATAATTAAACAAGTCCTGTCTCTGGTATCCACCTCCTGAGTTCAGGATGAAAGACTTGGTGAAGTGGTGGATACTGAGATCACAAGCTGTGAAAAGGCCTAAGTCTATCTCTTGAACCAAGCTTGAAAACCATTGAGTAAACAGAGATTAATATATTTCCTTTTTAAGGATAGGGAGAAGGTATGATATGAGAATGATAGTGTGAGGGAGTGGGGAGTTGCCCTATACTCTTTTCTATATTTTATGTTCCTTATGATTATCTCAACATCAGTGAACTGAAAATTCCTTTTCCATCGTCAACGTTGGCCAAGATTGCCTTGGGTTCTCTGGCTCCAGATCCTGAGCCTCGCAAAGGAGGGATCACCAAAGAACTGGATGTGACAGACAACATTTTACATGTGTGAGTGTGGCTCAAAGGCCTCCATCTATAGCATGAACCCTAGAAGAGGCAGGAAGCATGATCTATCAAGAGAAACAGCCTTAGGGGAACCAGAAGGAGGGGTCTGCTGGCTTCTGCTTGCTAGTGCAATTTCATGTGTGATGTTGAGTTTGCCATTGGGTTAGTAGAGCTTGCTTTCAGAACTGGACATCACCCTTAGAGACTTGAAACAACAGCGTTCGGTGGTCAGGGCTAATTTGATGAAAGACCCAGCATGCTGTAAGGTTTAAAGGAGTTGATTGGGATTGGAAAGACCCAGATTCATATTCTTGATCAGCCATAAAGCTCTGTGAGCCTAAGTTGGTCAGCTTTACTTATTTTCTAGAGTTGCTGGGAGGATAAAAATTGAGAGAGATTATTACATATGTCACCATGAATTCCTAGAGGAAGGTGAATTATAAGTGCAAAAAGTAAGGGAAATCAGTAAGGTCTGCACATTCAGACAATAAATCTCATATATGGTATTGTAGAAAGTACAGCGTTGATGTGAGACCAGTCTTATACATTTAACAATGTGCCATTCATTATTTTTGTTACTATTATTTCTAGGCAATGGAGAGCAGAGGAAGCTAGGATCCTGCGTGTTTCCATTAACTCCTTCTTGGAGCATCTCTCCTTGGTGGTGGAAACTATGGATCTATTTGGACCACTCATGGCTTGATGAACTGTTATACCAGATCATAAAAGATTGTGGATTTTGTTGGATACTGGACTTGGCCATTCACTGCTGATTTCAGAGGAGGCATTGGACAGTCCTTTCTTGGAGCCAGGATGGAAAAAAGATGTGTACTTGCACTATGGTGCTCAAGAAGCTCATAAACCATTGTGCACCAAGAAGTGGGCAAGTTTAGAACTGCCTTGGCCTTCCCCCCCACTCCCCACCTGATGTTCTCCAGATATGTTAGACTTCAACTTCCACAAGCTACAAGCAGTCCGGCTAAGGTTCTGGATTGGGAATATAAATTTTAATAAAAGCTATGTTTATATGATATGTATTTTTATTATATTATCCCATTCATCCTGCATGTGTTTACTAATAAAATATTTTTGATTATGGGAGAAAACTGCTGGACAAATGTTGCGGTCATAACAAAATCTTAAATGTTTTTTGGGGCAGGCTCCTGAATTAAAAGGTTTATGAACATGATGCAAACGTTGGCTGCATGATGCGCAATGTTCAGAAGAGGATGCCATCTGTGATCTAGGAATAGAAACAGGAAACACCATCTATTCTTTTCGTTAAATATGTCAAGCAGGCAGTCCTGCAAGGCTTATGAATTTATGACTGGTGATTTCTCCAGTAAATGAAATTGACAGACTTATGATTGGTTCTTCCATCCAGCTGGTTTGATAGGGCTGTTTTGAAATGTGAACAGGAAATTGGTCATCTGAGTAGTTTTTCCAAATCAAAGACAAAATATGTTGGAAAAATTAGTTTTCTGTTTTCTGTTGTTCCCTTGCTATAATATTTTTTTTCCTTGAAGGTCACACAACAATATGAGATTGGTAGTTTTTAACATGAGGAAATCTGCCAATTCCTAATCCCATTTATCTAGGAGTAATCCCAGTTGAATTTAATGGAGTTAAAACCCATGTAAGTCACAACTGACAATGCACTATTTGTCTGCATCTCTGCTGAAAGCACCCAGCACTTTGTTTAACTCTTAACTGAATAAATCAATTTTTCGCCCAAGTCAATGTGAGACAGTACAAAATTGAGCAGAAAATACGGTAACAAAAATAAGAACTGACATTGATATGAATGGCAGCCATTGCCAGAAATATTGAGAAAATGCTTTGGGCAGTTACTTTCTCAATGGGCTCATGGCAACAATACATACATATGATTGCTCTTTTAACACATCCTTTCACCCTCCGCAAGTCAAACTGCTTAATCATACAGAGAGCTCATTTGGGTGTCAGATGCTCCCTATGACAGGAATGTAGCCTTCCAATATAGTACCTGTAAGTTGATAAACCAGCAAGGATGCAGATAAGTGTGACTCTGCTTTGCTCTGGGTACTTACACCAGAGCCCCTCCCCCAACTGTTTGGGCACCAGGGACTGGTTCCATGGTGAGAGGTTTTTCCGCGGACCGGAGAGGGTGTGGTTTCATGTGTTGCCTGCATCCCACGGATGGGGCTTTACTTGTTTGCACAGCCCGGTTTCTGGAATGCCGCAGCCCTGTACTGGGTCCACAGACCGGGGTGGGGTGGGGTTGGGGACCCCAGCTTACGCAATGGAGAACATACATGGCTTGATTTTGAGTCACACTTGGCCCATAGCCTTAATTCCAAAACTCTGCCATTGAGAGTGATAATGACAATTTGCTGTGTGGAAGGAAATTCAGAAAGGACAAAGGAGAGAACTGGCCAGTGGGTCGTCCTTTCAGTTTTAAAGGAGGGTTGAATAAATCCACAGTAGGAAGATCTACCTTTTTTGAAAAAAAAGTGAGGTCTTTAAATAGTAAAAAACCAATACAAATTAAAAGAAAATAGTGGAGAAAGAAAGGGAAAAATAATAAAGAAGTGGCTCCCAAACTCCATCATACTCAGCATAAGCTAATATACTTTTTCACCTCTTTAAAATTACAAATCAAAAAACTCACTTTTCTCCACATAGCCTAATTTTTATTTACTGTATAAATAAATTATAAATAATTAGCAGTCCAGAAATCATCTTTTCAATCCTAGTTCAGCAAAACGCCCATTAGGAGTAGGTCTAGTAATATCTAACAAACTGTGTATTCCTGGTTAAATAGTCCAATTTTTGTACAGTACTCCTTCTTTTTGCCCTATAGAATCTTGATCTTTAAATCATTCATATGGTATCACAGGATTTCATTTTTCATCACTTTCTGGTATTTAAAGAAGCCTTTAGAGTTTTCACTGCCTTTCTTTGTAAAACCCACAGAGGCATCACCCATCATTTCTTGTTGCAGCTTTTTCATGACCAGATCCTTTTCTTGATTTGGCTTTTGTAATCTCATTTTAGTAATCTCAATTTTATTGTCTTTCATGCCTTCAAACTCTATAATGTTTATGTCAGGTTAAATGTTTTTTTTTAATTTTCTCATCATGTTCTAAAAGTTTATCCATTGAAATATGTATCTTTTCTGAGATGCTAATTATCAATACTTCAAGTAAAAAAAACTCTTTAAGATAAGAAAAAGGTAGAGTATTGTAGTTGGTTTAGCCATTTTAGCTCTTTTCTGCCTGGCCCTTTAGCTCCCTCTAGCGTCCATTTGCATCAAGCCTCAGTTACTAATATGGATTTAGTTCAGTTTCAAGTAATTTCTCACAAATATATTATTTAACTAATGTTTCAAATCTTACAGCAAAAATATTATTCCAAATCTCTGTGATCTTCCAATCCATTTAAAACTTTTAAAATTCTCTTTCTTTCTTTCTTTCTTTCTTTCTTTCTTTCTTTCTTTCTTTCTTTCTTTCTTTCTTTCTTTCTTTCTGCAAATGTAGATGACAAATGTGGCTGGCATCTGAAAATAAAACACCACTTGGTAACATACAATCCCTAGTTGAAAGCTTTTTTAAAAGTTTGATGAAATGATAATGGTTGTACCACTCTAATTTTGTTATCCTCTTCTCCCATTAATTCCAACTCCCCAAACCCTGTTTCCCTTCCAGCCTCAGATTTGGAGGGGGGCTGTCCAACCTCTTGAATTTCCAGCCATATCAGCTGGTACTAAGTTCAGGGATACTCCTGATGAGCACTCAGTATCCCCTTACTCAGCACTACCAGCTAATTAGCCTCCCCATTATCTTTCCAGCTGCCTCCAATCTATACACTCCATCCCATCTACTACTTACCTGGTTCTTATCAAGATAACAGGGAGTGGGGATTGAGGTAAAAAAAATAATACTCTAACAAGGTAAGTTGGCCGATATTACACACCAAGGTTCTTAACTTGGAAAATAAAAGGTGCCACCTGGGTTAACGCTTGCCCACCATCGATAGCTACCAAAAACCTTCCAGTCTAAAGCTCAAAAGTCAAAGCATTTAGAGCATAGAATAATAGAGTTGGAAGGGACCTTGGAGGTCTTCTAGTCCAACCTCATGCTCAAGCAGGAGACTATACCATTTTAGATAAATGATTGTCCAGTTTCTTTCTGAATGCTTCTAGTGATGGAGTACCTACAACTTCTGAAGATTAATTGTTCCATTGGTTGATTGCTCTCACCATTAGGAAATTTCTCCTTACTTCTAGGTTGCTTCTCTCCTTGGTTAGTTTCCAACCATTGTTTCTCGTCTTGTCTTTTGGTGCTTTGGAAAATAGTTTGACCTTTTTGTAGGAGCCCCTTGAATATTGGAACACTCCTATTATGTCTCCCCTAGTCCTTCTTTTCATTAGACTAGACATACCCAATTCCTGTAGCCGTTCTTCGTATGTTTTAGCCTCCCCCCCAATCATTTTTGTTGCTCTTTCCTGCACTCTTTATAACACCAACTCTTTATATATCAAGAGTAAGAGAATCTTAAAGCTGATGTTAAACAAGGTCCAACACAATAGATGAAATTGGTGGCTGATTCATATGGTTAATTCAATGGAAGCTGCAGATCCACCAGCCTGCTCCCACTCCCACTTCATATTCATACCATCCTTGCATCTACCCTAAAGATCAGAAAATTAAAAAAGTGACTATTGAAACAAGAATGTTGGTCCTGAAGAGTGCTTGACTTCCTGAGTCTATTTCACCATGAAGCTTAAAATAGATTGTTTCTGCATCTACGTGACATTCAATAAGCAAAAAGGGCTACCAATTTCTATCATGTGGCCACAATCCAAATTCATTTCTTGATGGTTAAATTCCTACAGGGACTGTTTCTGCACAGTAGTGGTAATGCTTCAGAATGTATTCGTGTAGTTAGGATGTGCTGACATTTCTCTAGCATCTCATTCTTAGCATAAGCATTTATCTTATTTTTAGCAGAGACAGAGTGATTTGTGCAAGACCAACTGTCTTATTGCACAATTTATTACTATGGGCTGCATGTTCATTTACATATACGCGACTAAGAGTAATCCTTGGAGTGCTGCATTATTAGACTTCAAAGTTGACTAAGCCTTCTCATTTTTAATCAGTGTGCTTTTAAATTCTGTGACTGTACTTTTAAATTATTCCTAAGTTGTTGTGATCCTGCAGGCTTTAACCTTGTATTCATAAGATGGTCAGCTTTGTAAGTCTTGGATTTCCTGTAATTGAACATTTGTTCTACAACATAAAACAAATTTTAATAATACCGTAGAATTATCATACAATTTATTCTCCAGACCTCCTAGCTCTGTTTATGTTGTTGATCACGGGTGTCAAACTCGATCGCGTCACGTGACGTATCATGACGTATCACAATGTATTTTGCCTTTGCGGAGCTGGGGTGGGCGTGGCCTGGGCATGACGCATCCGGCCTGCGGGCTGCCAGTTTGACAGGTCTGCTTGTTGATACGGAGTTAGAATAATCAACCTCTAAGTGTGCTAGCATTGGCCATTCAGTACTGGCTTTCTAAGAGCTCAGCCAGAACTTATCTAGACGCTGTTCATCACCTCGGCCCGATGGAATTTTCAAATAACAGGTGAGGGAATCACCTAGTCAAAGAACTATGGACCTGACACAGGTTGGCCATCAAGCCTTTGTGACTAAAGGAAATTGTAATGGGGAACTACGGTCAAGGGGAAGCCTGTCAGAATTGACCTCTGCAGTAATTTTTCTTCTCTTTGGTGTTTTTAGTTCAAGGCAATTACTGGGCTAGATTCTGCCTCTTTATTTTGCCAGAAGTCAACCCAAGCAGATGTTTGGAACTTTCTTGCTAGTGGGAAAGAAGCCACGGATCCTTCTCCCAATTCCTGTCTTCCTTGGCAGGCCCAGCTATTTTCCCTTATTGTGGTGATTTCAGGAATCTGCGGTGGGAGGGGAAACCTAAGAAAATTTTCCACTTTTGCTCAGCTAGTGGGAAAGCTGGATGAAACAGTCTGCTGGCTGAAAAGTATCTTTTGGTGCATGGGGAGCCTTTTGTTGGATCAGGCCCAGAAAAATAGATGTGTGATTATCTCTTTTCAGGGTGGAATGCGGATAAGTGTGCGTGTGGGGAGAGGGGAGAGTCTAGACTGGGTCAAGATTGTGCCAAGTCAAGCAATACACCGGCCACATTTTCTTTGTTGTGTCTTGAATACTTTCTGCTGCCCAGCCCTTCTGCTCCACCCACTCTTGTACATTCCATCTTTCCAGCGTCTCCTCTTTCTGCTGGTTTCTTCTACCTCTTCTCCTTCAAAAGAGCCACCTCTTGAAAAGATAAGGAAATAATGTCAGTGCCTTGCAACAACCTTATAAAATCAATTTGTTTGGGGGACTGGGAGGAGCAGGTCAGCCCATTGATTGCGCTGAATTATTAAGACCCATCTCCTGAGATCCAAACTGAAGCACTCTTCTTTGGTATTTATTATGGTAATTATTTATAAAGTGCTTAAAATGTGCTATGTGCAGAATACAGATTAAAACTCATACTGGATGGTAGCACCTATCTGGTCTTGGCAAAAAAGTAAGCAGGATCAAACCAGAGAGACCATCAGGAGGCACCAAGGGAGTAGGCAAGACTGAGAAGGCTAAAAAAACATCCTGCAAGAACGGCAAACCACTTTGTATTCTTGTCAAGAAAGCTGCATGGACACGGACATGAAATCTCCAGAAACTGAGTCTGACTTCAGAGAGACTTTATAGATTGAAAAGTCTATAAGTCTATCGTTCCCGCCCAGAGGCTTACAGTCTAATAGACATGATATGCAAGGAAGAAAGGCTGAAGAGGGAAAAGAGTAACCAAGCTTGCAAGCACCGACTCTTACTGGCTTGCCTTAATGATGCCGCCAAGGTTAGGGGGCCCTGAGTAGGCTTTCCCAGAGTGGGTACTCTGCTTTTGCCAGATATGGCTTTTGTATTTTAAGAAAAGATTCACTGACTGAATTACAGCATCTTCTGAAACTGTTCAAAGGTTTGGACCTCTACATTTAATTAATTTTTTAAAAATAATTTTTATAAAGTTTTACGAAGAACATAAAGCCAACAAATAGAGCAAAAGCAATAAAGAAGAAAAAAAGTAGAAAAAGAAAGAATGAAAGGAAACAGAAGTTTCCAATTTCCTTTCCAGCAAATATAAGTACAATTACAAAATTATCTAGCTCACTTCTTATTATTATCCAGTCAAAACCACACATCATAAGCGCATTTCTTTTCATTTCATGCAAAAAGACTATAGGGGGTTTCCGATCAGCCATTAATGCAGATATTGTTTTTTTCTCTAATCAAAGAAGTTAATCTAGCCATCTACATTTCATTAAAATAATAAGCGCTGTGGTGAACCGAGGGCAGCGTTCAGACACAAACAGCCACGTTCCTGACTGAGTGGACCCAGAAAGGTGATCAAGAATAAAGACTTCCGTTTCTGGCTCCAGTTGTGGGAAGCCTCCCATCTGCCTAAGAGGCACCCACAATTGTCTGCTCTTGTGCAAATCTCGGTCACAGCTTCAGGCCTGAATAAGCAGGCTCAGGTTGTGGTCACCTTGAAAGCAGATGCTGCCTCAAATCTGCTTTCCACAATTGTCTGTGAGCCACTTTTTGTCAGCCCATTTGACCAGCAAGTAGAGCATTCAAAAGCCACATACGTTTTCAGCTTTTCCTTGAATGTATGGAAAGGCAAAATTATGATTACTTCAGGGGAAACGTGAAATAATTGCCTGTAGTAGTAACAGTCTCTTTGCAAAACTGATCTAAAAAAAAAGTGTCTCATGCCGTCTCATGTATTGTGCTGTCCCTCAGAAAAAAGGCCGATGATGGCATTTAGCTGTGGGGAAAATAGGGTTTTCTTGACCCCAATCACTCAGAGATGATGTTCCCCTGACCCGCCTCTTTCACCCTCCCTTTGCTTCCCCTTTGTATACAAAACAAAATTTGCCCATTCCTAAAAAGGGTTTAATGGCAGGATCTCAGAATTCCAGCCCTCTGAATCATCCCAGAGAAACGAAGAGAGGTTCAGCATTCAAGTCAAATGTTTTAAATCA
>JANHFL010000966.1:224425-243341 GCA_032468155.1 Oxyrhabdium leporinum
TGTCAGAGCTGAAGAAGCTTCTTGGATGAGACACAAAATGTCTTCAAAAGAAAAAACCAGAAAGTCCAGTTGCCTCCTGAAAAAAGCACCTTTGGGACAACCATGACCTGGATGACCTGAGAATCTCTACAGATTCCTAGATGCCAATAGGTGTCCTTCAATTTTTTGAATCCCACTGAAGCCTTCAGACCATCATTATCTTCCAGAAGTGAACTTCGTGGAAACTTAAGTAGCCACAACAGCATCACCCATGCAGAAAAGGGTAATAGAGAGAAACACAGTTATATACCGTTAAGGGGAAAAAATCCTTGAGATGCAACAAGAATGGAGCCTGCTTAGTAGTCATTGAATAATGACTGGCTCTTTTGAGGCCTTGTGTATGTTCAGCTCCTTCTGTCTCCCCAATCCTTGTGTGACCCTAGCAGATGGAACCAGCACTGTCCCCTCCCTCAGCTACTAACCCGTCACTGTCTGCTTCAGTTGATAATTAATTATTCATCCCCTCCTCGGGTAAACAGCTGACACGAGGTTAATGGATGAAGTCAGCAATGGGATTCCCAGCTCTTCCTCTCTGCATAAGCTATTGCTTAAAGTGTGGGGCAAACTGAATGTTGACAGGGAACGCTTGCAGGGGGGAAAGGCTGCCCTGTCAGATGGAAAAAACCTGTGTTACTGAATCCTTCCTTGCATAGCTCTGTGCTCTTTGTTGTCAGATTATAGACGAATCCCTGTAAATCTTAGTTGAAAACATGCAGGGATGCCCAGGGCAAATCATTACAAGCCTAATGTGAAGATGACATTTCCCATATAATCTTACAGCTCTTGACATGTCAACACTGGGTAGTCTCAGACTTCTGGTACCATTTTCCTGGCAAAGCCTTGAACGAAATCTTGAACTTTAAAAGGCAAGTTGGGAGCGGCTTGCTGGGAAGCTGGATCCCTGTTGTACAGGAATGTAAACACACGGGCACAGATTCACAACGTAAGCGCGTGGCTTCCCTTCTTTCATGTTGAACTTCATCATTTTTATAGACCAATAGGGCTTCCTTTGCTCGGTGGATTTCTTGGAGAACTGAACCAGATAGTCCTCGATTTACAACAGTTCATTTAGTGACCGTCCAAAGTTAACAATGGCACTGAAAAAAGTGACTATAGCCGTTTTTCACACTTACGTCCATTGCAGCATCCCCAGGTGATCCAAATTCAGATGCTTGTCCACTGACTCGTATTTATGACGACTGCAGTGTCCCAGGCTCATGTGAGCCCCTTTTGCGACCTTCTGACAAGCAGAGTCAATGGGGAAGCCAGATTCACTTAACCGGCATGACTAACTTAACATCTGTGGCGATTCACGTAACAACTGTGGCAAGAAAAGTCATAAAATGGGGTAAAACTCACTTAACAACTGTCTCAGCTGCAGAAATTATGGGCTCCATTGTGGTCGTAACTTGAGGACTACCTGTAAATGCTGCCGAGTGTATTTGAAATTACACTTATTTAGAGGTACCTCTGATGTGATTAATGGTACTATTACATTTTTAAAAAGTAAATAGCTATGATTAATTTACCTTCAAATAGGCCAAGAAGAGACTGAGCAATCTTGAGCCCCTGTGGAGCCATGTTGGATTCTTCTACCGTAGTGAGAAAAGATCAGACATGCTCATTTTACAGATGAGAATCCGGGAGTTTATAACAATCGTAATTCCAAAAGGCTATCTCTTAACCCTTTGTAGGCTGGCCTCATTTCTTCACCCCAAATGCAACTCCAAGCGGGACTGCAGTTATTTAACACCTCGGCTCCCTTTCAAAACAGAAGTTCCTGCACAAAAAGGAAACGCGCTTGACTCACTCTTGCAATGTTGCCTTTCCCCTGGTGGCACCAGAAACAAGTCTCCAGAGCTCGGCCCTGTCCTTAGCTAATGGGGGTCTTCCCTTTGCCACAAGGCAAAAGGTTTCACTGACTGTACAGACAATAACTTCAAAGAGGCCGGATTCAGACAGCTCCTGCAGGATTAAAGGCAGAACTGCTGCTTCCCCTTAATAAGGGATAATCTTGTGAAGGGGGGAAATGCCAGGGAGAAGCAGAAAGGGGGAAGGGTTGTCAGTGATGGGCTGGAGATGAGAAAAAACACAGAAGGTTTAAATTCTCTCGGCTCCAAGGATTATTTTATGGGTGATTGGGCGGCAAGGGGGAAGAGAAAAAGACCTTGAAGGAAGCAGCAAGCAGGAGCTGAGGAGGAGCTGCATGCAAGGGGAGGCATAACCGGGGAGAGGTCTGAAGGGGGGAGGGCATGAGCCATGCAGTAGCTGGATTCAGCTGCAGCCTGTCAGCAGAGCAAGTTTAATGGGACTGAACATTTCATTTCTCTGAGTGGCCCTTTGTGGGCTGCGCTGTCAAAGCCGATGGAGCCAGATTGAATTAGCTGAGGATGGGTGGTGCAGTGTGGTCTTTACCGCTCCCCACTTCCCCTTTAAAGTCCCAGGGTAAAAAATGGCACTCATCCATGGACCTTCTTTTTTTAAATAGGGCAGGTAGATAGCTATCGTTGTTCCTTTTCACACATAGCATGCAAGTGGAAAACAATCCAGCAATCTAACAAAGTCCGTTTCCTTCTAAGAAATCATTTCCAGGGTTAAGGGGAGTATCACTACCAGTGCTCAATGCTATAGGTGTTGGTGATCCCTTCCTAGTCAGGTTCCCTTATAGGGAAGTCCAACAGAGCTGGGGGGAAACCAGGTTTCAGAAGGCTGCATACTTAATCTTGATCCTAGGATTTCCAGAAGATCAGGGGAGGGAAGAGAATTCAGAAGGATGGAATTAGCAGGGGAGTTGCTGGTTGTTAGAAAATGTAGGGCAAATTTTGCTGGGGGTAAAGAAAGGATAAACGTACATGTTTATGGAATAGAGTTGTCCCCCCCAAATATAACCACAGAGTTTTAGCTCAACAATAAACAATCTCTTTTGCAGCCCTTGAAAATCAAAAATAAAACACTTCTTGTTCTGAATGAAGTACAGGAAGTCCTCGACTTACAACAATTCATTTAGTGACCATTCAAATTTACAACGACACTGAAAAAAGTGACTTATGACTGTTTTTCACATTTACAACATTTGCAGCATCCCCTTGGTCACGTGACCAACATTCAGACACTTGGCAACGGGTTCATATTTATGAAGGTTGCAATGTTTCGTGATCAGCGTTTGTGATCATCTGACAAGCAAAGTTGATGGGGAAGCCAGATTCACTTCATGACACTGTTATTAACAGCTGCAATGATTCAGTTAACAACCGTGGCAAGAAAGGGCATAAAATAGGGCAAAACTCACTTAGCAACTGTTTCACTTGGCAACAAATTTAGGGCTCCATTTGTGGTCATAATCTGAGGACTACATGTGTTTTATATCATTACCTTACAGATTTAAAAAAAAAAAGGGGGGGACACATTTATACACAGATAAGAAGGCAACACCTTCCTTGTGCAGATCTTAAGGAACAGAAAAGGTACCTTACATCTTGCAGATACGTTTGGACATATTCTAGGTTTATATTTATTCCACATTCTCAGAATGGCAGCTCTCATAAAACGATATCTGAAATCTACCTTCAACCTTAACTTTGATAGATCATAAACAGGCATGTCAAATTGTGCCCTTCTAAATCCTGTAATCTTCTGTTCTGCCCCACAGCATAACCCATTCATTCGACCAAATTAAGCAACAAACTACAAGGTACATTTTCAAATCTGGTAAGGCTAGCCCTTCTCTGTCTTTTAGAGTAATGCAGGAATTTATACCTACCTCTTGTTTTTTTTTTTACCTTGCCAAACAAATTTAGGTATCTCTTTCTGCTGTTATTCAAATTGTAAATCTGTAGTCAAAATAGGCCTTGTTTGAAAAAGAATAACGTTCTGGATAAAATATTCATTTCTATCATAAAGATTCTTCCTTATAATGGCAACTATAATTTATCCAATCTTAAAATCTTTAACTTCATTCCATATCTTAACAGTTATTCTTAAACAACGTACAGTTCTTGTTAGTCAAGGTAACATCCAAATATTTTATTTTTTTTCTCAGTCTTGAGCCCATTCTATTAATCAATTCTACTTGATCCCATGTTTTATTTTGGGTTAACATCTTTGTATTTTATTAATCTTTATTAACATTAATCTAACTCAGCTAACATATCAAATTATTTTCTCTTGAACACTTCTGTTCCTTTCAACAGATCTTCCAACATTAATATAACATTATCTGCAAATGTTCTCAATTTATGTGTCTCTTAATCTTTATCCATTATTTCCTCACCTTCCTTTATGTCTATATTCAACACTTCCAAGACCAGCATAAACAAAAGTGGAAATAATGGGCAATCTTATCTCATTCTTTTTAAAATCTCACAGGGTGTTCTTAAGTCCCCATTTGCAATAGTTTTTGAGCTTTCTGTGATGTATATATCAATTTTATCCATAATTTTATCACACAGTTCTTTCCAAAGTCTATAATTTCTATTCGTTTAAACAAAAAGTGCCACTTGAGATTATCCAAAAAACTATTTCTGCCTCTAAAGCAGTGTATTATAGAAAAGTAATGGCAATTTGAAAGAAATGGTGAAGGTATGGTGTACTGCTAGAATACCTTCAAGATGTATTTAAAATAAAATCAAGAGATTTGGTATCAGAAGAATATAAATTTCAGTGGTTTCATATATACAACTCTCAAAGATTTAAAATTGATAAATAAACATGGCTTTGAATCTGATAAAACATTTGAAATCAAATTATAGAGTAATATAAACATCTTATTGATAAAATGTATAAACTTTTGTTAAAACTGGAAACTGAAGATAAACTAGTTAAAAACTGCATGATGAGATGGACTAAAAATTTTGGATGTAATATACAATCGCAGCAATGGGAAAAATATGGACTAAGGAATTGAAATTTATTGTATGTACAATCTAAAAGAGAATTTCATAAAATGATGTATAAATGATATTTATCACTGGAAAGATTGTTAAAAATGCATAAAGGGACCTCAAATATAAGTTGGAAGTATAAACACCAAGAAGGGACAAGACCTTTGGTGAACTTGTAAAAAAGCTAAAAACTACTGGACTAAAATGCATACAGTATATTAATTTAAAAAAAACAAACCACCTTGAGGCCAATATGCAATTCAGACCCAAGATATTTTTGTTAGGATGGACAAAAACTTTGAAAAATTACATGGTACGTTGTTCCTATTATTTTAATGGCAGAAAGGCCTATATATGCCCAATGTTGGAAAGATTTGATAATACCTGCAATGAAAGAGTAGTTGTTAAAGCTGATGGAGCTGGCTAGGATGATGAAACTGACTGATTTGATTAGAGAAGAGATTGACTAAATTTATAACCAATTGGAATCCTCTTTTGGACTTTTTGCAGAAAATATAAAAAATGAAATTATGACATATGGATTTGATGACTAGCAATTTTCAGAGATGATAAAATGGATGTTAAGCTTGTAATTTTAGAGTTAAGAGTTGAACAACTTTCATTTCTATCTGCTGTAAAAGAAATTGGAAGGCATTTTAGAACTCAAACTCCCTTCCCCCCAAAACTATAGGCTGTGCCCAGTTCCCCCAGATTAAGAATTTTGACATGCTATTTGAAACTTGGAACAGCCCTGAAAAATTTCTTCCTTGCCTTCAACCAGAGCTGAATGGCTTACCAACTACATGTATCTCTTGATGACTTCTCCATGGCCTGCTGAGGTATCTATAACTCTTCACGAGGAATGTCAAACTGGATTTCTTCAATGGCCGGATCAGCATTGTAGTTCTCCTCTGCAGGCGGGCCGGGGGGAAGAAGGGCTGGATATTTTGGCCAGCAGAGTGCTGCAGGAGGCCATCCACATGCCCCTCACGCCCCATTTTGGCTGCCAGAGGCACAGCAGGCCAGTCCCTTGCTATTTCCAGGCCGGCCTTGCGGGCCAGATTTAAGCACCCCATGGGCTGGATCCGCCCTGTGGGCCTTGAGTTTGACACTCTTGCTCTTCACCAACTGCTCTTTCCTGCCATCAATTAACTACCACTGTTGACAACCAATCATTTTTAGGAGGATGCAGCTTATGTAGCACAATCCTCAAAGTTTCTCCTTCTTTCCTTTTCCAGTGTTTCTAACAAGATTGTTGCTTCCCTGATTATAGTAGCAGGCAAACCACATTTCCCAGTGGGGTCATTTGAAATGAAGGAAGAAACTTAGCTCCTACTATGCTAATGAGCACTATTAGCCTTGGTGGTGCAGTGGCTGGAATGCAGTATGGTAGTCTAACTGTGCCCACAGTCTGGAGTTCGATCCTGATGGAGCTCGAGGTTGACTCATTCCATCTTTCTGGGGTCGGTAAAATTAAGACCCAGATTATTGGGGGCAATACGTTGACTTTGACAAAGCTCACAGTGTTGTAGTGCCCCCCAACCTTTGGGGCATCAGGGACCGGTTCTGTGGAGACAAGTTTTTCTGCGGACTGGAGGGGGCGTAGTTTGGCATGCCGCACACCGGTGCTGCTCCATAGACCGGGGTTGGGGACCCCTGCTATAAAGCACTGTGGAGTGGTATTTAAATGCTATTGCAATTGCACAATGCAGCCAAGATGGCTGTTTCCCTGGCAGGGGAGAGCGCCTGGGTGGGTAGTTTGGAATGCTTTCAACCCACCCCTATGTCTCTGTTCAATGGTCCCTTTTCTTTCTTCTACCCATCCCGCGTGAATGTAGCCCAATCTAACATCAGGTTGAAAACGTAACATGCCACTAGGATAAAAGAGCAACAGAAAAATGAGAACAATGACTCATCATAACATATACAAAAAAGGAATATTCTGAGTAAATAAGTAATCACTGGAGTGCACAAGTTTTCACTCCTTTTGTGAACAGAGAAGCGGAAGATGACTGACAATTACATACCTGCCTCTACATCCTAGGCCTTTAGAGACTATATATCCCCCTTTTCCTCATGTTCACATTATATCTGAGTTTAGAATGCTGTAATTCTGCAAGGCAGAATGATACTTTGGAAGCACATTCTTCTCCCCATACCCTGGAGCTTCTGCTAATGAGGCTTCTGATGCATCCATGACTTATTCATAAACCGCCACCAACAATTTCCTTTTATCTCATTTCTGTCTCCCCTACAGCCACCTTCCTGGGTGCTGCTTGTTTGTTCATTCCCAAATCAAAAAATCAAAATACACCCCATCTTCGTCCATCCCCCCCCCCCCCCGCCACCACCTCCACCAGATAGTTGCAAGTGCCTGAGGAAACCTACAATGCATTTTTCAGCACAATCCCTGGGCCCTCTTCCTCGCTACCCGGTGTTTTTTTTTTAATGAAGAAAAAAAATGCTCCCAACTCTTCCCTTCTCCTAGAAGGCCGCAACTGCTGATAGCTCCAGAGGCACTGAACCAAGTTCAAGAGTAGCAGCCCCCAAACTGGTGTCTTCTAAGCGATGGGGGCTGCACAGGTAGCCCTCGACTTACGACCACGATAAAGCCTAAAATTTATGTTGCTAAGTGAAACCTGTGTTAAGTAAGTTAAGTGAATCACTGCAGTTCTCAAGTTAGTAACACGGTTAAGTGAATCTGCCTTAGCCATTGACTTTGCTTGGCAGAAGGTCGCAAAAGGGGATCATGTGGCTCTGGGACACTGCAACTGTCATAAATGTGAGTCAGTTACCAAGCTTCTTAATTTTGATCACGTGACCAAGGGGGTGCTGCAGTGGTCGTTAAGTGTGAAAACTAGTTGTAAGTCACTTTCTTCAGTGCTGTTGTATTTTTGAATGGTCACTAAACAAACTATTGTAAATCGACGACTACCTTTAATCAGATAAAGCTGGAAGGCTCCAAGTTCAGAAAGGATGTGCTAAACACGTGACTTAAAATGATGCCCACTCACACCTTTCATGCAGGTGAGGTGATTATTAGCCTCTTCGCCAGCCCTACTGGGCGCCGGTGATTTGAAGTACTCCCTCCCACAGTCCCTTGAGTCAGCAGGAAATTATTCTAGCAGGAAATTTGCTCTTGCCAATTTTAATCCTGTCTTTTGTTTCCTATTTCTGCCAGTCCCAACTTTACTCCAAGTCATCAGGTGACAAATCCTAAAAGATTTTGCACCTGGAGGGTGTCTGGACTATCTTTTATTTTAGCACAGGTACGCCTAAGGATGCCTTCAGCCTGTCTCATTGATGAGTTAGGGATGAAGAGAAGGCAAGAGTTATATAGTAACTACGCTGGGAGGGGAGGGAGGGGGGAAATATATGCCAGGCATGTTTGTACTGTGGTTAGGGAGAAGTAGGGAAAAACCAGAGTAAAAGGCAGCAAAGTATGTAGATTTTCATAGACTTGCTGCTACTCTGTCTACAATAGAGTATTGTAATAGCCCACAGAATAGAGAGCAGGAGCTGCTCCAGAAAAAGCTCTTTGAGTAACGCAGGTTGCCAACCGACTGGAGTAAGAGGCGGGAGGAATCAGACAATTTTTTTTCTCCCATTTCCTAAAAAAATCTCCCTTCAGTGTATGCCATAAGTGAACAGATTGCGGGATTCTGCTTCAGGCTCCATTCAACTATCAGAGCATTTTAATTGAAGAGCTGACAATTCTCTCTCTCTCTCTCTCTCCCTCCCTCCCTCTATATCTATATCTATATCTATATCTATATCTATATGGTCCCTGTTTGTATAAGCAGAAGTAGTGTGCTTATACATACTGTCAAGGTAAGCATGTAAGTGATATATCTTTCTGTCACATTCCATTTGAAACAAGGCTACAGCTTTGCTCTCAGCCTTCTACACAGAGGCTACAATTTCACAGCTGCCCCTGGCTTTGCTTTCGGCGAATACTGGGATACATAATGAAATCTCTGATATGAAGCATATAGACCAGTTGTTAGTTAACTAAGGTTATCTATTGCTAACTATTCTTGCAAAGTTTCCTCTGCTATCCCGTAGTCATAGTTAGTTGGCCCCAGAATAAATTGCCTTTTCTTTTGGTGCTCAAATATTGCCTTTGGATAAAATAAAAAGGAACATGCCACAGGTCAGCTAGCAGTGCCATGCAGGATGCTTAACTGATGTCCCAAAGGTTTAAGAGGGCTTAACATTAAGAAAATGCCTGGATTTTAGCAGGATAACTGTCTCAGAACAACTCAACAACAGAAGCAAATGGCACCCCAGCAGCAACAGGTAACTTTTAATTCAGTGGACACTGACGCAGCAAGGAAGTACATATGGAAGTGCACAAACATCCGTGGTAAGAGGTGAAAGGAAGCATTAGGTAGAGCTACATTTCTATGTAAGTGAAATAACTTGGATGGTTTTCACACTTGACCTCACTAGTGCTGCTAAGAGGTTTTGTTTTTTTTTGTTTTGCAGCACATGAAACTGAAATTAAAACAGTGGTTCCACAGCACATTTAATTTAGTACTGTACTATATTCTCTCACAACCCCAGTTTCTACAGCTTTAATTAGAAGTTTCGTCCTGGCGACTTCTGCCCAGTGTTCCAATTGCTGCATTAACAGTGGGATTTTATCTATACATTAATTGTCTCTTTGTTTCTGTTTGGGGGAGCTTTAACGAATTATTTTATTTTTTAAAATTATTATAATACTATAAGTGAACAAAAGGAGAGACAGAGAAGTCAACTATGACTTACCCTTCTTTCAGGGAATAAATTATTGCTGTTGTTCACTAATGTTATCCCCACACTGAAACGAGGAGCAAAAGCTGTAAAGGGGAAACTGCTAATTAAAGGCACAAAAGCATGAAGAACGTAACAGCACTTTATCAGCTCACATATTAGATAGGCTGCTAAGGCAATCACATTTAAAAAAAAACCAGCAAGTAAAATGTCTTTAAAAAGTGGGAAGGCAATACAGGAATATACTGAAATGTTGTTGGCAATTTTTATCGTTCGGGTCTCCATGGAAAGAGTGAAATGATGGACATCAAATCCCTACACAAGAATCGAAGCAACTTGGTCCCATATGACCCAGCAGGTGGTGGAAAGCTGACCCGATAAAACAGATTTGAGGTAGATGAACACTTTTTAAAACCGTTTTCTCTCTCCCTTTTTAAAATAACTCTGTGCAAATAGAAAATAAGCCCAGTTGGAAGATGCCTAAGCAAGGACTTTTGCCTTGCTGTGTTAATGTTACATTTTCATAGAAAGATGTTTTATATATGGAAAGATGTTAGTAAATTCCACCGCTGACCAATCCTCAGAAATGGAACAGTCCACCTCATCTCTCCCCAATTCATTTGGGTATTTGGAGGTCAGTCTAGCACCTCAACAGAGAAATTCCCTGCCCCAGCAAAGGTTAAACAGGCTCCCCGCTTTGTGCAGCAGACACGTTACCCATTCAGTACGCATCCCTTAAGGTTTCTGATAGATGCGTTCAGGGTGGTGAGTAAGCAGCCCAAACTGGCTCAGTCCACAATGGGTATTTAAGGTTATACGTCTTCCTTGATCTCTATACACAAGAAAATTACTGGCAGCAAACAAGTTCAGTGACTAAAAAGGGTTACACACTTGGGTGAAAAGGAGAAGTTGATGCAGGCTGATGGATCAGCTAGAATTATACTGTAGAAAAGCAACATTTTCCATGCCTAAATGAACTGGTGTCGTCCCATACTTTAGGTGCAATTCAAAAGAACAGCCAGGCTGCCGATGGGGGATGCCATGTCCAAAGTATCTGCTTGTAACACCGGGATGTGGGCCTGTTTCCGTGGAATACCCTTTTTCTGGCACTTCCCCCAATCCCTCCACATCATATCAAGAAGAACATTTTTTTCCAGGCTTTTATTTAGCAAAAGAAAAAGTAATTATAAAATGAACTAATAAAAAGCCCATGCTGCTGCAGGGGCATTCCCCACCCCACCCCAATTCCTTCATCCCTGAAGGGGGATTCTTATTCATATTTTTAATTTATTTTATTTTATTTTTTTGGGAGAAAGGGGAGGACTGAATCCCTCCAGGCTGCAGTGCAAATATTTACACAGACTCTTAAGAACAAAAGGGTCGGGGTGGTGGTGGTGAGGGGGTGGGCGGGATGGAGGACTTTTTACACTGAAATCTCTACACCCAGGGAATGGAATCATTTAC
Organism: Oxyrhabdium leporinum; assembly: GCA_032468155.1. NCBI lineage: Eukaryota > Metazoa > Chordata > Lepidosauria > Squamata > Cyclocoridae > Oxyrhabdium > Oxyrhabdium leporinum. The sequence continues at coordinate 235,564 of JANHFL010000966.1, forward strand.
AGCCAATAATCTTAACAAGATGCAATAATAAATTAATGAGTAAGGCACTGCACCCAGTGAGGGCACAACAGGTGGGGTAGGAGTGAATGTTTGGGAGAGGGGGGGAGCACGGTCAGGTAAGATTAAAAATATCCAATTGCCATGGTTACCAAAAACAGAACAAGGGCAGATTCCACCAGCTACCAACAAGGAGTGGGGGATTAGGGAGATGATAGGTATGATTGAAGGGAGGGGTCCACAAACATTTGGGGTGAGGGGGGGGTTCCATTTAGCTGCCGGCTGGAGGGGGAGGGGGCATGATCAGGCTGCACCCCAACCTCATTGCTTATTCTGGGTGGCCCCTCCCAAGTCACAAGCAGAGGAGCGGGTGCTTGTTATTGCTTCCAGACTGAAGGCTGGGGAGGGGAGGCACCACAGCGACTTTCTGCCACCCCAGGGGAAAAGGTCACAGGTCTCTTGCCCCTCCGGGAGGTTAAAAAGATCAAGTCTGTTCCCCTTTGTGGGGGGCCACAAGCCAAGTTGGAGGTAAAGTCCCTTCGGAGGCACCTATCCTGATGCCTGCTGCCCGCTCCCTTTGCCCTCCTGCCCCCTCCAGCGTCCTCAGCTTGTTCCCGAAACAAGAGTGGTGACTTGTTCCAGCTTCAGCCTCAGTTTGTGTTTCCGGCAGGCAGCATCCCGTTCCAACGCAGTCAGGATCTGGGGGCAAGGCAGGGGTGGGGTGGGGAGATTGGAAGCAAAAGGTTCAGTCCAAGGGGAGGAAGAGAGAGAGAGAGAAAGGCAAAAGAGGCCAGGAGGAGCCAAGTACTGAACTCCCAGGGGCAAAAAGGGATATAAGACCAAGGGACAGAGAAATATCCAGTAAAATTGGAAAGTGATGTTGAACGGCACGGGGTAAAAAAAGGCTGGCAAGATGATTACCCACTTATTAGGATGGAGTTTTGGGCTGGAGTAAGAGTGTTGGAAAAAGAGAGGCTTCTTCCTTGGGATAGATTCAGAGATTTTTTTGCTCCTTAGGATTAAACCATCTCTAAAACAGGGCCCTGCCTCTGAAAGCTGACACACAAGAGGTAAAAGTGTGACAGATGTAGAGGGGGAAACTAAAAAAGAAGAGGAAAATGTATGGAAGGGTGGCGCAGACATTAAAAGGTAAGGCTCCATTTGTCACAATCGCTTCTCCAAAGCCGTAAATCACCCCTTGGCTATTGAAGAGGCCCCAGAGCTGAACAAAAGTAGAGGCTACCGAAGGAGCTGGCTGAGAACATGTCTAATCAGATGCCACTCTGTCTCCACTGAACAAGACTGGTTTTCTGCCCTATCGGATGTATAGCTGGCAACTCCCTTGAGAACGGGTAGGGGGTTTGCAGACTGGTTCAGAAGGGGAAGGGGGAAGGAAAAGTTGCGACTTAGCCATGGCCTCACCTCATCGCGGTACCTTCCCACATAGCTGTAGAGCTCTCCCAGCGCACCCAATGTGTTGAATTCCCCCGCGTGCTGACGGGATTGTTCTACTAGGTAGGCATCCATGTCTTGGTCACTAATGGAAGCCATCTTGGTGATGTCCCGGTAGTACCTAGAGCATAAGAGACAAATATTGCTTTCGTCTTTCATATACCTGCAGATCTAATAGATGACTCTGTCTCATCTCAGTAGAGAAAAAAACAACCACCACCAAGCACAATCCTAAACAAACTGCTTATAAGCATAAATGTAATGCAATTCTGAAATTCTAATTCTATTTTTCTGGATTCATTGTAACTGATTTTTGCCTCGAGTACACCAATAGGCAACCGGCGTACAAATTTAGCAAACTAACATCCTTGACACTCAGCTGCACTTTCTGAAATACTTAGCTCAAATATTGCATAAATGGCATATTTGGATAAACATTGATTTTAATAATTAGCCTGGCATGCAAACTTGAGGCAGCGGGGGGAGGGGACATAGATGCCAAATTTGATATCTGGCAGAGAGCTGCTATAATGCCAGGAACATTGGGATGACAAGGCAGAAAAGCAATCAAAAGGAGCCATCAAGGAACTAGAGTGCCAAAATCCGGAACAATTCAATCTCCATTCAGCCCTCCCGACATATATTAGATGACATCAGCTTTGAATGTGGGCAGTTGGATAATGGAGGGCAATACTCTAAAAAAAAATGTGGAAGGTACTATATGGACCCATTCTTTCCTATGATTCCTTAATTTTGAACACAATTTACAGCGTGCAATTACAACTGTTTCCAGATAAGTCTAAGAAATGAATTGTGTGTTCTATTTTTAATATGGCAACTAACTCCCCATCTCAAACTGAAAATTGTAAGAAAGAATGCAGAGTGTCTAAACCTAATTAATTACCTTTTCACATTCTTGACACTCTCCCAATATGTGGAAAGACTTCTAAAAATTTCAGCAATGTCTGTGCGGGTTGGGAAATTTGGAAATTGGTCAACCCAGATTAGAGAAAGTTGGGCAGATTTATCGTGGATTACATGGATAAATTCTTTTGCTATAATTTCTGGACAGTGTCAAGCTTCGGATAGCCATAGCTATAAATTCTGGCTCTCTAGACAAATAACTCCTTATTCTATAATTGGCTGATTTGGTTGAAGGCTCACAAACATGACTCGGCAAGATTAATCTCTATTGCGGACAAGACTGAAGCCATATATACAGCTAAACCAAAGGTTATATAAATCAATACTCCAAGATTTAAACTCTAGGCTTTTTTGCTCCTTCTTTTCTGAGTCAATAGATATTTGGCCTTCTCTTGATGGCCTCAGAAAGCACTTGATCTGTGCTGACATAACAGTTCTTTCTAACATGAGAATGGTCGATTCCTGCTTTCCCAACTCTATTCTCTACAAATGGGGTAACCACTAGATTAGTGCTGGTGGCCTTAGCTCACTGGCAGAAGACAAGCTTTGTATGCAGAAGAGTTTAATTAGCAGCATGTGACAAGGGGAAAACCGGGCCAGTGGTGGATTGCAACCTGTTTCACCACCCGTTTGGCGAGTGCACTGAGCGGATATAGGACAGGAAAGGGCAGGAGAGGGTGGGCGGGACCAACTGATCATCGGAGTTAGCAGTTCGGCCTCCAGCTGATCGTGGGAGATACAGGTTTACCCCAACCGGCTGAATACCACCTCTGAACCTGGCCTAAAAAACTGATAATAGTGGGGGGAAAAAACACACCATATGAACCTAAAGGGGTTGTATACACGAGGCAGGGTCAACTGCTTTTCTTATGACTTCCTTTTTATTAGCACATAGAACAGTTGATAGGCCCAGGGGTGGGTGGGTGTTGGCCCATTTTACAGTATAATCTTCATATTTCTTAACCTCAAAACATCAAGAAGTCATATAACTGATCCTTAAAAGTTATGGCTGGAGTAGGAATGCCATATGTAACACTTAGGGAAAGGGTCCCTTGGATTAATTTGTATTGTAAACAAATTTCGCGCAGGATAATATTTTGTACAAACTTAGAAAAAACTAACTTGATTGCTTGTTGCCTTTTTCGGTGAAGTCATGTAATGGCCCAAGTTTACACAAACCGTCAAGGATTACCCAGGAATCATTAACAGGCTACTGAAGATACTGAGTATGGGGGTTACTTCAGGCTACTGAAGATACTGAGTCCTGTTGGCCATTCTTTGGGCCAAGACATGAGTTCAACTGCACAGGTAGTACTCAAATTACAACCATTCGTTCAGTGACTATGGAGATTCTCAGTCATTCAGGTCATGGTTGTCCCCAGAGAAAAACAACAGACAAAATGTCTGCAGAGATTGGATGACAGCCCAGCAAAGTTTTTCTACAAAGAAGGCAACAGAATGGCGGTGTTTCATCTGTGGTGATAAGACTCATTTGAAGAAAGACTGTTTGCAAAGTAAAAGGACAACAGATGGACAGGCTGCTTTGCAAATGTTGGCTATTGTAATAGCAGGGACAAATAGTTAATAGACAGTGGGGCTAGTCAAACAATTGTTAATAATTCTAAACTGTTTTTCAGAATGGATCCAGCTGGAGGTGATGCAAATGGCCAGAAGGCTAAAGTCACTAGAAAAGGCAGTGTGGTGATCCATGTCTGAAGGAAAATTTTTCCAATATATTGTGTGTGCCTGACATAGAGCATAACTTACTGAGTGTCTCTAGTCTAGACCAAAAAGTGTTTGAGAGACCACATTTGTAAATGGGAAGTGTCTCATAAAGAGAATTGGGATTGTATGTGCACAGGGCATAAAGCAGGATAATCTTTCTGTGTTGCAGGGACAAAAGGTTCAATGTGCCCAAACATTTGGAAATGTGGCACAACATGATTCATGTGTTCATCTCTTGCATAGAAAGCTTGGTCATGACAGCTTCAAAATTTTGCAAAGGATGCAACAGTTTGCAGATGGTATAAACTTAAAAGGGTGTAAGGCATACTTGGACTATGCAGTACGTAAATCCCAATAAGCACGAGTAGCACAAGGCAGACAACAACAGCTCTAGAGCTGGTACATGCAGATTTGATTGGGCCAATGCAAGTCAGTTTGGGAGGAGCAAAGTATGCACTGGTCATTGTAGATGATTACAGCAGATTTGGGTTCTGCTATTTACTAAAGAGTAAAATAGAGGTGCTACAGAAATTTAAGTAATGGGTAAGCTTTGTAGAAAGCAGATATAAACAACAGGTATGCAGCTGCAAACTGACAGAGGTTCAGAATTCATGTCAGCAAGTTTTCAACAGTGGCTGGGACATCTAGGAATAAAACACAGATGCACTAATCCATACACAACAGCTGTAAATGGGGTAGCTGAGAGGCAGAATGGTGTCTTACAGTGAAGGACTCACTGCTGGAAGATTCTGCTCTGAGCAGGTCATATTGGGGTGAAGTCATATTGACTGCTAATTATTTAATCAATAGGCTTTGGAGTTCATCTACTAATGATACATCATATACAGTGTTATATGGGAGAAAGCCATCTCTGGCACATTTAAGGGTGCTTGGAAGCAATGCATGGTGCATATTCCAAAAGCAATCAGAAGAAAAGGTCACCCAAAGGCTAGAAAGCTCAGGTTTACAGGCTATGAGCCTGACTCAAAGAGCTATCGTTTTAGCGATGGGAGTAAAAGAATAGTGATTTCAAGGTTTGCTAGTTTTGCAGAGCAAAATTGGAACAGAATTGATGCCAATTTTTGGAATGATCCACTTAGTGATGGTGACCCATTTAGTGACGGTAACTCAGTGACGGTATCAGCGTTCAGGAGGAGAAACTGAAAAAGAACTAGAAAAGGAGTCAGATGATGACTCAGATATGAAGCCAAAGAGGATTGAAACACAGAGCAGTCAATGCCATGCAGGTCAGAGCAATGGAACAAGGGGATTCCACCTGACAGGCATTCTGCTAGTGAAGTAAAGGTGTGTAATATATGGTATGAGCCAAAAAACTATAAGGAAGTATTGCCGTTACCTAAAATTGAACAAGTAAAGTGAAAAGAAGCCATGGACAAAGAAATGAAATCCATGGGTGAACGTAAAGTGTTCACATCTATGACTTTACCACAGGCTTGCAAAGCCAAGGGATGTAAATGGGTATACAAAAAGAAAGTATTACCCAACAATCAGGTTCAATATAAAGCAAGATTAGTGGCACAAGTTTTTTCACAAAGGAAAAACGTGCACTATGACGAGGTGTTCACGTCAACTGTAAAGAGTGAAAGCATAAGGTTGGCACTAGTGTTGCCAGCGGCATGTGACCATAAAATTTGGCATTTTGATATAACCACAGCATTCCTCAAGCACCAGGGTATGAAAGTAAAAAGTCTAACACTGTGTATAAAGTGGGCTTAAGGTGTTAGCCAGGAACTGGAATATATGTTTAAATACGGCATTGAAGGGTTCAAGAGTTGCAAAGCAGCTGATCTTTGTTTCATTGCAAAGGATTTGTCACAGAAAAAAGAATTTGCTAATCGGTTAGAGAAAAAAAAATGAATTAAAAGGTTTGGGTGAGGACAAAAATGACCAAGCCATTGGGTGGAGTGCACCATGGGAAGAATATTAAATTATTTGGTTTTATGACTATTCCAGTCATGAAGGGAAGAGTGTCACAGTATATGAGAGTTCACAAATTAGTGAACATGGTAACAGGTCAGCCAATGGGGACTGTTTGGTGACCCAGATGGCTCGGAGACTGGGCATGGCTTAGGGTTACTGGTCTGTATATAACAGTTAGTTTGTCCGTGGATCTTTGCTTCTATTGGAAGTTAAAACTCACCTCTCTCCTACAAAAATGAAATATTTTAGGATATACTAAAAAGGCAAAATATTATATTTCCCTGGATGAGAAAAAGAGAAACATGTTTTTAAAGACAAAGCAGCTCCCTGCAGCTCCCTGCCCCCCTTCAGCTCGAGGGTGATGGGATTAAGACATGGCCCTCAAGACATGATCGGATTAGCTATCTACCCATCTCACCACATGGCACCTGGGAAGATTACATCACCCAGCAAGATTCAACCAAGCTACCCATGCAAGGTCCCATGGGAGTCTGACAACCAATCAGGATACTCTTCCTGTGCCCCAGGAAGTTCAAAGCCAGAGGGGGTATAAAACTAAGCGATTCTCAGCATTTCTCCCCATTTTTCTGTTCAGGACCTCAAACCATGTAGTCCTGTCCACCATTAAAACCACCCTTCCAAGCAGTCTCCATGTTTCCAGTGCCTTTTTCCCACTTGGAACAGAACCCAGGATATTTCTTCCAACAGACTAACACATCTTTTCTCCCGCAGTGATGTTTTAGGAAGAACCAACAATTTCTCTGAAAGTGACAAGCAGCAGGACAGGTGGAGACTAAGTTGATCGTGTGCCTATTTATAAGCTAAGCCTACTGTATATAATGCCTATTCAAAAGTCACTGTGAATATAATGGAACTTCTGTCAAGAAACAAGGGTAGGGATCCTGCGATTCTTCAAATCTTCCCAGCCAGCATGGCTAATGGTATGGGAAACTGAGGACTGTAATTCAGCAACATTTACAGAGCCACAAGTTCCCTTCCTTTGTGGAGAGGCTAACCAAAGGCCAGTATTTTCCAACCTCAGCAACTTTAAAACATGGATACTTCGACTAAGAGAAGCCAACACCACCTGTCTGGCCTAAACCCATAGTTTTCAGTTTGTTTTAATCTGTTTTTAATATTTGTAATTGTTTTTACTCCCATGTTTTATTGTAAGCAACTCGGAGTCGCCTCAAACTGAGATGAGTGGCATCTAAATTTGATAAAATATTAAAAATAACCTCCCAAAATTTCCTAGCCAGCATGGCCATGGCGAAACATTCTAGGAACTGAAATCCATACATCTTAAAATTGTTGAGGTTGGCAAACGCAGCCTAAAAGGAAGACTGGGCTTTAAGCTAGCAACCTCTTTGAAATCTGTAGAAGGCTGATGGCAATTCAAGCCATTCTGTCTCATTCAGGTCTGGACAGGTAAAACATTACTGGCAATCCTCGACTTACCACAATTTGAGCCCCAAAACTTTTATTGCTAAGCAGGGCAGTTGTTTAGTGTTTTGTGTCCCATTTTACCTTGTTTGCCTCAGCTAAGCGAATCATTGCAATTGTTAAGTGAATCATGCAGCTGTTAAGCAAATCTGGCTTCCTCCATTGACTTTGTCAGAAGCTGGCTGGGAAGGTTACAAATGGTGATCACATGATCCCAGGATTTTATTTATTTATTTTTATTTATTTTTACATTTATATACCGCCCCATTCCGAAGACTCGGGGCGGTTTACAGCTT
>JANHFL010000968.1:1827-13413 GCA_032468155.1 Oxyrhabdium leporinum
TCCTCCCTCCCTCCCTTCCTTCCTTCCTTCTTTCCCTCTTCCTTCTTCCTTTCCCCTCTTTCCTTATTTTTCCCTCCTTGCTCTCTTCCCATCTTCCCTTCTTTTCTTTTCCTTTCCTCTTCCCCTTCCTCCTTTCCCATCCCTTCTTGAATGCTCAAAGGCAAAAGGGAGAAACATTTCTCCTCTTGTTTTGTTTTTAGTTTTGTTTTGATAGCCCCTCTGCCAGTGAAAACGGAGCTCCGGGGGCCGTGCCCGCAGGCTGGCATCGCGGGACGGTCCTTTGCTGTTGCCCGGGCGGCCCCGCGGGGCAGATCTAAGCACCCCGCCGGCTGGATCCGGCCCGCGGGCCTTGAGTTTGACACCCCTGCTGTAGAATGTCAGATATGGTATGCAACATCCAGTATGGGCACGCTGGTAGTGGACGATGGGAGTTATAACCCATCCAGAGGTGGGGGGGGGAGGGAGAGATTCAATTAAAACCAGAATCTCTGCTCATTGGAAGCAAACCGCAAACTCCCATTAATTTAATTTAGTGATTCCATTTATTTGTGGTATTTCTGTCTCCGCTTCTCTTTCGGAGAAATGTTGCCAAGGTGATGGATTGCAAAAACATAAAGGAAAAAATGGGGGGGGGGGGTAATACACCATCAAAAGCAATATCAAAACTGCATTTTTTAAAAAAACAACAACAACAACCCCAACTACTACTAACCGATTGGAAAGGTCAATCTAAAGAGCGTTTCTCTTGCAAAGAAGATGAGAAAGGTCTATGGCATTAAAAGAGCTTTCTCCGGGTTCTTCTTTTAGCTACGGTTTCTCTGAATTGTTTCTTTTATATAAGCCACTTTCTCCGAAACTGGCATCCTTGGGATGGGTTTTGGACTTCGACTCCCATCGTCCTTTCAAGAGGGACTACATCACCCTTCGCCCTTCTTAAACCAGCTGGCTAACCATTAGGGAGTTTGAAATCCCAAACGCATCTGCAGAGCAACCACTGAGAAGCAGCTCGTAGGATACGGTTCTACTTTGAAAATTTTTTTTAAAAGAAATTCAGCTTGGAAGATATATATATATATATATATGTGTGTGTATATAATATATATATATATATAATTCAGCGGCCAACGATCACATTGTCAATTTCCCAGCATCCAAAGGGAGGGAGGGAGCAGCCAGGTCCTTCTTCTCCAAGTGGACAAGTATACAGGTGGTACCTTGCTCAACAGTAGTAACTGTGAGAGGGATCTTGGAGTCCCAGTGGACGATCACTTAAGTAGGAGCCAAATGCGGTGGCAGCCAAAAAAGCCAATGCAATCCTAGGCTCCATTAACAGAGGGACAGAATCAAGGTCAGGTGAAGTGTTGATGCGATTTGTTCATGCCTTGGCAAGGCCACACTTGGAATCCTGCATCGAGTTTTGGTCCCCATGATGTAAAAAAGATGTTGAGAGACTCTAGAAAAATTGCAGGGAAGAGCCACAAAGACGATTGGGGGACTGGAGGCTAAAACATAGGAAGGACGGTTGCAGGAATTGGGTAGATCTAATTTGATGAAAAGAAGGACTCGGGGTGACGTGATCGCGGTCTTCCGATATCTCAGGGGTTGCCACAAAGAAGAGGGAGTCAATCTATTCTCCGAATATTCATCCTGAGGGTAGGACGAGAAGCAACGGATGGAAACTAACCAAGGAGGGAAGCAACCTAGAATTAAGGAGACATTTCCTGACAGTTAGAACGATTAATCAGTGGAACAACTTGCCACCAGAAGTTGTAAATGCTCCAACACTGGAAGTTTTTAAGAAGAGATTGGACAACCGTTTGTCTGAAGTGGTGTAGAGTTTCCTGCTCAAGCAGGGGGTTGGACTAGAAGATCTCCAAGGTCCTTTCCAACTCTGCTATTCAATTCTATTCTATTCTGTAATTCTATTCTATTCTGTAATTCTATTCTATTCTGTAGTTTTCTATTCTGTAATTCTATTCTACTCTACTCTGCTCTACTCTACTCTACTCTACTCTACTCTACTCTATTCTATTCTATTCTATTCTATTTTTATTCCTTATCCTATCCAATCCTATCCTTATTCCTTATTCCTTATTCCTTATTCATATTCTACTCTACTCTACTCTACTCTACTCTATTCTACTCTACTCTACTCTATTCTATTCTATTCTATTCTATTCCCCATATACCATATTCCATATTCCATTCCATTCTCCATATTCTATATTCCATTCTTCCACTTCCAACCACTGCAGCATCCCCATAATCACATAATCAACATTCAGAAGCTTGAAAACCGGCATGCAATTTACGACGGTTGGGGAGCCCTGAGGTCTCTTTTTGCAACCTTCCGACAGGTAAAGTCAACGGGGGAAGCCGGATTCACGTAACAACCACGTTACTAACTTAACACCTGCAGTGGCTCACTTAACAACTTTGGCCAGAAAGGTCCTCAAATGGGCAGAAACTCGCTTAACAACCCTTTGGCTTAGCGTCAGAAATTCTGGTCTCAGGGTTCTTCAGACCGTAATCCATCCAAAAAGGGCGAAACAGTCAAAACACAAAGAGAGGAGTTCCAATTCTGGGCTCAGTTGCGGTCGTAAGTCGAGAACTACCTGAGTTCCATTCATATGCCTGGCCCTCTGACTGAACTCTGTTCGCTCATAGTTCTCCTGGGCCATTCTGGTTCAACTTTGCCAGGTGATCTTTTTAATTATAAGTAAGGCTGTTTCTGTTTGAAATCCCCGGAGCTTTACAGAGGCCAAAGGAGTTGTGTGAACGAAGCCGCCCTTGACATTTGCAAAATCTGATTTCCTCCTCTATCAAAAGCCACTTTGAACAAGGCACCGAGGGAAGGACTGGTGTTACGTCCAGTCAGGACACAATCCGGGGTTTTAAAACCCCCCCAAACTCCATTTCTGATCGTCTGACTTCTCCTCATATAGAAAACGTTTCATTTGAGACAACAGACAGGTAATCCTCGACCTACGACCGCAACTGAGCCCCAAATTGATGTTGCTAAGCGAAAAGTTTTGTTCGGTGAATTTGTCCCATTTTGCGACTTTTCTTGCCACAGTTGTTAAGTGAATCACTGCGGTTGTTAAACTAGTAACGCGGTTGTTAAGTGAATCTGGTTTCCCCCCCCGTTGACTTTGCTTGTCAGTCGGTCACAAAAGGGGAACAGATGACCCCGGGACACTGCAACCGTCAGAAATGTGAGTCAGTTGCCAAGCATCTGAATGTAAATCACGGGACCAACGGTCATAAGTGTGAAAAGTGGTCACCCGTCACTACTGTCAGGGACATTGTAACTTCGAATGGTCACTAAATGAACTGTTGTAAGTCGAGGATTGTCTGTAGCTCCGTTCGCTCCCTGTTTGCTGAAGCAACGCCATAGAGGTACTCCTCAACTTATGGCCACAGTTCAGGCCAGAATTGTAATTGTTCAGCAAGACCATTGTTAAGTGAGCCATGCCTAATTTTACCATCTTATTTGCCATGGTTGTTAAGCGAACTGCTGCAGCTGTTAAGTGAATCATGTGGTCATTAAGTGAATCACCCCCCCCCCCCCGCATGGACTTTGCTTTTCGGAAGCCAGTTAGGAAAGTCACAAATGATGATCATAAATGATTATAAAATACATGCAGTTAATTGCATAACTGTGGGTGTGCTATAATGTTTGTAAACGTTAAGGATCAGTCATAACTCACTTTTTCGTGTTGTTGTAACTTCGAGCGGCCACTAAATGAATGGTTGTAAGCGGAGGACTACCTGGAAATATACCCCTCCTTCAAAAAAAATAGACCAAATCGTCTTATGCAGGCCAGCAAAGGCACACACAACTAGCCTACAAACCACAAAAGATTGACAACAGAGTAGAAATAAAAAATGGAAACTAATGGGAGGAAGTTGGCCTGTTCAAGAAAGCTGTCCGCCCCCACGTCAGTGAGAAGCACTGATGTGACAACATGTTGTTGCAGACCTCAGTTGTTACTGTCAAAGTGTGTGGACTTCTGGGAATGGAAGTCCACAAATGCTGGAAGGGGAATTCTGGGAGTTGAAGTCCACAGATACTGGCTAGGGAATTTTGGGATTTCAAATCCACAAATGCTGCCTGGGGAATTCTGGGAATTGAAGTCGAAACATGCTGGCTGAGGATTTCTGGGAGTTGAAGTCCATAGAACCTGACTAGGAAATTCTGGGATTTCGAATCCACAAATGCTTCCTGGGGAATTCTGGGAGTTGAAGTCCAAAGATGGTGCCTGGGGAATTCTGGGAGTTGAAGTCCAAAGATGGTACCTGGGGAATTCTGGGAGTTGAAGTCGAAATATGGTGCCTGGGGAATTCTGGGAGTTGAACTCCAAAGATGGTGCCTGGGGAATTCTGGGAGTTGAAGTCCAAAGATGGTACCTGAGGAATTCTGGGAGTTGAAATCCATAGAACCCGACTAGAATATTCTGGGATTTCAAATCCACAAATGCTGCCTAGGGAATTCTGGGAGTTGAAGTCCGCAGAGGCTTGGTGGGGCATCCTGTGATTTCCAAATCCACAAATGCTGGCTGGGCCATTCTCAGAGGTAAAGGCCGCCCTGCTTGGCTAGAGCATTCTGGGAATTGAAGTCCACCCGTCTTAAAGTTGCTGAGGTGAAGAAACGCTATTCCAGAGAACCAAACTTGCCTTGTCTGATTGCCTGAAAGCTAAGCAGGATCAGACCAGGCGAGCGTGAGGATGGGCGAGGGCTTCCCTTCCCTTCCTCGCTGCGGCTCGCTTCTCCCTCCGGTTTCCTGAACGGGGACAATTTACAGACAGGAGAAATGGAACCCACACTTGTGTGTGCGTGTGTGTGTGTGTGTGTGTTTGCTTCTTGTTCCATGTGTTCGTTCGGCACCATCTGTGAAAAGTGCAACCTACACACCAGCTGGGATCCGCACGGCAGAGAGAGATAGTGGAAAATATGAAGGAGGGGGAAAGAGGAGAAATGACCGAGATTTTTGGGAGGGGACGGTGAAGAACAGATCGTTCTACGGAGTTCGGCTAAGTTCCACCGCGGGAGAACAGTTGGCGAGGGGCCCTGCCAGGTCAAAAAAGTCAAAATGGTGGACAGGGAGCCCATTCTTGCCAAAGCCCTGGGTTGTGTGCCTAAGGCTCCAATGGGAGGGCTGCGGCTGCCATTTTGACTTTTTTGACCTCCCGTCTGTCTGTAGACACTGTGGCAATTAGAGACCGCATTCGCAAATAACTATAGGTAGTCCTCGACTTACCACTACAACCGAGCCCAACATTTCTGTTGCTAAGCAAGACAGTTGCTTTGCCCGAGTCTAGGACATTTTTGCTATTGTTGTTAAGTGAATCACTAGATTGATAAGCAAATCAAGCTTTCCCATTGACTTTCCTTGTCAGGGATGGTTGTAAGGGGTAATCACATGACCCCCAGGCCGCCTCAACCATCGCAAATACAGGCAGTCCTTGACTTACAACGGTTCACTTAGTGACCGTTCAAAGATACAACGGCACTGAACGAAGTGACTTAATGACCGTTTTTCACACTGTTGCAATATTCTCCATGGTCACGTGATCAAAATTCAGACCCTTGGCAACTGGCTCATATTTACGACGGCTACAGTGTCACGGCGTCCCGCAATCCCCTATTGCGACCTTCTGAGAAGCAAAGCTTATGGGGAAGCCGGATTCACTTAACAACCGTGGTACTAACTTAACAACTGAAGGGATTCACTTAACAACTGTGGCAAGAAAGGTCATAAAATGGGGCGCAATTCACTTAACCAAAGTCTCGCTTGGCAACCAAAAATTTGGGCTCAGTTGTGGTTATAAGACAAAGAACTACCTGTACACAATTCAGAATTTTTGTGGGGGATGATAACGGTTGCTGAGAGGCCTAAGCAGGGGGTTGGACTAGATGACCTCTAAGGTCCCTTCCAACTGTTATTCTATTCTATTCAAGTGATTCAGAATCTGTGCACTTCACAACGATTACAGGATTAAATGGATGTCACACTGGAATATAGAAATAGCAATGCAGCCCTGGGAGTTGCAATGAAAGAAAAAATATTAAATTTATGCTGAATGTCATCCTTAGACTAGAATGACTTCAAGCTGTTTTATCGCTGGGATATCACCCCAATCTTAATTCCTAAAATAGATAGAGCCTTCTCTAAAAAATTGTTGGAAATGTAACAAGCAGCTTAGGTCCTTTTTATATATATATATATATGATGGCACCGTTGCAATGCTCAACAATTCTGGAAGATGATTCATACTAAAAGGAAACAATTATGAAAAGCTGAATTCCAAATTGTAAAAAGCATGGTACAAACTCAACCCTCCAATGTAAATCCGACATAGAAAATAATTCAAAGTGGAAACCGTTCCTGCACCCTAATTCAGTACGTGGACTTATATACCCCATATAAAAATTTAGAAAATTTATGTCTCAGATTCGTTCTTCGATCTCATGTGATAACTAAAGCAGAAACAAGTCCCGGTGTTGATTCAATTTACTGCTGCTTATCTATCCTGATTTGAATTGTGTTGAGCCTGGTTGCTGATATTAATTTATGCTTAAATCGCAATAGCGTTTTTAGTCATTTAAAGTGATAAATTCACTTGTTGCTACAGGTAGTCCTCGACTTGCAACAGTTCATTTAGTGACCGTTCGAAGTTACGGTGACACTGAAAAAAGTAACTTATGACTGTTTTTCAAACTTATGACCGTTGCAGCGTTCCCACGGCCACATGAACAAAATTTGAATGCTTGGCGAGGGACTCATATTTATGACGGTCTCAGTGTCCCAGGATCATGCGACCTTCTGACAAGTAAAGTCAAGGAGGAAGCCAGATTCACTTAACAACCGTGTGACTAACTTAACGACATTACAGCTGCATCGCTGAGCTGAGTGGAAATCCCGGTGCCAATTGCCATCGCAACGCTCAAAAGTTAAATTGCGAAACAAAGGCACCAAATGGATGCTCCCCCCTCAAAGCCATTGCAGGCCAAAGGGTTGCTGAAACAATGCAGCCTTGACTTACGGAATATTACTGAGACAGGCTGCCTGGTTAGAAACTGGGACCGCTGTGAGTTTGAGTCCTGCTTTAGACACAAGGCCAGCTGGGTGATTTTAGGCCAGCCCCCTCTCTTGCGTTATCAGGAAAGTGAGGGAGATGAATGGTTAATAAGTTTGAAGAAAGAAAGAAAGAAAGGAAGGAAGAAAGGAAGAAAGGAAGGAAGGAAGAAAGAAAGAAAGAAAGAAAGAAAGAAAGAAAGAAAGAAAGAAAGAAAGAAAGAAAGAAAGAAAGAAAGAAAGAAAAGAAGAAAGAGAATGATTAAGTTTCCATCAGACTGAATCTGTAGACTATCCATGCATAATTTAATAATTTAAATTACTCACTGATATAACAGACAACAACCAATGTTATTTAGAAGATCATAGCATCCTTCAATAAAACAGAAAGGAAATAAAAGGACAAGTAGAGACACAAAAATCAACTTCTAATTGATAAAATGGTTTTGCAGAATTGCAAAAGCTAAAAAAAACCCATTTACATGTGATATGGATTGATTACAAAAAGGCAATTGATTCATTACAATATAGTTGGATCATCAAATGTTTGGAAAGAACTGGTGTCAATAAAAACAATAAAGTGTTTATAAAAAAATAATGAAGACAGAATTGGTGGTTGGTATGAAAAATATGGACATTATTAGGAGTGGCATCTTTCATGGCAATTCATTATCACCCTTGCTATTTGCCATTGCAGTGGTCCCACATTCAGTGATAGTGAAGAAAACAAATCTTGCTATCAAACAGCAAAATATGCTAATAAAATCTCCACACATGCTTTATATAAATGTGCCAAGTTCTGATTTTAAGGAAAATCAGAAATTGAAATCTAATCGTGGACAACTACCATAAGCATTTTTAGCACAGATATAGTAATGGGATTTGGCCTAGAGAAATATGATACTATAGCAATAAATCAAACTAAAATCATGAATAGTAATGGAATTGAAATGGCAAATGGCCAAACCATCGTGAACCATCAGAATGAAGCCTATAACTATTTTGTATATATGAGTATATACAAGTATATTTGACAGCCAATTTGCCTAATGGTTAAGGCACCATGCTAGAAGCCAGGAGAGTGTGAGTTCTAGTCCCACCTTAGGCATGAAAGCTGGCTGGGTAACCTTTGGCCAGTCATTCTATCTCAGCCCAACTCACCTCACAAGTTTATTGTTGTGGGGAAAATAGGAGAAAGGAGCATTGTGTATGTTCACTACTCTGAGTTGTTAACAACAACAACAACAATAATAATGGCAGGATATAAATAAATAAAAATTAAATAAAAAGCTAGCATTTCAATAACTGACAGTTCAATAACATCAAACACTGAAAAGTTAAAAAATGCAATTAGTAAAGAATACACCCAGCGAATGAGAAAACTGCTAAGGACAAAAATGAATGGTGGAAACATAATTGAAGTCATCAATATATGGGCCCTATCTGTGATATAATATGATAAACTGTTGGAATTATTAATTGGACACAAGCAGAACTGGACAGTTTGGACCAAAAAGAAAAAGAAGAAAACCCGTGACTACATCCCCATATTGATATTGATTAATTATATCAAACTCACAGAAATGGATCAAGTCTAACAAATTGTTTTGAAGAAGAAAAGCATATATTGGCTGATTATGTAAAAGACAGCCAAGAACAAGCATTGACCAAGTTTAAAAACACAGTGAGACATGGACATCGAAATAATATAATAAAATCATGAACAGAATGCTGGCAAGGAAAAGTACCACATGATCAATTTCTACAAAAGATTGAGGGGAAGCTTGATAAAGATAAAACCTGATAATGGCTTACAACTGGAACATTTAAAAGAAGAATTGAAAGACTTGATTTTGGCTGCTCAAGAGCAAGCTATTCAAACTAATGCAATCAAGGCCAAAACTGAAAGATAATCAAATAATTCAGAATGCAGATTGTGCAAAGAAGCAGAAAAATAGTAGATCATACACTCAATTCATGCACAAAGATTGTATTAACTGCTTATAAATAATGATATCACACTGTCACCAAAATGATTCCCTGGAATATCTGTAAAAATTATTGTGTGCAAGTAACAAAAAATTAGTGGGAATATATATAAAAAGTAGTAAATAATAAACCGATTAAAATATTATGAGATTTCTGAATACAAACTGATAAAGTTTTGGCTCATAACCCACCAGAGTTAAACTGATTGAAAAGAGGAAGTTGTAGATAACTGATGTAGCAATACTAGACGACAAAGAACTGGAGATCACAAAGTGTCAAGATCTGAAAATCAAAAGGGAAGGATTATGGCATAACCAGGAGGGAACCTAGGTTTTCAACACACTCAATGTTACACCAAAAATGTTGGTGTACACCAAAAATGTCAGTGACCTTTATATTACTCTACAATTTTTCTGAAGCTTTCTTGCTTATAAATCAGATATTCCAGGAAGTGACAAATATGAGGCCTTCATCTAGAAGAGGAAAGGAAATAATAGTTACAGTCTACTTACATGAAACATGTTAGTTTCCTCTGAATAACTATAATAATTAATTAAATTAAATTAGTACCACCGTATGTTGTCAATCACTCGAATATATATTTAAACTCTTATTTTCATCAAGCAAAATCAACAAACCTGGTCGGGTTTCTGCTGTTACAGGGTCAGTAGGATCTGATGGTTTCCCAACTCCAGCTTTATTCGCTGCTCGTACACGGAACACATAACTAATGCCCTCTTTGAGGCCGCTTATCTAGAAGACATCAATATAGAAATTACCTATGAAAATGTTTATTACGTATCATTTGGAAATGATACAGAATTAATTAAAGTCGTTTGAGTCTCTAAGTAAATATAGTAATACGGTATACTTAGGGCATCAGACACTTTCTACAAACCTAATCAAAATTCATGTTTTTCCTACTTATAGGTTTATTCTCCACTGGGCTGGAATAGGAATTTACAATTAAACCAGACATCACTGGGAAAACCTGTTCATGAAATATAGAACTACAAATACCACAAGCACTAGATATATATTTATTTTAAAATCAAACATTAATACAACCAGTAACAAAATATACAGATGACTGATCCAAGAAAAGACCACAGTGGCAACCACTGTAATATTGTCATGAATATGTTTGCTTTTTATATTATCAATTACTACTATAGTTAGTTATTCTTTTTTTTCTTGATATAGTAAACAAAAATGAAGAGAAAATGAAGAGATGAGTAGAAAACTCATTGTCCTAAGTATTTATTTGTTCATCATTGTCCCCATGATATCTAATTTGCCCATTTCTTGAATAATAGCTCTGGTTTTGATTTAGTAGATCAAATTTTTTCAAGTCCAACTGTAATAGTTTTTCTTTTAAGGAAAGGTCAAATAAATTTAAACCCCAAAGGAATACAAAATAAAATATTAGTATAAGTACAGAAGTATAGATATTTTTTTTTATCTACATCACTATACCTTTAAGAATTTGTTTGTAATAGGTTTTGCATTCACACTCTTCCAACAATCATCTGATTCTTTTGTTGGTTTCACATCAACATAAAAACCAATTACAGGACTTCGGCCAACATAAATTGGTGGTTTCCATAATAAAACTATGGAGTTTTTCCTAACTTCATTACATGACAAATCATGGGGTGGTCCTGAAAGTTAGGAAAAACAACAATACAGAGAAAACAACAGTAATTATCAGTGTATAGTTAAAACAGTTATCATTTAGAAAAAAATGTAACAGTTGATTTTAGCTGTGCGCTTAGAAGATTTCTGGAAAAAGGGGTCATAAAAAATAGATACATGTAGCCTATCAGAAAGGGAAGGAAAAAGAAGTTTAATTTTATTAACAAGTTTTGAGGATTTGGAGTTTATGCAAAAGTGATTAGAACCAGGGGTTATCCACCCAACTTCCAGAGTCAAATTTCTCTAATGAATTCACAAAGTGGCTAGCAAAGAATTCACTAATATAAGCAGCAGTTCTTCCTTCCTTCCCTCCCACCTTCCTTTCCTTCCTGTGAAGCTCCACTCCTGATTCTAACCTGGAACAGCAATGGTCCATTCTTCACATTTAAAGGGTTGGGTAGCAGGAGAAGGTACGCCAAGCCCAGCTATGTTAGCTGCAGCCACTTGAAACTGGTATGTCATGTTCTCCCTCAAATCATTTATCTGCCACATAATTGGAACAATACAACATGTTAATACATCATCCTATAATGGAATGAACAAAGCATTCCAAGTGTTTATTGCTTTAAAAATAAATATTGCTAAGACATTAATACTTTGAACGACTGACAAAAAAAAATAATGCTTAAAATCCCATGTTCATTTTTTTATTAATGTTTGTGTGTATGTCTGTATGAAATTATATAGCACCTATGTGGATATCAAATATTATATTACCCTTGAAAATTACTAGAAATCTCAATTTTATTTAACTTTATTACTCAGTGTGTGTGTGTGTGTGTGTGTGTGTGTGTGTGTGTGTGTCTGTCTGTCTGTCTGTCTG
>JANHFL010000968.1:21784-76053 GCA_032468155.1 Oxyrhabdium leporinum
AATACTTCACAAACAATATATATATGATAAAACCATATACGCAAACAACATATATATATATATATATATATATATATGTATGTATGTATAAAACCATTCATGATTTGTTATGGTTGACATAATGGTACAAATCATTGGTGTGATATTGAGAAAAAGTGCTCTCTTGCAGGTCTTGGAATAAGCGTATTTGACACTTCATATGAATTGCAGAATTTTAGGGTATATACAAGATTTAATAGCAGTTCTTGAATATATAATCAGAATTTATATCTGGCTGTTTAGATTATTTAAATTATTTGTTCTGAGATATACAAGACTAATAGAACGCAGGGAATAAGAAATTAGGACATCCAATACATCAGTGTCATGAAAAAGAACTTGGCAACCAAAAGTCACATAATTTTACAGACTTACAACTCAACCAAATTATTTCGTTCATGCACTTTTCAGGAGGGGTCCAGTTACTGAACATTCATGCAATATTTTTCCTTTTTTGCCCCTTTTCAAATATTATTTCGCAAATGATACTTAATTGTACAATTTATTACCTTGTGCCTTTCACTGGATTATTGTTGCATGGCACCCAATCACCAGACCCTACTTTACTTGCTTCTATGTAGTATCCCACCAATTCCTTTGCATCTTCAGATTCTGTCCATGCGACAACTACTGACGTATCTGTATTTCGGGTGGGTATAATGTTGCTTGGTGGGCTAGGAATATCTAGAGGGAAAGATAAACTATTAGAGCGTAGGATTCCTATGTTAACTGCAGTATAGTTTTATTTATTTATTTATTATTTATTTATTTAACCTTAGAACTCCAATGGCATACCATTTAAAGCAAACAACATACAAAATATAATATTTTATACCATGCAAAATATGTATGGTATAAAATATACATAAATAACATCCATAAGGACAGCTGGTATTATTTAAAAGAATACCTGTCTAACAGGTGGACCATATCCACCTTAACCCAAGGCCCAGAGGAACAATCAGTCCTTCACTGTATACTTACCAAGTTTGTCACCAACCACAGTGGCTTCAGTGGCCTCAGAGGGCTCACCAATTCCAGCTGAATTACAACAACGAACACGAAATTGGTAGGATTTCCCTTCAGCTAAGTCAAAAAGTGCGAAGCGAGGAGACTTTACTGGGATCTCAGTATTCACTCTTTGCCAATTTTCTGTTCCTGCAACACACTAAAATAAAAATTTCAGGATTGGAAAAGACCAGTTTTTTTCAGCCAAATTCATAGACTTTAATATGAGCATATATAAAGTCCCCCCTTTAAATAATGCTTAATGAAGTTCCATTATTAATCTGGAGAATGACCAATAATAGCCTAATTCTACTTTGCATTTCAGATGTACATACCCAGCATAGAGTTATATTTTTTTTTTAAAAAGAAAATATAAGAAAATTATGAAGCATCCATCTTTTGATCACTTTTAAATTAGTTGGCAAAAAACAATGTGTTTCTCCCAAACATTCTGAACAATTTTAATCTTTCCTTTCAAGTAACTCCATTTGTTTTCCAGCATTTCTGTCACAATCTAAAGCAAAATCTGAATGTGCAGGACTTTAGCATTTTCCACAAATCTAATGGGATGAGATCATTGTTTTCAAAGTATTCAACAATGCTCATATCACACATAAGATCTTGGGCACTGCTCAGAATGTAGACAATCTATGTTTATTTCTTGTTTAGTTTGCTTAATTGACCAAATGTTCTAGGATGCTGTAATCTGAAGGACCTAAAAAAAGTTCAACTTTTATTATGCCCAGATCTAGCCATCTACTCATTACTATGACACTTTAATTTTAAAAATTCCTCCTTGACTTGATGAAATCAGGATTTCTCTGAGCATTTTAGGTAGAAGCAAAATGATATCCACAGTATTAAATTATTTGTACTGTGCCTCAAACTTACTGTAATTCTGCTCTCTTTGAAATTTCTTTTATATTTCAAATTATGTCCTTTGATGAATAAACCACCCCCAACCCTCAAAATGCCGTTCTTGTTCTTGTACTAGAGTTGATCACATTGGATCATATTATCCTGGTTTTCTCCCTTAGCTTCTGTTTTTCCTGCTACATCAATATTCCTGTGGACCTAAGAGTTTCTTTCACAATGGTGCTTAGTGTATTGGGAAAGAGCTGCTGTCGGAATGTAAAATCAAGACAAATTATGGATAATCAGAGCAAGGAAGGTTATTGAAATCTGAAGAGTAACTTTGAAGGTACTGAGGACCACAATTAAAAGCAAGTATAAAAATATTTATTTGTAAGTTTTCTTTCTTTCAACATTCTCAATATTAAATCCAATCAGTACTTCAACAATTAAATAACTAGTTAGTTCCCCAAGTATCACTTCTTCTTGCCCATCCATCCATCCATCCATCCAATTTTCTAGTAGCTTGGTAAGAAATTAATGAGAAAATAGCAAATGGTCATCCTGGTTTTACCTTTTCAACAAAGTACATGACACCTTCATGGCCTCGTTCATGTGGAGGTTTCCAGCTAAGTACTATATAGTTCTTAGTTGCCTCTGTAACGTGGAGGTCTAATGGCGGTCCAGGAACAATACCTTCTGCTTGAAAAAGAAAAAGAAAAAAAGAAGAATCGGAAGAAGTTTATTTTAAAAAGTTTATTCACTTTTTTTTCCAATAAGAGCCCCTCTGCATGCTGCATCTGCATTGATCTAGCACTGTTGCTGTATTCTGGAGCACCTAAGAACTGGCTCAGCTGTGATGCAGCTCAAATTGCAAAACTCCCACTTCGCTATCATGGTAGTGGAATGTCTTGGTGCCTGAGGTAGACCATTCCCCCTTTCAGGGATTTTGCTTCACATTTGCATTCTGCACTTGAGCTCAGAGATCTTTAGCAGATTTCACACACAATCAAATTTAATCCTAGTATTCTAAACAGTTTTATAATCCTTGTAAAAAACTACTGATTTCTCTGTTTATATAAGCAATATAAAGCCTCATCCTATTGTCTAGTATCTGTAATTACTCTTTCTCACCTTATAGGTAAAGATATGTTGTATGCTACAATTTACAACCATTACCACACCTAGACAGAAAGCTCCTGGCTGCAAATTTATAGCATCATTATAGATTTCAATGAGATCCATGTTTTGATGCTAAATGAGTTTTCCTTCAGACCAACAGCTCAAATTGTAGTTATTATTGCCAAATAAATGAACATAGCATGAACTGAAGATACAAGGCTATAACTGAAAACTAGTAATTATTTTTCTATTTTCTACACTGGACAATTTTTTTCTTCTAGAAGCTTCCATTGACGTCTGACTTGAAGTATTTACACTCTTCTATTGGTAAGATGGAGAAAAAACACAGATTGGCTCATGATGATTTCAGAGTTTTCTGTAGTTATGCCAACTTCAAAATGCTTTGAGTGGGTTATGTTACCACTGAACAATAGAAAGTAAATGAGCCTACAGAACACCTGAATGCCTTTATCTAGGCAATCAAGCTGAGACTAGAAAATTTCAGTTTCAGAAATGTATTTCTCAAAGAAAATAGAAGCAAATAAGCATTTTCTGTCCAACACAATCTACTTATGTGGGTGGGGAAAATATTTTAAAACCTAAAATTAATAACTTGATATGTGCAAAACTTGCTATTCAAGAAATAGAACATTTCTGAGAACTTTGGAACATTGCTTTTATCTTTCAAACAAAAGCAATGTGATCATTCTAGGAGTGATGTGATGACTTTCTGAATGATAATCCTTTGAACCAGAAATGATTTGTGGCAGTCCAGATGTAATCCAGCTCTCAGAACATGTCTACGATATCATAAACCATCTTTGGAACAGCAGATTGACCAACAAGAAAAATAGACTATTTTGAATAATGATTTAAACATTTTAGATTGTTCTGAGTAAGGTTTTGCACATCTTTTCTCACGATTATTTTAAACAGCATAGTCATATTTCCTGATTAAATTACAGTCCATATATAAAGTTTCATGTGAGAAGCCAAGACAAAATGATGTGTAAGCTTCAATGCAGATATGATCTCAAAATAAAATATTAATTTCTATTTTTAAAAAAATGTTACCTGAAGGTTCCTCTTCAGTGACAATAATCTGTCCGGTCCAAGGGGCAGAAGGATGACCTAAACATATTAACAGTGATTAGTTGAGTTAAGTATTACCCCTTACTCTCCCAATTATTTAACTTTCCTTATTGTAACCAAATAACTTTAACATTAATATTTCAGTCTGAAAAACAGAAACCATTAACGTAATAAAGTCCGATCTCTACTTACTTCCCTGACTCAGTTCCTAACTGCTCTACATACATATCTCAGTTGCATATAGTACTTGGAGTAGAGACATGAGTTATCTCCTTCCATTAGTTACATCATGTTTTCCAAAACTGTGCTTTTCCAAATGTATTGGACTACAGTTCCCAATGACATCACTTATTTGAGCCATCTTCCTTCTCATAGAAAGAATTCAGATGCCTCAGGTCTTAATACAATGTTTCAGTGCGAATTTATTTTATTTTATTCATTTATCTTATTCAATTTCTATAGCCACTCATCTTGATCCAAATTTTAAAACCAAAAAACAGTAACAAATTATACATAGAGGTAACCAAAAATTATCATAATAATTATATAAAAATGAGCACTCACTGACTTTTCTAACCTTGTGCCCTGCATTAGAACTACCACAACCACCTCTGGTCATGAGTGCTGGGGATCTACAGACCAATGCATCTGGTAAGCATCAAGTTGGGAATATTCTCAAAGTGCTCATGCACACAGCAGCTTTGCACTGGTTCTGAATAGACCTACTTCCTGTTTCCTCACAAAAGAGCCTCCATCTTTATGCCAGCTGGGACAGATTCAAGCTGGTCCAAGGTGATCCAGCAGAAAGAAGTGTCATGCATCAGTAAATAGAATCATAACTGCTTTGTGAACATTTTATATCACAAGGCAGAGGAGTCTTTGGAGGCCTGACTACCTCTGGACTCCAAATGGCCTGTTGTGGAATCAAGTCCTCCCATCCAACTGTGGAACTCTGTACCTCTGCTTTCACTGCTGGAGAGTACAAATCTTTGACTGGTGACTATTTTCTTGTTATGTTTGTTTGTTTCATCAGAGGAACAGCAGCCTCACAGAAAGCCTCTACTTTGGGGAGTTCCTTTCCAAGTTAGATGAAAAAAATAAGAAGAGAGGGACAAAGGACTAAGGGAAAGATTAATTCTTAAGGGAAAATTATATCATATAATTTCTTTATGGATAGGATTATGGCTCTGGTTCCTGTAATGAGTATTTCAGATGAGCAGTGGTTGCAAAGAAATGTTATAAAAATACAAAGGTGTTTTGTTCCACAAATCTTGTTTTGATTAATGAAGGTTTTGTTTATTATTGTTTCCTGTAGTGGAATGTTCCTACTTTTCATTCATATTGTCTAAAAATTAAAATTTCAAACATCTTGTTGACATACATTAGGAAGTCTCTTACTTTTAAGTCTGGCTCTATCAGCAGGATCTAATGCTGCCACAGGTTCTGAGATGCGGGATGGAATGCTGATACCAACATTATTCACAGCACGGACACGGAATATATATGAGCGCCCTTCAATTAATCCTGTGACAGGGAAGCGAGCAAACTTCACTGGCGTTTCATTGCACTGGGACCAGTGAGTGGTACCAACTTCACATCTGGAGGTGGGAAAAAAGCAAGAAAGGCAAAATGACATGGAAATAATAAATATATTTCAGTTCTTTCCAATATTTGCTTATGTTTGCTTTAATGCACCTGTCTGCTTCCTCTTCCTCAAAAACTGCCTAAAGGCATAGGAATTCAGTAACTATTTTTACGGCCACTGAGTGTAGACGTATTGTCCTTTCATAAAGTAAAATGAAATAAATACATTTCAAAGATCTTGTAAATTGAAATGTACTGGAAAAGATACAGCCTATAAATATCTATGTCATCTAGGATGTTGGATTGTAAAGGTCTGGACTAGCAAAGTCTTTCTTTGGTTAATATACTAGAAGTTATTGACCATAATGATACTAGGTACATGATTCTACTCAATCCTCATCCACTTTTAATAAGAGTTATTTAGATGAGCTTGGTCTACTTATTTTACTTCTTTTCATGCTCAGTCTAAATATGAAGGACTGTGTCAATGTATTGATCTGATCTGCATATCACCACACAACTGCTTCTTAGCACGTTTAATTTTATGTACATAAAAATAATATTCTGTTTCAGACATTATGTTCAATGTGTAAAAGTTTACATCTTAAAGTACGGTTTCTCAAATTGTACTCTAGAACCCCTGATGATGGTCACAACTGTTTTTAAAATTTGATAAGACATACACAGACAAAGTGAAAGCATTGTCAAAACTAACTCCAGATTTTGTTTCTATTTTGTCTACGTAAGCCTACAAAGGGCAGCTATGACATTACAAAGTTTGGAAATTCTCAGATAGATTAAAACTTAATTACAGTATTAAAACTATATGATAAATTCATTTTTTCTTGCTTTAATCTCAGTTAAATCATTAGTTTTGTTCATAGGTAGAGGCATCATGTAAGTTCATTTATCATTTTACATGGCCACAATACAATGAAGTTTGAAGGTTAGAGTTACAGGGATATCAACTGATGTGGTATTAGGTGAAATAGTGAAATTCCACAATATACAATATTCACTGTAATCAGTGAAAAAGAGAGAAAAATATATTAAAATACTTATACTGTATGTATATATGTATGATTACAGGTATTACCAGTGTAGTAAGGCATATTCTGGAAGGTGTATTAACTTGAGAAAATAACAAACCCAATATTGTAAGAATCAGATGCACTGAAACTTCTTAATCCAAATCTTCCTTACAGTCATATTGTCAAAGAAATTACTTATCCTGATCTATCATAAATACTAACTTATCAATGAAATATCCTAAAATAGGATGTCCACCATCAACAGCTGGTTGTTTCCAAGAGATGATGACATAATCTTTGTTAGCATCCAAACACTTCACATCTAAGGGAGAACCAGGGACTCCTGCTATATCAGCATCAGCATCTATGTGGAAGGAGACATGCTTTTAAAAATATGACTGTTAGCAAAATAAGTTCTATTACCTTATTAGTACAGTTTTAATTTTTCACTAATTTATCTATGATGTCATAATAAAATACAGTCTCATTAAGAATAATAAGAAACTATTTTTGATTACACATTCCCTCCCTCAGTGCATCCATTCAATCCCACAATATCCATATAAATACACTAGATTGCTGACTGGTAACACCTATTATTAAAATTTAGAATATCAATATTGCAAGCATAAAATTATTTGACTTTCATACAAACTTTATCATAAGATTAGAAAGAAGAAACTTTTGCCAATTAGATCAAAATGTTTGTTATACAGTGAAGGTTTTGGTCTTAATCTGATTGCTTAAGTCATACACACGCACACAAACATGCTAATAAAATGAAGAAAAACAGATAAGTAGATTATATTTTACAAAAGTTAAAGTACCAAAAAAAGTTAAAAAGAAAGAAAAAGAAGAAAAAGATCTATTGAGTTTTTAAGTTCGACCTTTATATATGTCTGCTAATTTGCTGTACTACAGAACTTTAATCCTCCTTAGAAGCCAGGCTGTGATTGTATTTGCAGGCTGTACAATACATGATGTCTGTATGGGTATCATTCTTGCTTAAATTTGGTTAATTTTTTGTTGTGTGTGTGTGTATGTGTATGTGTCACACACACACACACACACTGTTATTTTTCCATTGTTGCATGGAATAGAATTCCATGTCTCCATGTCTGTTCCCAATCAGATATTGTTGGAATTTTAACTCTTCCATTGGCTCATGTTATTTGTGAAATTACAAATAACTATCTCTTGAGAATGTTCTATATTTGTGATGACATGTTTTTTTGATCGTGTTCAATAAGAGGAGTGTTATTTCCCAGGACCTGCTGACCTGGCGCCATTCTGGGCTTGGTCAGAGAGTCAAGAATTTGAAGAGTTTCAGAGTTGGCATTACTCTCTTCAGCTGCTTTCAACAGCTGACACTGTGGTATTGAGGCACTGCATTGACTAGTGAAATGTGATCATCCAACACTTGTGCAACAGAAATTCCAGAACTTGTTAAAAGTATGAGCTCCCTAGTGAAATGCATCATCTGTACAAAAATCTAAAAACAACCTGACTGAAAAAAGCAGCATGAATATCTACAGTTAACAAAGTACAAAACTACTGTATGTATGTATGTATATAAATTTAGAACTAGATAAAGTGATGCTTATAGAATTACAAGTCTTCATTTAAAACAAAATCTGTGATTGGCCTTCATAAGAACACATTCCGTAAAGATTCTGATAATTCTGAATATAGTGTGGTTATTAGTTTAGAAACCATAAATCTCAAACATATGTTTATGTGATGATACAATCAAGGTTATAGGGCTTATTTGTTTGAAAGAATCAATGTTGGAAAAACAGCCTATCCAGATCAGGTAATAACTACACACATAGCTATTCTTTTACCAAATACAACCTTTCTAAATCATGCAAATACAGCCTTTCTAAATCATGAAGTCATCATTTGATTTGAATTTGTGTATGTGTAAGATTGAAAGGAAAAGAGACTTTCCTTTTTGGTCTCCTTACATCAATGTGAAGATTTGTTATTACATTTTTTGATATTTCTATTTTTTGCATTTTGGGATGGTGTCAGGATGCTCCCAAGGTACTTATATGTTTTGAGCAGGGGCAGAATTTTGAAAAATAAATCAGTTACATTTCCTCCTTTCAGCATATGCAATAGCCTTTCACTCTCATACACAATCTCTGCTTTAGTTCAGAGATCAAACAAGTATGGTAAAGGTCTGAAACATCTACTCCATCCTAACCTATTCTTGATTCTTGATTTATTTGATTAAATTTTTATACCGCCCATCTCCCTTACTTATCCACCCCCCTCTGCTACCCAATAGAAAAATGGAAAACAATTTTTAAAAATGTGACCATTTTCTAATAAAGACTGAACTTGAAAATGAGCTGGATCAAGATGAATGTTGGCAAATAATAATAATAATCCCCAAGTCACCCCAATTGATGGACGGTTGTGCAGTGGTTAGGAATCTACCACCTCCTCGGTTCTTAGCCTCCTCTCTGATTCCTCCTCATAAGCCAGACTGGAACTATTATTAAGGGTAAAGACTTTAAATAATTCTAAATTCATGCTTTGCATGCTTTTCCTATTCTGTTTTAATCCTAATAATACTACTCATTCCCTTTCTTCTTTTAACCGTGTGTGTGTGTGTCTGTGTCTGTGTGTATATAATATTATAATATAATATTATTATATTACTTTAATATAATATATTAAAGTAATGGAGGGCCTTGTTAATATTTCCTGTTTAGGTATTATAGATTAAGTATATAAATTCCTTCATCGTTTACTCTGTATTGAGGATTCCAATTATTTTATTTATATTTATTAGTTAGAACTGTTATCTGTCTTTCCTCTAGATAGAAGGAAAATGTGGGCTGATAGCATTCGATAGCTATTTAATTTTGTCTCTGTCATTGAGATAGGGAGGGTTCAATGAGTCACATAAATTAGTGAGTGAGCTTCTGTAACTGAGGTGGAACATGAATATGGGTCTTTACAATCGTAATCTAACACCATAAACCAGTGGTGGGTTTCAACCGGTTTCACAACCGGTTCAGTGATCGCACACGCACACGCGTGTGCACAGCTTCAAAACAATCAGCTTACCTTCTATGTAGTAACACAGTAGCTACAGTTGAGGCGTGGCTCAGGAGAGAAAAGTGCAGGAGCAGGTGGGAGGGCCCAGCTGATGTCAGAGTTGCCAGCCAGCTGAATCCCTCCCCTGCCTTAAACACTATTGGCTGAATTTTGGCTTTAATAAAGCCTAAAAGAATGATGTACAGGATCAAACTGAATAGGACACAAGACAAAGGTAAACAATTTGGTTCCCTTCAGAAATTTGGGATCGAAGACTATATTTACAAGGGACGTGAGAATCAGGTTGCCCACCTTTGACATAATACATCTTTAATAAGATATCCTGGCAACATTTTGATTGGCACAAGCATCTATTGTAAGGAAGTAAATTCCTATATTAAATGATATTTTAATGATAAGTAAAAGTATAATTATAACTAATGGTAATCAGAGCTATAAATCATAATCATATTAGTATCTATATTAGAGAAGAGAATGTAACAATGAAATCTCACTGTCATTGGTACCACTGCATCACTGTCTTTACTTTATAATTACTATGGTATGTCTTACCTCGAACAAAAACATAAGCACTGTACTCCTCATAATAGTCTCCCATTATCACACGAAGGGTATAAAGGCCTTCATCTTCTTTATTAGCATGAGTCAAGGTTAATGAGGCTCTTTCTCCACTCCAATGCATCTGAACCCATTTTGATGGAGAAATCAAAATTCCTAAAAAAAAAATATGTCAAAAAATGTCCTGAACAGATACCACTCACAAATGGAATTGTTCATGTTTAAATAAACTTCCTTTACCAAGGAAATACCTAATAGCCCTTTCACAATGATACATTTGACTGAGTTTAGCTCATTGAAGTCACCTTTTTCAAAACATTGTGCAAAATTGTACAAGTCTTTTTAGTTTTTTTCCAACCTTACATACTGTATATGGAAAAAAATTCAATCAATAATGTGTTTGCTTAGAAGAATGCAAATAATCTACTATTTCCTCACATGTGATATTAAAAATGCACTTTTACTTCATATATGAGTGCCGACTGGTTTAATAATTGTGGCTTGGCCTTATGAAATTAGTCTTACTCCCAAGTCTTCATATTGATTTCAGGGCCTTCCCAAAATATTTTCATCCTCAAGGCAAACAAAAACTATTTCCAATTTCACTCAACTTATTAAAATGGATTGGCTGTTAAATCTTATTTCAAGTCAGAAAAGTATCTTCAGGTGCACCCATGAACACAGTGTAGCTTAAAGAGGAGAGATTTTAAGGTGTATGTAACGCTAACCATTCTATATGTTAAGTATCTGCCAACTGAGAGGCTACTTTCCCACTCTGTCTAACAATATGGCCAGTCCTCAGTTTCAACAAGAATACAGAAGAGGCTTTCACTAACTAGTTAACATGATATAGATAGTTTTTTTCTGTTATACAGTGCAAACAATTTATTATAGTCTTTAATGAATAAAATATTTATTAATCTGAATAATCAATAGCTTTATAGTTTATTGTGTTATGATAGCTTATAAGGAGCTATGCTTATGGTGGCGCAGTGGTTAAAATGCAGTACTGCAGGTTACTTCTGCTGCCTGCTGGCTGCCTGCAATATGGCAGTTCGAATTTCACCAGGCTCGAGGATGACTCAGCCTTCCATCCTTCTTAGGTCAGTAAAATGAGGACCCTTATTGTTGGTGGCAATATGCTGACTCTGTAAAATCGCTTAGAGAGGGCTGTAAAAGCACTGTGAAGCAGTATATA
The DNA here is from genome assembly GCA_032468155.1 of Oxyrhabdium leporinum. NCBI lineage: Eukaryota > Metazoa > Chordata > Lepidosauria > Squamata > Cyclocoridae > Oxyrhabdium > Oxyrhabdium leporinum. Next base: position 33,341 of record JANHFL010000968.1, read on the forward strand.
AGTCTAAGTGCTATTACTATTATAAACAATCATAGTTAAATATCCTGGCTTATTGTAGTATGTAATTCAGCCACAGTCTGAGAATAAAAGTAATATTAGTACAGATAGCTTTCAGTTTATATCCATTTGTTCAGTGACCATTCAAAATTACAGAGGTGCTGAAAAAAATAAAAAGTACAGCCAGTTCTTGAACTTCTGGCCATCACAGTACCCCTATAGTCATGTGATTACAATCTGGATGTTTAGATGCATGGCTTGTAATTATGATGTTGCTATGGTCACATGATTGCCAATTGTAACCTTCTCTACCAGTTTCCCACAAAGTCAGTGAGGAAGCCAGCAGGGAAAGTCAGAGGTTTTGCTCCAGTTTTTTTCTCCTACCTGCAGCACACCTATCCTGCCGCATGCAACCAGCACTAGCCCTCTCACAGCCTCCTCTGACTCATATGTGGCCTGTGCCAGCCATCCCAAGGCTTCTCCAGGCCTTTCCTCCATGGTACCCTCATGGTCCTTATGTGGGACACCCACCTCATCTCACTTAACAACCCATAAATTCTGGATTTATGAGGGCAAAAGGAACTGCCAGGATTGGTATTGCTAAATGATGTGGTCACATGACTTCATATTTTACAACTGTATTGCTTAGCGACAGCAATCCCAATCCCAATTGGCCTTGTAACCCAAGGACTACCTCTTGCCACAGCTTGCTTTCTAATGGGTGATCCATTTCCCCCCCTACAACTTCAAATATATAGAAATATCTTAAGCAGACATTATTTAACTGAAACAAAGAAGAAGTTTATCTTTTAGTGCATGCTTACCATTCCTGTACCACTGGATTTCTGGATGAAAACGCTTAATATCAGGATGAATGACAACTGTGCAACCCAGACTCATTGTCTCACCTTCTCTTCCAAAAGAAACATCAAATGCATCCACAAAATGTATTTCAAACCTGGAAGCATAGCCATATGGACTAACACCAATGCCAACTGTAAGAAGGAAAACTATATTTATTCCTTTGTTAAAGCTGGATTATTTAAAGTTGGATTCTAAGCCCTCTTTTCTTCTGCTTAAAAGGTAATTTTTCAGATTCCCAACAGTGGCAGCAGTTTTAAAGAGAGGCATACCAATCTGGGAAGTATATAATATAAGTACAAGTTAGTTAGTTTTCTTTACTATAAGATCAAAGTTCCCAGTTAAAATGATATGCCTCAAATTTTCTTCACCATTCTCTTTATTATATTATTTAAGTTAATTATTAAGCGATATTTCATTGTTCTATAAATTAAGTTGATTTCTTTTTATCTTTTTATCATGATTTAACATGAAAGTTTCTGTAGGCTGGATATTACAAGTCTGAGTTATATAACTACACTAAAAATGGGTTTGGCACTCAGTTCATCAAGCTGCATGTTATTAGTGTAAGAATAGTCCTGACAAATTGAAACAATGGTCCTTTGGTTAGAACATTAACCAGTGAGAGATTAAACTGTTGCTTCTATTGTTGTCTTTATTCTGAAATCACCTGAACAATAACTTTAGGGAACCAGATAATCTTTATGAAAACAATACTGGCAAAATAGGTTCTATGACTTCAAAAGGCTGCATTTGTTAATTTCTGCGTTGGACATTTTGCTTTCTATTTTGCTAAATGGGGAACTCTGATTTCCACAATAGCAAATATATTCTAGAATCCTAATGATAGTATATTATTGTTTCCCTGTGTCAATCTATATTTTGTTCACCAAAAAACAAAGTAATTCTTATGAAGGGCATTTAAAGTCATGGACTAGCGAAAACTAGATAAAGCAGTGAATTCAGCAGGACTGCCAGATCTGAGCAGCAAAGAATACTGTATGGATATTAGAGGGTTTTGTACATATTTACTAACATCTAGTGGTTAATTGGAATTTGCAGGCTCCAAGTTTTAGAAGTCTAATCCTTTAAATGGGAGGGCGGGGATATCTCAAACTTGGTGATGCTGTGATTCCCTAAATAATGATCTAATTATAGACCATGGATGGATGACAGAAAAAAACTAAATGTTAGAATTGCATAGTATTAACATGATATGGCTTTTTGCCAGATACTTTATTATATGTTGATATATATGATACTTATCTTAATAAGATAAAATGCTTAAAATCTTAAAATAAAATTCTATCACATGTATTACCAAAGCCAATATTCAGAATTAAGCAATATTCTCTGCCTCCAACTGCATCTGATATTGCAGTGTAAGATAGATCATTATAAAATATTAATATTTTCAAAAAGACTATATTTCTTTAAATAACCTTCTCAAAACACTATATGGAACATTAAAATTATAGTAATACATTTCTGAATGATCCGTTATAGTTTTCCTCATAATGAAGTTTATCAACAACTTACAGCTTAAGGGGAGTGTGACAGTTCCTGCATGGAAAAAACTTTCATCAAACTCTCCTTGCTTATATCCTATAGTTAAAAAAAAAAAAGCAAAAGAAAATTTCTACTGTTATTTATCTGCAGGCTGCAAGACCAAATTTTAGCAAGTGGTAAAAAAAAAAGCTAAGCAATGAATATTTGAACAAACCTACTTTTTACTACTACAGAAGCATAAGCTGAAAGTTCTCCTTTGACATTCATGGCAGAAGCACGATACTGAGCAGTGTCATCAAAATCACATCTGTGGGGAATGAAAGATTTAGGAATAATGTCAATGTCACAAAAAAGAATGATGCATTTTTTAAAAATTGATTCTCTGGTCCCTTCCACACATGAAGGCTGTGCTGATTTTAGAGTGTTATCATTTTGGCATGTCCCCATATATATGAGTCTTCCAATGGCTTTGCAGCTTCAGAAATTAATTGGTCAACTCCTGCTCCTGTCTTCAATGCTGTGAAGACAGAAGATAGTCTTTTCTGATAAAAGCTGAATGGGCAGTTTCCCATTAGAGGAGATTGTTGTCTTGCTCTTCCTTTTGGTTTCTTGTCTCCTGAAATGAAGCTGCCATGCATTAGTTTATGATCCTAGAGGGGCTATTTTACTGTGACCCTACAAAGTCACCTATTTTTTGTGTGTTTACTTGTTTTCCTTACCATGAAAAGCAAATAGGGAAGGGAGAAAAACAAAGGAATAAGGCACCAGCCAGCTACCATTTTAGGCATCCCAGCTGGTCACCCAGGACTACCAGCTGTCCAAAGGAAAGAAAAGTGAGAGCATGGAATGGTAAGAGCAAAGCCCGTCACTGTGTGGAAGGGGCCTTTCTTCTATCTTAGTTAGGCAACTTTTATTCAGATTTATTTATCATGTTCCCTGCCCTCCAAAATTGCTCATTCAACTAGATAAAAATGTTAGCATAAGAGAAAAAAGTTACATTGCATGGTAGGATTCAGAGTGGGTAAGTATGAGTAAGTTTCATGATGATTTTAAAAGCAGATGTGATATAGCAGGAGCATTAAAAAAAACAAACTAAAGAAGCTGGTTGTTCTTTTACTCCATTGTCCAATATCTCCAGTTTCCAAATTTACCCCATTTCATTTCACCTTCATTGCACTTTTCTAAGATTTATCTAATATGTTAATGCCAGTAGCTAATTTGACTGTTCACTTTTATTTCATGTTTATTTATTGATGCAATCTCTATAGCCACCCTTCTTAAACAAGTGACTTTGAGAGGCAAACAATCATAAAATGTTACACCATATATGAACATTTTCCTACATCTTAAGAGCATTCTTATGAAAACCAATAGCTTTTATTCTACCAAATTCATCCATATTTCAGCAGTATGTTTTACCACTAGACAATAATTTAATTTCTCTGTTGAATTCAGTTCTTGCACAGTATTTTCAAAACTCTGTTTAGTAAAGGATAGATGTCAGATAGAATTGTTTGAATGAATGAGAAGTAGGATGGGAACAGGAATATGGAATGTATTTAGATGGGGAAAAGGGAAATATTACACATTATTGAAGGGTTCAACAGAAAGGAAAAATGTTAAAGGATTTTGGGGTTTGGTTGTTAAAGGATTTGGGGGTTTGGTTGTTAAAGGATTTGGGGGTTTGGTTTGGGTTTGGTTTTTGTTTTGCTTTTTTTCAACCTTACCTCAGGTTCTCAATATTTCCTCTTGGGAACAAATCTCTCCACAAAAGCAGTTTCTTGTGGACTCCTTTTTCTTCATGGAACAATTTGACTCAATTTATACAAAAGGATTGGTTTTTTTTGCCAATGAAGAAATAGGATAATGTGCTACATAGCACCAGGATGTTATGTCCTATGCAGTTAAACTGTAATCATAATTCTTAATAACATTTTTATGGTATTAGGACCCTAAATCTGATTAGCTCTATTTATGATGTCAGCCTAAGCGTGATCATAGGACTAAGCTAGAGTTCAAGGAAGATGAATGTTAATTCACTTCAGCTGATATTTTGTACAACACTTGAGATGATGTATAGGAAGTGAATCTTTATGAGAGGTTGTGTGGTTTTCTCACACTTTATGGGCAAGAAATGAGCCAAGCTACCAATCAACAGAGTGGCTTGAATTCTAGTCAGGATAACATCAGCCAAACCATTTGCAGAATAAAGTGATATCCCAGGAGCAAGTTCTAAGCATCATGAAAAGACAGCAAACTGTTAGTCATTTAATTTGTTTCTATATATATTTTATTGCTAGATATTAGGTGAAGGAATTGTGATATGTTTGCTTCTTGTGCCAAAATAACTTGTCTGAATACTGATATTATCCAAGATATTATCTGGCACGACAAGCAGAAAAATATCTTAAGTCAGATTGACACACACAAGTGGAAGTTGCTTCCATTCACAGTGAATGATGGGTGTGGTCATAATTATTTATTACTTTCCATCTTCCATGACTTTTAGCCCTTCTACTAAGTAGCACATCATTCTGTGTGGGTCTCCTGGATTTCTGTAATTGAGAGAGGCTGCAGTACTTCAGGTTCAAGTTAATACTTGTAGAAACAATACAGAAGATGTTAAATTTCATTTTGTACACATCAGCTTATTACAGATGGTTCCACTAGGGCCATTTTTTAAAAAAGAATAGGCAGTTTGCATTGCAGTTTTTCTAAAAAGTATAATCTTCAACTTTCCACCTAAAGAAAAGTTATGAGCAATGAATTCCAGTTGTACATAGAATTACATTAACGGAAGAGTTTTTGAATGAAAAAAATATGAATCAGATAAAGCCCAGGGTCTGATAAAGAACTATTTGTTTTAAGAATGTAAACAGAGGCATGTTTTGTCTGAAATCTTTAGCCTTGCTGTTAGTATTTAAGTGCTTAAAACTATATTCTAGTTAATAGAATAAAATTAGAATAGAATAGAATTAGAAATTTATTATTAATTTATTATTATTAAAATTATTAGAAAATTATTATTTTCTAATGGCTTTCAGAGTAGGATTAGAATCCATCATGATGATAACAGCAAAAAGAAATGTAACTTGACAGACTCATTTGCTAATAATGTTGTTATAGAAATTGCTGACAGATAATAGTGATGTGTTTTCAAAATATTATTTTATTTTATTGCTTGAATACATTCTAGCATTAAGTGTGGATATTTAGTTGAAATTTTAGATATAGAAGGGAGATCTAGGTATCATATGCTAACACAATTATCTGGAAAACAACCTGTAAATAATAGTTTCAGTTAAAACAATATCTCAGCAAGGAAACATTACTTCTTAATGATCTTTGATCACATTCCTTATACTTTAATAACATTGTACAGGAGCTAATGGAACATATCAATCAAAACCTGATGTTCATTCATAAAGCTATACCCTGTTAAAAATCTGCATTGTGATATATCCGGACATTACTTGGGCCACCAAAAATACTTTGCTAATGAGTTTTGAGTTTAACTGCAGTTATAAAATACCTTACATAGGGTAATCATGAAGGCCATGATTACTTCTGACAAGATTTCAGTGCAGACATCAACATTTCTAGAAGAAAAAGGCTGGTATAGTCTAACATCACATTTAAGAACACCTTGACAAGGTAGAAAGACTGTTGAGCACCAGGACAGCAAGTTTACCATTGTACTCTTCTGAAAACACAAGCTTTAGAAACATAACTCAGAACCTGTGTAGGCTAGATGAAGCAACAGGCAGGGAGCATTAACCAGTGATCCCACACTAGCTCACCTTCATATCACCAAAGTCAGACCAGTTACTGAACAGGACAAATTCAACTAGATTCATCATCCTATGTTACCTGCATTGATCAGACAATGTTATATTGATAAAATAATCAGATCCTGGATTACATGTTTCTCTTATTGACTACCTGGCATTTAATGACAAATATTTCAAGCTTTGGGATAGCAATTTAAATTACATGGATTTTGCTTGCTGGATGGGCAAGCAACCGATACATATCTAGAATCTAGATAAATTTCCACTACAACAACACTATCATTTTCTCTCTAGCTTCTTCCACAGATAGCCATTTTTCAATCTTTAATTCTGACACTTCACATCCTTCAAGAAATGCTTTCCCATTCTCATTTTTTTCTATTGACAGACAATAGCTTGTTCGGGCATTTGATTTTCCCTTGAAATTAACAGAGAATGAAGACATGTTAGTTGATTCCCATGCTAAATCCTATCATCTTCCATTCTCTGGGAGATAATATCTGCATTGACAAGCAGGGCCAGATCTAGGCTAAACCCTGAGTAGGCACCAGCCTAGGGGCATCAAATTTTAAGGGATGCCAAAATTTAAAAGACTTCCAAAAATACAATACAAAACTATGAACAGTAACTGCACACCAGCATCCCTGCTCATGAATCAAATATAATTTTGCAGTGTAAATAGGGTGAAAATGTTTGAGAAAAGAAATTGTCTGGGACAGAATATCATAAATATTAAACTCAAAAGCTCAATGTAAAAACAAAATCAGAAGATAAGTAAAATCTTAGGGATCATCAGAATATGACTTTGCCTAGGGTACCAAAATTTCTAGAGCCAGTTTTGTTGGCAAGTCTAATATGTTAACTGTTTGCTAAAAACCAGGAAATAGCTAATTATGCTTAATATACAAGGTGTAGAATAAAAGGAAGGGGCATAAGGAAAAGAATATTAATCTGGTCTCCTTTGCCCTTAATTCATACTGCCCAAAATTATGAAAAGGGTTACTTCTGTAGTCAAATGTCCTATAAATATACATTTATTTCCTAAAATGGGATGTATCCCCTTTTAGAAAATAAATGTAGATTCATAGGCTATATAACTTATCTTTCTACATTGTGTTGTCCACTCCGTAAGTGATGCCACATTTTCATTTACTGTATTATCTAAATGCAGAAATTTAGTTTAAATCTTTTTCTATATTAAAATTATTGATATTCTATATATTCTTAATTTTTGGGAGCACTGGGAAACAGAAATATAGGGAAAAGACAACAAAATCTCTGAAAATCTCATTCCCCCCAAACAACCCAATGTTTCATAAAATGCTTTCACTACTCACTTTACAATAATATAAGTTTATATCAGCATTTGAGAACTGGACACATGCAAAAATGTAAAATCTGTATTAATATCAAGAGATATTTCCTACTTTAAAAGGTATTTAAGAATATAGTATAATAAGAATACTATATTATATCATTCATTACTCCTGCTACCAAAACACATACTAGGCAGTAAAATGTTATAAGGAACATAACTAGTACAACAAAACCTGTTTGGATACATTTTGTGTTTTCCACAAACTATTAGATTTGAAAGTTAATTTCAATAAACTTTCTGCTTTGTTGGCATACTTAATAAAAAAAAGTAAATAGTTTGTAACTTAATTAGTACCTTTTATTCTATATAAGGTCAGATCAGCAAATGATTGAGTTATTGTACATTCTTTCCTGCAATAATTTAATCTAGATTAATTTTTTTTAAAGGTACATTAAATCGCTTTTACGGCTGTCTGCCATAGTTTTTATAACATGTACAGTTGTCAAACTTCTCATTACTACACCATTCTCCTTATGTTTAAAAATAAACAAAAAACAATTACATGCAATATAATAAAATAATCACAAAATCTTATTTAGGGGATTCAAAGCACAGATATATTGGTAGCTTTCATAAATTGCTATTGTCCCAGTAGGCCAAGATAGCTTTCAATCATCCAGTTCTTCCTCCCATATTTTCCAGGGTTACACATCCCATAAACATATACACGTTTTGTTCTTCTAGCAACAGCATCCCAAAATATGAAGCTTGAGCAGGGCCAGCAGAGTTCCTTGTGTGCCCTGTAGTCATGGGAAATTAAAATTTGTGAAAGCTCAACAGGATCTCTTGCTCCTTAACCATGAGTTTTTGTACTTGGTTCAATAAGAAATTGCAGAATTCTACTTAAATCAAGCTGAAGCTTGATTTATGACAGATGGTCTCATGTGGAAAAGATATAAAAATATTTTGGTGTTGAACAAGACCCAGATTATATTTAAAGGTTCCTTGTAAGGACAAGATTTGAAAAAAGAGACTTTTATTTTAATTATGAATAAAAAAAAGTCCAATATCACAGACATATTATGTCTTCCTTTAAAGGCCATACTCCCTTAAAGATTAAGAGCATTACCTGGCATTAAAATATTAATTTCAACCATTAGAAATTACATAGAATTTCTTATATGCCTAGAATTCAGTAAGTTATCTAAGTATATATCAAATATAAACATTAACATATTAGTTCATTAATATTAATTATGCTAGATAAGTAATCTTAATACAGTACTGGTAGAAATTTATCAAGAACGACATACAAAAGATCAAATCAGCTTCAGGATGTTTTATACTTTTACAAGGAGTTTCAGAATATGTATCATTTTTCCTAAGATGGTTCGGTCCCCAATAAAATAAAAACCAGTAACTTCTATTTCAACAGATTCTTCCAGTATGATATTACTAGCACCATCTTCAAAAGACATACTCATATACTATAGGAAATTATCATATACTGTAATTCAAAGGAAAAAGGAAAAAGACTACAAAAACTATGTACTATTCCCTTACTTGTTAATTTCCAAAGAGTGCATCCCATACCGACTTTCGATTGCATATTTACCAGGATGAGTATGGATATTGATGGGAACATTGTTTTTATACCTATGAAATAAAAATAGATTTATAATGAACACATCAAATGTGAAGAAGAAATGAAAAAATATAAATTTCATAAAAAATAGATTTAGCAAAAACTGAAGAATGAGACTAAATTGAACTACTTGTTCACATATAAACCAATTGATAATATTTAAGTATCTAACTGGATTATTGCAGGGTAGAAAAGAAATGACTCATAAAGTACAGCACTTTTACACATCTGATTTCATATTACATATTCATTTGTATATATTTATGAAAAGGAATATGTAGTAATAATAAAATAGGCATGGCAAACTTCAGTAAGACTGTTGCGTTTTTCTTTAGCTTTGAAAAGCATTTGAGGGGGGGGGGAATATCCAGAAGATGGCAGCAAATCAGCATGGAATATGAAGCATTTGTTGATAGTACTATTGAACTTTAAAGTCTTAATTAACGAGTATTTAATTATGTACCTTACCACATTTTTTATAAAACTCTTTCAAAAAATCTGATCCTGGTTTGTGTTTCTGTATTATTTGGGATTGTTTATGATTATGCTTTACAATGTTTGTGTAAGATAGTCCTTGACTTATGACTATTGTTCAGGGACCATTTGAAGTTACTTTGAAGTTATGACCACTGCTGTGTTCTTGCAGTCATGTGATCAAATTTGGATGCTTGTCAGCTCATCCACACTTACAATACAAGGGGTGCTTCAGCTCTTCCACCTGCCTATCTCCACCCCCATCTATGCTCTTTTGATCCCTTGCACTCCATGGCCCCTGCTCCCCTAGCTGATCTTTGCTTTCTTATTGCTCCTGCTGCTGACCAAGCATACCCAGTCTGGCCTTTGGTAAGGTAACTGTGGGCTGCATGACAGATTTTTGCCAAGGTCGTGCCCAGCGGCTTCTTTGTGAGACCAGGGAAAGATGGGTTCAGGTAAGCAGAAGCTGCCTAATGAATACACACCTCGACAGCACTAGGAGCAAGAGGTCAGCTGAGGTGGTGGTGCCCAGGGTGGCAGGGATCTCAAGATATAGGGTGGAGAAGGACTACTGTGGCTGGTACCTGGCTGGTACCACTGAGACTGACTAGGATGATTATGGCTTTGGCCATACTGCTGGGGCAGCCAGGGCTTCCAGGAGCAATTGTTGCTTTGTGTCACACTGGAGACTGGACAGACTGGAGTTTGCACTGTGTTGCTGGACCAGATTGTGGCAGCTGAGACTTTCAGAGATGTCTGTAGCTTTTGGCTGTGTTACAACTCAGGAGCTTCTTGAAGCCTCAGAGTCATATTGTACCAAGAAGCCCCTAAGACTCAGCATGGCAAGCAGCGTCAGGACCACATGGTTCTCGGGCCAACGGAGGGTGCAAGGTGGCCAAAAGAGATGAGAGGGAATAGGCAGTTGGAGAGAGTTGAAGGGGAAGCAATCCCTTACACCTTGGAAGAACTGAGGCTTGGAGCTGGGAGGGATCAAGGCTGGAATGGACTCTTAATTTTGAAACCAAAATCCTTCTTTATGTATTATTCTTCCTTATTCATTACATCACTACATTTTCTTTGGTTATAATAATAATAATTACATTTTTCCATGGATTTTAGCATTAAAATGGACCAATATATTTTAGATCAATAATTTTACTATTTTATTATTCTAAATATTTAATTACCTTATATGGATTGTATACCTGATTATATTAGGTTTTATGCCTCAAATTCTTAACTTACAATTTACTTGTACAGTACTGTTATGTGATTATACTCTAATACATGATTTTAATTTATGATAAAAAAATGCAATTTGAGGTACTGTTCTATGATCAGCATGGTTCCTTTTGATAAACAGCTGTGACATCTAGTTGGATCAGCCCCAAAATTATTATATTTAGCTCTTCTAATGAAAGGCACAACAAAAAAAAATTCTTCTATCCCTCTTCACGTTCAAAGGTGTTGCCTTTCAACAGCTTGTGTCATGGAAAACGTAGATCAGCACACACTTGTTATATTAAATTTAAATGGAACGAAATTTTACCTCAATTAACAGTTGAACTAAAACAATTGGTTCTTAAGGATTATTTAGCCTAGCATATTAACAATTAGTACACATGTACAGGAAAAAAAAGTTAAATCAAGAATGAGCCTACACTTAATAGATTTTTAAAAAAAACTGCTACATTTTTCTCCAATTTCCAGCAACAAAACTTAGTTTCCTCTTTTCAACTGCTTATTATTTTTCAGTATAATAATACTTTGTTAATCTTGTATATTTATATTATTGCTTATATTATGTGATAAAAAAGAAATTAAGTTGAAGATGACTTTGAACTAAATTACTTGGACTAAAGATATAAAGTTATTAAATATAACTATCTATTCTGAATACTCTGAATAGTATAATATTCTGAATATTCTACATAGCAAAATACTAAACTGAATGAACCTGTGATTTTTTTACATGAAGTGGAATTTACCTGGTTCGTACAAATATCAGAACAGATGTTCTTATTCTGTTCTTAATTACATTCTTAATTACAATACCTTAATAATTTAAACAAATATATGTGACTGAGAGAACAGAGTAACTGGCTGGATTAGATTCAGGAACTGTGAAGTCAGATAATACTCTCAACAAATAAAGACTTTAAAATGACTCCCTCCGTCCTTCCCTCCCTCTCTTTCTATCTCTACATATGCGTGTCCATCTGTGTGTGTTAATATGTTTCCTTTTGAAATGTTTGAAATGCAAAAATAATATTTTTAATAAGCTGGTTTGCATAATATTCAGCTACCTATAGCTTTTCAGGATGCTTTTATGAAAATATGATTATACAATACCTACTTTCACCCTAATTAAAAAGCTATCCTGATACTGCACTGTAGTATAAATATAATGTAGCTATTTGTCTTGGTTTTTTTCATCTCTAAATATGTGAATATATCTCCTTCTACAAATGGAATGTCCTAGAATAGACTGCATACATGCATAAACAAAATGACCTGGAATTGTTTATTTGTGTAGACAAGATCTAGCTACTTTCACATATTTAAGAAACTTTGAGAATGTTTTACTTCAGGCTATTCTTAAAGATGGAGTACTAGTTTTCAGAAGAATCAATATTTTTATTCAAAACGAATAAATTAAAGTCTCCCCAAGCTCTGCTGTGGGGCCTTATCATGAAATGGGAGGGTATTCCTGGGCAGCATGGGCAAAGAATGTCAGGAGTATGTGCCAAGATACATTCTGGCAGGGTCACCCAAAGTATACTGCATCCAACATGTTCTTCTTCATCTTTAGCTTATTTTAAGGAGTACAATTTTATTTATGACATGAAATAAAAGTCACACACTTTTAGTATCTGATGAGCAACATTCCATAAGAGGGAAGACATTTACTAATTTGGAACGGCAACACATTTACTCTTTTTACAGGTTAGCAGTTCAAACATACAGCTGAACTCACAAATAATATGGTTTTTCCTTATTTTTCCTAGTAAAGCTAATAAAAGAATATGATTGAATGTAACATAATTCACTATGCAGTATAAGCATTTATTCAGCTGAGAACACTAAGGGTTCACAACTTTTATCACATTTCTGAGTTGTATAAGTGCTGTTTGTTTCAAGCATGTGAATGACATCTACTTAACAAATGATAAGCAAGAGTTATCAGATTTCATTTCATATCCCAAAGCAAACACCTGTCTGATGCTTATTCTTTCCACTGATAGCTAAGTACTTAAAATGCAATTCTCTGCATGTTTCAGTCAATAGCAAATCATACTGAATTCCTAGATATATAGCACCAAAACTTAAATATTCAGTGTTACCACAATTTAAAGAAAAGTACTGCATCACACTACAAACACACATCTAAGTAGATATATTTATTGCTAATTTGATTTAACATAAATTCAATTCTTGGATGTAGCTTCTATAACAATATTGGAGTGATGCAGTTCTAAATCATTCACATTCTCAAATTATATTCCAGGCATGCTATCTAGTCGAAAACAACTCAGAAGAATAATGGGATCAATATATTTATTTGGGTCAGACATCATTATGCCGAAGTAATCATGTTCTTGTATTTCTGACCTTGAAAGAGTTTTTTTTCCTATTTCTTAATCAAGTTGCATTCATTTTTAAAATATATAACCTTTTTGTACACATTCCTCCTAAAATATATAAATGTAACGCCTTTCATTGTCAGATTTGCAAACTTTTCTTTATATAAATGTATTTGGAACACACCTTTTTCTGAAATAAATGCTTTTTAATTGGCAAATTGTGCCACAAAATTCAGTAGTGCCAAAATCAAACTGTTAATGTATTCAGTATGCATATTGATTCAAGAAGTGCAGTCTGATAAATTTATATCAAACATGAATTTCCTCCTCATTCAAACCACTAACACTTGATTTTTTTTTTCTCACTTGAAAGCTCTGGCTCTTTTCAATAAGGTTGCCAGTGCCAGTATGTACACTCAAAATAAATAGATATAGATTCCTCCCTTGAAATGAGTAGATATGTATCCTATTAGACATTAAGATTTAAATGGCTTTTAACCATAAAACATACAATATAGAAACATAAATGGATAAATTATGCAAATATTATTCCTCGTGTGGTTTGGAACATTATCTCTTAGAATTAATTGTTGTATTGAGGCAAAAGTTAATTTATTGTGTTGTAGCACACTTAATAATAGCCATTATTCTCAAGCCCTCTGCAGGAATAAGATATAATGTAGCAGGTATAAGCTCTCTAAGATATAGCAGGAGTAAGATAGCCCATAGTGAATAAAAGTAAAAACTGAATTAAAGTAAAAACATGAAACATATTTTTACTAATGTGTGAATTACTTCAAGCATGCAAAAATTCACTAGACAATGTTAAGAGTTAAATTTGATTACTTTTCAATACAATATTTATAGTAAACTTTTTTTTTATGTTAATCTATTCTAAATTCATTACTTTATCAACTTACAATGCTGATAAACAGACAAGCATACCATGTAACACGAGGTTCTGGCCAGCCTCTCACAGTGCAGTGCAACCTGGCATTCTGTTTTTCCCAGACAGTGTGTGAACGAGGTTTGATAACAAATTCAGGAGCATGCAGCAGACCATCTTCATTTAACTTTCTGTGGAATTCCTGTGTCTCAGTTAACTGTAAGGACAAATATTTCACCTTAAATATCATCCTCTAGACATGCAGTAGCCTTAGCTTTGATGTAGACTACTATATAAAATATATTTGTTGAACATCTCATAAATATAATAAAATATTATCGTAATTTTCAACGTGCCATTTAAGCAATGTTTTCTTAAAGAAGATGACCACAGGATAAAGTGAAAACATTATTGCTTTCGCCAGATTCTAGATAGACCTAGAATTGACTGCCCATCACTTGCTCAGTGCAGAAACAGATGATATCCTCCTCCCCCTCCTCTTCCTCTCACTTCCCCATCCCACTCCCAGTCTCAGGAAATTGCAAATGTTTCCCATATCCGTGGTTTCCAGCTTTGATTCAAATGGATGTTTTCTATTATTTTAAGATCTTCAGAGTTGATTGTTTTTGGAATTTTCTTCTAATCTAGATAAAGACTTGTCTCCAATGGCTGTGCTGCCTGGCAACCTCCAGCGGCTAATTATTATAGTGCATAGCACTATATTGGGTTGCTATGTTTTCTCCTGATTGGTATCTCCCTTAAAATAATAATAATAATGATAACAATAATCTTACTGTTTAAAACGCAATGTTTACAGTTTACAATGAACTATTCTTAACTCTGGAAGCTCATGATCCATTTTCCAGTGGGCACCCTTTCCTTTCTACCCAGTCCAGGGAAAGCAAAGCTTCCTTTCTATTTTTCAAAGAATATTAAAGCTGTTTCTGTAGTTGCTGCTTTGCTTTTTGAAACTAAGCTATCGATGCTTCCTTATTACAAAGCTTTTGTGCAGGAAGATGTAGGAATGAAAAAGAAACCTGTTTCCTGCTGCTTTCATCTTGTGGTGACAAAAGTTAGGATAAGGGGGGGGAAGAAAAAGTCTGAATTAGGGTAAAAGGAGATAATGTGAGAAGAGAAGGTATCCATGTACACAAACAACTGGGAAACATAAGGAAAGGTACATGGAACTGCAACTAGTAAAAAGGGAACAATCACTGAAAATAAGAAGTGGCACCAAATCAGCCAATGACGTTCCTTCTCTGCATGGGTTGGAAGGGAAAGAAGCAGAGAAATGACCAGTCAGTCATGATCTGGACTGAACACATAGCTCCATTGCCAACTCTCTGCATTTGGATCAGGTATTTTTGAAGTTGACTTAAGAAAGAGGTGAGAACAGCATGGAAAACATGCTGTTAAAGGAAGCAATGAGGCCAAGTAAAAGAGGAATCTGACTTTTCCCATGTGAAATTTTGGAAATATTAGCATCTAATTTGGAATTTTCTTTCTCCCAACATAGCCTTTCCTTACATGAAATGAAATAGAGAAAGGTCAGAAATTGGCCACAGCACGTGCCAGTTGGAACAATAGATCTGCTGGTTGCAAAATCTTTTTGGTATGCTCACTCATACTCCAAGCCAAAAAAACAGTCTACAGCAATTCTGGAGCTGACATTGATTTATTTATTGGCTTCAACAGGAGGGAATTCCTTTTATCTAAACAAAGAGAATACTGGGGATGGGAAACTGATCCTTTTACATTCTTGCCCTTCAACAGATGCCAAGAAAGATGCTGGAATCTTTCTCGGAGGAAACAGATAGGATTCATACTCTGCCCAATGCTTATAGACCTATAATTATATCATTTTTATCTGTAGAGATACAGGAACAATACCTGATAAATCTATTCTACAACACTTCATATTTAGATACTGAATCCTGCTAAATGTTTACGTCCTATGCTAATATTCCAAAATTATGTTTTTTCCCCACTTGAAATCAAACAGAAACATAATAACTAATAATGGCTTACCTTTGTAACCATGTCCTGTATTTTGATATTTTTAACAACAGTAAACAACAACAAAGCCTCACATCATTACTGAATGAGTAATTTAATACCGTTTTCTTTAAAGCCAGTTTTTCAGCTGTCTCCCGTATTGCTACTTTTCTTGATTTTTTCTCATGGTGTTCTTCTTCTACAGAAGTGGAAATTTTCTTTTTTGTTGCAGTGATCCCTTCCCCAGTAGAAAAAAGATTCCTTCTGGCAATATAAGCAGCACTTTCCTTAATTCTTTCTTCTTCTTTATCTGTAATTCCACTAATATAGTTTTCTCTGCAATAATTTTTAAAAAAAACCCATTGCATATTGGAAAACAAGACATTTTATGTTAATCTTAACGTAATAAGTTAAATATAGACCACTGAATATATCAGGACAATGGACTTTCTATATCAATTTTTCCTAATCTGTGCTGTAGATATAAGACTTAAGAGTGAAAGTTGTGGATGACACAAATTTTAGCCCAATTTTCTGCATAATATGCTGTGGGGTAGAGAAGCTGTTTTTCAAGATTTTCTTGAAAAATATGAGTTATCATCTTATTGTCTCTTTAGCTTAAGAAAATAAAAGTAAGTATGAAAAGATACCAATACTTGTACAAGATGCCAATGTTATGGAAATCTACTCTATATTGAACTAGCTTGATTCTTTTTAAAAACATTATAGCTATTAGTCTTTTACATCTGGTATACATATATTTCAGTATTAAAGTAGTATACTTCTACAATATAAATCATAATGAAGACTAAACTTTGAATGCAGCAAACAATTGTTTAGAAAGCTAGCACCTGGGATTGGAAAAGGGAACAGTAATGGGCTATTTATTTAGCTTTTCAGTTAGCAGCTGCAGTTATTGAGTATAAATCTTCACATATATATCTATAGTCATCTGTATATCCAATCTTGTGTTCTTTTCATACTTTATCAATATTTTAACATAAATGCCAGTTCATTGAAATGTGCATGTGAGTTTTATGGTCAAATCCACATATATAATTTATCACTATATAATTAACACATATAGTCACTCTGAAGATCAAAGGTATGAAATGGCTATCCATATCATTCTAAACATTAATTCAAATGTTGAGCAATTAGAAGAAGTACAAAAAGCATTCTTGAGATGAAGTGCCAAATGTTTAGGCTGATCCTGAATGCAATTCTTAAAGATTTTAAACTTTAGCGAGAGAGTTTAGAATGGCAGATTTACATATAAAATCAGATGACTGAATAATACCTTTGGAATATTAGCATAGTAATAGTTATATTTTAGATGAAGACATTCAGTAACTCTTGGCTTAGCTTGCGTTTATGTACACTTAAATCCAAAATACCTCTGAAGGTCATTTGTTTGGAAAAGGTTTCTTTCAGAACACCAACAAATCAAAGTAGATGTCAAATACTATTAATTTTGAAATGTTAATAATCTAGCCCTAGGAGTGGGAAAATAATTGCAGTGAAAATAAGTAGAAATCGGAATCCATAAATTTGACTAATCTATGGTAAGGATTATTTTTAAATCATGTCCAAACGCAAAACTTTCTAAAATGTTTTTGTGGCACTAAATGCAAACCAAGGGTGTACAAGTCAGCAGTCTAAAAGTGGATATCTTGCATCAGAGCATTGTATTAGAATATTCTTAAATTAGCTTTGGAATCCAATTATTTTAGGTCCAAATCTATCTTTATCAGTTGGCCAGCAATCAATATAAACTATCAGCTCCCTAAAAGAAATTTGGTTTTTTTTTTAATTACATGGCCTGTCTCTAACAATTATCTCATAATGGAAAGATGCAAACTGATCTAATTAATAATTTAGATATGGGTTACAAGTATAACATGAATCTGTATCTTTCAGATAATAAATAGGTGGCAGTTGTATCACATAGTCCAATACTTTCTGGCACAAGAATGGTTAGACTTATTATGAATCAAATTAATTTTTTATTCCTTTAAGAAAGACTGGCAGAGACTAAATTAACAAGCCAACAAAGTTATATATTACCTTATTTGTTTTGTATGCTAAGGTTTAAAGTAAATTCTCTAAATCTAAAAATACTTTGGAAACAGCAACAAATATATCCAGACTGAAATCACATTGTCAGCTGATTGTTGAAAAAAATTGTGCTGACATTGTACAGAAAACAAACATTGAAAGCTTTAAAAAATAATTCCCTATTGCTAATAATATGTACTGAACAAATGTAAATAATTTTGAAAAAAATGCTAGTTGTTCTGGTTAGTAGCTCTAACCATTAAATAATTGTTTTTTGTTCCAATAGTCGTGGATACTATTGCAATAGATTCTTACTCAATTATATACAATGAAAAATTAGAACAAATGAGACAGGAATACAGTATATATGTGTGGCATGTATGAATAAGTGAAAGACAGTTTTTCTTGTATTATAATGAATATACTGATTTAAAATAATTGAATAAACAGAAGACTACTCTTTTCTAAATTAGAATTCTTGGTTATCTGCATCATTTTAAGAACTTTTTTTCCATTGAAAATGTCATTATAAAACAATGAAAATCTGATCATATTGCTTATTAAAGAATTCAACATTTCAGTAGTAATTTATGTTGAAAACATAGCCTCCTCTGTAAATTTCAGACCCATCAATATTCAGTGTAAAAAGTCTTAAATTCAAGTTCAAATATACTACAATTCAAATATATCTTCTAATACAGGGGTGTCAAACTCAAGGCCCACAGTCCGGATTCGGCCTGCGGGGTGCTTAGATATGGCCCATGGGGCCAGCCTGGAAACAGCAAAGGACCGGCCTGCGGTGCCTCTGCCAATGAAAATGCAGCTCGGGGGGGCCTGCACCTCATTTTTTGGCCATGACGGCCTCCTGCAGCCCTCTACCAGCGAAAACGGAGCACACCCCCCCAGAGCTCCATTCATGCTAACAGAGGGCTATAGGAGACCTATCAAAACAAACTAAAAACAAAACAAAAGGAGAAACGTTTCTCCTTTTGCATTTGAGCATGCAAGAAGGGACAGGAAAGGAGAAAGGGAAAGAGGAAAGAAAAAGAAAGAAAGATGGGAGGAGAGCAAGGAAGAAAAAATAAGGAAACAGGAGAAGAAAGAAGAAAGGAAAATGAAGAGGGAAGGAAAAAGAAGAAAAGGAAGGAAGGAAGGTTATAATGAGAGTGAGGGAAGGTCTCAGGGAAGTTCTGCCTTAGTACTTGGCCACCACAGGTGTCCCGATATGAGTCCTGTGTCATGCTCACCATGGCCATGCCCACTCCTGGCATGCCCACCATGGCCATGCCCATCCTGGCCACGCCCATCTCCAGCCCTCCAAGGTCAAACACAATGCTGATGCGGCCCTTAATGAAATCGAGTTTGACACCCCTGTTCTAATATGTTTATATTGACAGAGGACTCAATTTTTCTATTAAAAATGTCACAGAAAATGCAAAACAGTGAGATACTTAAAATACAGCATTAAGTATTTAGTTCAGTTTATCTTTCTGTTTTCCTCTCCATTATTGATTCTCTTGCTTTTCAATTATTCATTCATAATTGAAATGCCACATATGAGTAAGCAGATTCTTAAGGATAAAGACTCAAAACCTCAGAGGAAACATAGATAGAACTGCACTATCGATAGCTAATGTCAGGCAGATTATATTTTTAATCAACCTCACCATTTGTGCACTTTTATGTGCAATAGAAAGACTCATTAGGAATGTATTTATATGGTTAAGTTTAGCATTGAAACTATTATAAAGCTGTAAAAAAATTTACTCTTTATCTCAATCATTATTTTTTTTTGACACATTCACAAAACAGCGGTAAAGACACATACCTTCCACTGAATACAGGGACAACATACTCAATAATGGTGTTTTCTTTTTCATCTGACAATACATTTTGTTTGGCTCTTTTTGCCTTAGGACTCAACTTTAGAGTATGATCTTCTGCCAGACTTCTGAAAGAAAGGTCATATTATTAGATTTTTAAAGACATCTTCCTTAATATTATATACTATAATGCAAGTTGAACATAATGGAAGTAAGATGTCGGATCGTCTTTAATTCAGTAATATATATTTCAGTCCTATGCCCATATTGCTTTTTCCAGGTAGCTGTAACATATTAAAATAATTTTGAACTCAGAAATATCTCATGGAATTC
Organism: Oxyrhabdium leporinum; assembly: GCA_032468155.1. NCBI lineage: Eukaryota > Metazoa > Chordata > Lepidosauria > Squamata > Cyclocoridae > Oxyrhabdium > Oxyrhabdium leporinum. Next base: position 53,615 of record JANHFL010000968.1, read on the forward strand.
AGTGTTCTTCTTTATTTTATTTTATTTTTAAAAAATTATAGTATCTGAGCTTCAAAATTCCTGATAATTAGATTGCAGTAATTTTTCTGCTGTCATTTACAAGTCTGAACTTTTGTAGCTCAGATTTTATGCAACTACTATGTTAACACTGTTTGGAATTTTCAGCCTTAATTACTGTCCTGCCTACTTACTAAATTCACTGTTATTCATTTTTTACCCACATTTCTATATGCCACCTATTTCTTGTGCCTTTCTCTGACATGTAATTTATTGATGTATTCAAAAGCACACTGCTGCTTAGACATTTCTTGCCAATAAAATTCTTGTCTCAAGCTGATACTAATAAATGAGAAGCAAACTACATAAATGCCTAATTTGGAAGACATATTGTAAAACAGAAAAGGGAGTATGCAAGCAGTTTATTCTAGTTCTGTTTTACATGGAGTTGGGCAGGGAGGTGTTGTTTCTAGTGCAGGACTTGTGTGAATACTTGGAGAAAGGTAATGGTTAAATGATATTCCTTGCAACGTATTCTCAGCATTTTAGGATCAGTAGAAGTGAAGACAATCATAGATTATACTGGTATTGATAGTTTTTGGAATAAAAACAGTGATATTGTAGAGAGTATCAGCTTCAAAGTATATGGCTCCCAGGGCATTTCCTGCCAATACAAAGATTTTTATTTTGATAATGATTCAGAAGGAGGAGTAGCATTGTACCTCCTAGTTTTGATGCCCTGAATCGGTGTTTTCTCAGCATAAAAGACAGCTCTGAGCATAGATGTGTCTTGAATTATTTCTTAAGAGACACTCGAAATAAACCTACAAGAAAAAATATGTAAAAATATATAAAACACCAATAACTTGCATGAGTAGATTCTGGGTGCCATTTCTGTACCACAAACCACAGTTTGGGCAGAGAGTAAAATTTACAGGGGAGAAATGATGGCCAAGCATAGATCTCCTGCCCCCTTTTAAAAGTTTATTAATGGTTTGAGAGGTACTTGGTATACACTGTAATAAGCAATGCTGATAATATATTCATATTAAAATATCTAAGGACATGATTCCAACTCTTTATATTAAGATGATTATATTGCAATACTTCCCTTTCTAGGCCTTCAGTGAAGCATCACAGATGGAATGCCCACTCTACACATAATCTACATAGTTTAATTTGCAATACTAATGTGGAAATACTCAAAACAGAGCCCTGGTGGCGCAGTGGTTAGAATGCAGTACTGCAGGCTAACTCACTGCTCACTCCAGGAGTTTCATTCTGAGGTGCTCAAGGTTGACTCAGTGTTCCATTCTTCCGAGATCGGTAAAATGAGGACTTAGATTGTTGGGGGCAATATGTGGACTCTGTAACCGCTTAGAGAGGGCTATAAAGCACTATGAAGCGGTATATAAGTCTAAATGTGATTGCTAGTGCTAAAACAAGTATAGAATCTTAAAAATACAAAGCCAAATTTTTAATGAATTAATTATTTTGCGCTACAGAGGTAAAACCATAAATGCCCAGTATACTGACAAATTGGATATAACCAAGTTATTTATAATCTTATTTAATTTCCAGTGTTTCTGAAGACAAAAAATATAAAGTATACCAGTGACACAAGTTTGCATTTGCTTGTAGTGAAAACCATGCCATTGTTCATATTTACATTTTAGTTTCCAATCTATTGTTATCCTAGCTTCTGTTGGGTAATTACAATCAATGTAATAATTTTTATAGTTCTAATTATAAAGGAAATGATACTTTCCACAGGAAAACTGAGAAAATTACTAAAATATATTTACCAAGAAGTCCTACTTTTTCAAGGATGCCCTAATTAAATGTAATATTACATTTTTATCACTGTACATGTGATAAAGAGAAGAAGCATGAAAGTGCAACTATTTTAAAGCTGGTTTAAAAAAATGTGTTTTCCCAGACAAAGATAAAATGGTACCACTCTTGTCAATCCCTGAATCTACTTGAAATAACTATGTTTGGGCTAGAAAAATACATATATGAAGGCTACCCAAAGGTTATAAAACAGCTCTCCTTGAAATGAGAGAACAATGAAACATACTTCCCTGGGGAAATATTATTTTACAGAACCTTAGTTGAACATCCTTAGCTGATAAGCAAACGTTTGAAATCTGTTTTTGAAAATTGAGAAACAATCATTTTTTCATCCATAATAATCGAGATATAAGGTATTATTAATATTTTCATAAATTTCCTGATGAATAGTCCTATCAATCTTCAGCAGTAAGACAAATTTGTAGTTCCTTAAGCTCTATTCAATTTATCACAATATAACAAATGTTTATAATTTTCATTAGTTTATAACATAATTACAAATTAATAAATTATGGATCCACTGTGATTTGAGGGGGGGGATTTTTACATGTATCTTGTGTGTTATATTTTAATTTAGATTCCTAACTTATAGTTAATCTTACTAAAAAATAGAAAGTCCTATTGATTTTAATAGCGAGAAAAAATTGTCTTCCAACTAACTATCATCTTTCTAGGATTGGGAAATCTCTGGGGCTGTAAACATTCTAAGGAAAGGAATAGTATACTATATCTGGACAAGCCAAATATATATATATACTTTTAGGAGTAACAGGATCCTCTTCATCCCACTTCTTTAAATATATATATATAGGATCCTCTTCATCCCAATTATATTATATCCTATATATATATATTTAAAGAAGTGGGATGAAGAGGATCCTGTTACTCCTAAAAGTTAAGCTCAGGGGTCTGGAATGGCACTTGGAGCATATTATCATTGAGCATTTTGTTAAGTATTAATGTATTATTATTTGATTGCACTTTAACAAGGCAAATAAGGCTTTTGAAGTCTAAGCACACTTAGCCCTCTTTACGTAGCTCATCCTGAAGGTTATTTTCCTATTTGTACTGAGCTCTCTTTCTGTTAAATATATATTTAGCAAAATTTGTTATTGTAGGAGATAATGTTTTGGAGGGGAAACAACAGCCTCAGTGCCAACCTCTGTCTTGGACTGAACTTCTTGGAGATCTTCTTTTCGGACTAGGCCCTTTTCCATGACAGCTACTTTTGGGCAAGCCAAAGGCAATAGCAGCAGACTTGTAATACTAACAGATGACTTACTCCTACAAGATAAGCCTTCAAACGGGGCCACAGGCCTCTAAACATTAGAAACCATTGCTTTACTCATCATCTACTCATATTATAAAATCTATCAAGTCAAGCAATTTAAAACATTCACCATGAGGCAGCTGAAAAATGTAAACTGCTTCTAAGCCTGCAGGACAAGCTAATTAGGAATCAAATGTCTAAATCCCCCCCCACGCCTCTTTCTCTGTATCTCAGCTGATGACTAAAGACATAGTTCATGATATGCCAAAAGGAACTTCTTCAAGTTACGTTCAGTCTGCTGAACTGGGGATTTCCCCTCTGGCCAAAGTACAGAAATATTGTAATACCTGACCATATGATCAAGAAATTACTGTAACAACCAAAAACTAACACTTTTTAAATGAATTTTTATATTACAGCAGAAAAGAAACATTTCTACAAGATGGTAAAAAACTTTAGAAAATAAAAGACAGTAAGACTGAATTATAATCGTTGGATTTCAAGTAAAGAATTTATCTTTTTATCCTTCTCACTACATAATCTTGTAAACGAAACTAGCCACAAATTGTTGCTATTAAATAATCCACTTGATCTTTGGGCATCTACCATTAAAACTGTTTTCTGAACCTGAAATAACACAGCCAGTAAAATAATGAATGCGATAATATGTTTAGCAGTATCAATAATCCAATTACACAGGCTGACACTGGGTTCACCCACAAGCCTAAATCCATCTAAGAGATAAATTAATCGCTTCAGAAAAAACATCCTTTTCTTTTAAATCTGTTGAGAGATTGCACTGTATTTCCTTACTGTATTGGATTTCAACTGCCAGCAAGAAGTTATCAGAATAAAGCATGAACTTAAATAATGGTAAAAAATAATTTGTCTTTCTTTATCTTCTAATAAGACTACTGTAGTCACTGACAGCTGATACAATTCACACACTAGTTAAGTTACCATAAATGGGTTCTTTTTATTTATGTTTTCAATAGATGAATTATCTTTAATTTCTCTGACTATAGCATTATAGAATAAATCACAGTGTTAAATCTTATGAATTCAAAGCCAAAATAAGCATAACACAACAAGTATATGCAACATTCCTATAAATACTTTTCTCCTCCAGAAAAACAGCCGTGGGATTATGAGTCTGAACGAGTACTCAGCAGAAGCACTAAGTAGAAAGTTTCCCCTCCAGCTATTTTATTTATCATCAAATATTTGATTGAATTACTTTTCCACCCAGAGGAAGATGCATAACCTTTCTTTCCATAGACCAAAAAGCAGCTGTGCTGAATGTTCTGAATAAGTGGGAAATGGCTAAGAAGATTTTGAGTAATGTTTTTCTATTTCCTCAGTCAAACCCACAGACTAATAACTGGTTCAAGTGTTAACAACAGATTGGTTTATGACTCTGATAATGTAACATCCATTGTAGTGTACAACATGGCACATAAATGGCTTTACAAGCCCAATATACAAAAACAGAAAGAAACATTTTGTAAAAAGGTAATCTGAGAAAGCTTATTGTCCCAAAAAATATTTATGATCACAAAATTTGATACCCAGGAAATGAAAATAGATGGGAAGCTACCATATTACAGTACATAAAATTGTATTTTACTCTACCCGAGACTGTATGTGTCATATCCAAGACGATATGCTTCAGCTTTCTTATTGATCAATTCAGATCCATGATGATATGCTTCAGCTTTCTTATTGACCAACTCAGATCCTAGACTGTAAGCTGCAGATCGTTTACTGTGAGCTGCAGATTTGGAGGCATGAGCTTCTATTAATTCTTGGCTGGCTTCTGTAGACTTTTGATCAGAAAAAGCTGACTCCTGACGGTAGGCTGATGCACCTCTGTGACTGTAGGCAGTAGAGCCTTGTGTATAAATGGCAGATTTGCGCTTTTCTTCTTTCTGATATTGACTTAGTGTGGATTCTAGCTCTTTGTGACGATAAGCTCGGTCGAAATGCTGATGATGCCTCTGATAAAATGGTAAAGACATTTTGGATTTCTCCTAACTCAATTCACACTTTGGATAAACTGTGAAAAGAAAAAAGATAACTAGTTAGTCATTCTCAACTTAACAATATGTTTTATGTTTTTCTAAAGATAACAAAACTGTCAAATGAATATTTCTCCATGAATTTATCCAAAAAAATTTCTGTCATCAAGATATAATATAAAAAACACTAACAATAATATGCAACATCAAGTTTTAGGAACAAAATATTCACAGGGATATAAATAAAACTTAGAATGTGCACAAATAATGTCTTAAGAATTCCAGTTACACAAAAAAACACTTTTTACTTCATATTTATGACTACTGGCATATTTTTTAAAAATGCAGATTTGAAATCTGAATGTGTTTCTGTGAAAAAAACTAGTAATGGATACTGGTTAAAAACAAAGCAAAATATCCATTTAATCTAATGTAAAATCAAAGCTTAACATAAAAAAGCAGCTCCCATAAAAATAAGTTTTTCAGTTATTAGCTCTTGCAAAACAAAGAAGCAAGATGGGAATCTGTAATTGTTCTAAACCCTAATATAGGTGGAGTTTACATTTTAAAATATTCACCATTTTAATTGTGATCTGTTTATTATTTTTGTATCTGTTGGTTCTCTTTTATGAGTATTAATCCAGATGAATGGAAACCAATAGTCTCTTCTTATTCATTGTACTCTCGAGCTGAAGATTTATACAATTATAATTTGCTCAAAAGCAATGTATAAAATGTCATTCTACACATTTTTAAACCTCTTGACCTTCATTTTCTCAGTCTTACCGGCTTGTGGGCCATTGCTTAAAAACACTATTCACTCTACAAGTTGCCATCACGATATATAACAGGCTTCTGAGAAAGGATTTCAAAACATCTTTGTGCAATTTAATTAAGTTAATTTTGCTTCTATGGCAAAAAACCAAACAAAAAACCAAACCCGAATACCGATAATCTAATTCTTTAAACAATAGAATCTATCCAAGGAAGAACTTCTCTGATAATAAACCTATCCAGTTGGAAGAAGACCTTATGAAGATGCTCTGCTGTCCTTTCTGGGATGGCCCACCGGGATGCAGTGATCTTTTCTTACATTAATCCTGGTTTGTGAAACATACATTCTAGGGAGTTTCTTTAGCTTACACTCTTTAATTTTTTAGGAAAAATGTTGAGATATCTCTTTCACCAGTCTTTTACGTATTAGATGTCTATGTAGGTATCTATGTTGTTAATTTTAGTTTAGTAAAAAAAAAATTTTTTTTTAAAAAGAGTGCGTTTTTTTCAATAAAGAAACAACCACTGGTTGACCTAGTTACATTCACTAGAACATAGATAGAAAATATCAGTGCTAACAAGATGTTATAAAACTTCTTATATTTGAATGGATGAAAGTAAAATGCATTTGAAAAGTACACTGAAATCTCTGTGTAAGAGAATATTAGCACTTTGGTAATCTGAAAAAAAATATGAAATAAATTCTCATAACACAAATCAAAGTGTAGCGGGTACTTGTTGTTCAGCTAATCTTTTTATTTTAGCCATTACATCAAATATGAAAAATATTTGAAAGATTTTAAAAGCTAAATTAGTAAAATACTAAGATTTTCTATTATTTAGCTTTAAGATTCCTTTGGTCAGTTACCACAATTACCAGAAATTTTCCAGGCTAATTGCCTAAATGTAACAATTGCCGTATCTATCCAAGAATTAGAAATGAAAGAAAATGTGGCATTTTGTCTGCCGTTTAAGATACAAAGCAAATACTTTTGAGCAATATTTATGTAAACTTACCAGAAGCCAGGTTCAGTATTACAGTATTTCAATCTTGTATGTGGATGAATGAAAGGAGAGAGAAATCCAATTAAAGATCAGTCTAGCAAAGTGGAAGACAGGACCTGTGTTGAGGATGGACTCCCAAGTCCAGAACAAAAATAATGCCAGCAGTCACTGGAATGTGAAAGCAACACTCGCAACCTTTTAAGGCTGCGAAGGCGGTTAAAAATAGCAATAGCAAAGAGACAGCTAGAACGCTCACAATCTTTCTGCAAATATATGATGACAGCAGCTTTAAGCTGCAACTTTTCTGTTTCCAAATCATAACTAAGTCCTTTCTGGCAGCTTAGAAATGATGTAAATGTGGTTGTGCTACTTTTTAAATAAACAAATCAATCTAATTTAGAAATGTGGAGCACTAATACCATCCGTCTAGAATATAATTCGATATAAGCTAAATCAATTGGTGACAAATATCTACATCTCCTTTCCCATGCAATGTTATGAAATTGTGTTTTCACAAAGTTGCGGGATTCCTAGTTGTCTCAGAGAGCAGAACCAATTAACTCTGAAGTTAAATCGATTTGGCATGTGTACGAGGGAAGCTGTTGTGATCATTGTTTTTGCAATGCTTCCTCAAGTTCACAGTGTGGATTCACTCCTCATGCTGCTTCTTTTTTTAAGATTCTCCCCTCCCCTCCTTGCCAAAACCGAGATGTCATAGTGCTTTGGTTTGCAGTGATCATGTGTTTTTTCCCCCATCCCTTTTTCTGTCTTCATCCTTTACTGTATACAGCTAAGCCTGCACAGAGAAGAGCAGGGATGAAAGTGGAGAGTTGGCTGCCTCCTGATTTTGGCATTCTACTATTAGTTGGTTGGAAGAAAAGTTGGTCAGCACAAGAAGGAGAATGAAAGGACTGCTGCTTGATACTATGCAGTAGGGCAGAAATGATAACTTCAGTGATGGGGCAAAAACAGTGGCTTATAGAATAGGGCTAAAACAAAGCCCTTACTAGCATTTTAATATTTTTTTCAGTTTGAAAGCTGAGGTTCACAGTATCTATTAAGATAAGGTTCCAAATTAAGAACATAGTGTCAAGTAAAACAATTTATTTAGGAATAAAAACAAATTAGGAGCCTTAAGTCAAAGGTTGACCAGTTTGTTTGTAATTAAGCAAATTTCAACTATTTCCTGTTTTTTAAAAAAATTGTCTTATAAGGATTTATTTGGAATTACTGTATCTTCTAACATGTCAAGTCCAAGAAAGCTTGACAGTACCTCCTAATTCTAGATCTGGGACACGTCCTCTGAAAAACAGATACATTGAAGTAGCATTGTAATTGTGATCATCATTGTTGTCATCATCATCTTGAGTTTAACTATCTGATTAAATATGTCAGGGCACTATGCTGCAGTGATAACTATAGGTAGTCCTCAACTTATGACCACAACTGAGTCCAAAATTTAGGTGAGAAATTTGTTAAGTGAGGTTTTCCCCCATTCTACCCTCTTCTTGTCACATTTGTTAATTGAACCATTGCAGTTGTCAAGTTAGAAATATGGTTGTTAAGTGAATCTGGCTTTCCCATTAAGTTTGCTTGTCAGAAGGTTGCAAAAGGGGATCACATGACCGTGGGACACTGCAACCGTCATAAATATGAGTCAGTTTCAATCATCTGAATTTTGATCACATGACCAAGGGGATGCTGCAGCCATCATAAGTGTGAAAAATGTCATAAGTCACTTTTTTCAGTGCCGTTGCACCTTTGAATAATCACAAACAAACTGTTGTAAGTCAAGTGGCTGGTCCAGCTAGTTTGTCCTGCTGGATTTTTTTTCTCCATGACTTTCCAGTTGATCCAACACTGATCCAACACTGTCTCATTAAATCAATGAACTACCCTAAGCCTAGATTATGTTTCATTCAACCTTTACATTTCCAAGTAGGCGTTCTTTCAGTTCCTGCTCACTTGGCAAAGCATAATCTTCTTGCTTTCCTATCTCCTGCTCACATAAGTGCAAAGCTTCCCTTCTTCTTCTTTTTTTAATTTTAGGCCACTTTATGCTGTAAAATAGGAACATTGCTACTTTATTTCTGTGAAGATAAACTATTCGTTTTTCCTTGTACAAAGTTTCCATGGATCTATAGAGGAAATTAAGAAAACAAAGAACAGTTTGTTCTATAGTTGCTTTGATTATTGTAGCATAAGATCAACAATGCTACATTAAGGGAAAAAGAGAAAGAGTTTGCTTTAATATTAATATGGGAAAGAGGTGAGAAAGCAAAGGAAAGCACAGGGACCAATGAAGAAATAAACATCCCTAAAAAGGAGCCACTGGGAGATCATTGCTTGTCTTTCCTGCATGGATGGAAAAGATGGAAAGGACAAGATTCTTTCCATATCGCATCCACCCAAGTTCCACAGCACCCATGTTCCATAGTACTCACTGCCCAGAACACCTAGCCACACTCGGTAACTCCCAGCTCCAGCACCCACACCCCAGAGCACCTCTCCACAGCTCCTGCTTAACTTCCCACAGCATCTGCACACATGTACACGTGTGTGACCTACTGGTCTGGTTGCCTGGGATTTCACCTCTTCCTACATTGCAGTCACATGAGGTTCTCACTTAATGACCCACACCGTCCTAGGATTATGATAGCAACCAGGACTGCTGAGTTTGCTATCACTAAATGATGCAATCACATATTACACTTTTATGACATCGTTTAGTGACAGTGGAAATTCCAGTCCCAAATGTCATTGTAATCCAAGGATTATCTGTTGCTGAGTGTCATTATTGGGCTTTTAGCAAAATAAACACTGATAAAACCTTGGGAATCCTGACTTAGCTAACCTTTTACATTAAAAAAATAACTTTTTTAATTAAAAAAACAGTGGCATGATATAAATGAGTATTAACCTCTCATGTCATCTTTATTTCCATACAATGTACTTTCCATCTCTTTGTGTTTCTATTTATATAGTTGACTTCAGTTTAATGAAGTTTCTCTTTGACAAATACTGTAATGTCTATTGTAATCTACAAATGAATATTTAAAATGGGAGTCAAGCATCCTTGAAATTTAATTAAATGACTACATATTTGGTCCTTCCTCTGTAATGGTAGAATACATACTAATAAATTCAGTATGAAATATTTGTGAAGGCCTTAAAATTTGTACTAACTTGCAATAGGAATTTTAGAAATGTAGCATTTCAAACTATTGAATATGTATTTTTTATATTTAGTAAAGACAAACATTTTGATCCAGGAAGGAGACTGTTCAAGTTCATTAACTAAAAAAAATCCATTTTATTTAGGGGCCCACTCTTAGCATATTACCCATATGATTATAATCACAGATGAGATTTATAAAGATTCCTTCAATTGCTTCATTTGAATATTCTGTGAACCTATTTTCTTTTTAAAGGATCATAGTTCCCTGTACACAAGTATAGCTGAGCACATGAAATTCATTCCAAAGTTTCTAGACCCCCTCAGGGAATTACTGTTTCATATGATGCATCATTAGTTAAATATTTACATTTGTGGTTTTCAATCAACCTTCTCTCTGACTAAGAATTGTATTTGGGGAATATTACTGGTACTTGTTAATGCTACCATTATCTAGAAGAGTTTTACATGTTCCAGTATATTTTTTATTTTTACACGGCAGAATCCTATCTACATTTAACTTGAAAATAATTCCATGTAAAAACATGAGGATTTGCCTTATAGGTTGATGTATGTAAAATAGTAAGGAACTGGTCTGATTTTTAAAATTAATTTTTAAAAATCCCCTAATTTTCTTTCAAATAGTAAACAAAATAACTTCAAATATAGTTTTTAAAGTGGTCTTTTGCTCCCCAAAGTTACTTAAAATGATTGTCAACTGCTTCTTGTTGCCTGTCTTTTAAAATAATAGTGTTTGAATGACAGACTATCCAATGGAATCATGAAGCCAATACGCTTGCCAACCTGTAATTGATCTACACAGTAAAATTATTTTAATCATTATACACTTCAGAAAAATGTTCATATCAAATTAGGTAATAATTTCATAGTCAAAGAAAGCAGTTGAGATATCCAATGCTTTGTCACACTGTCTCTGGATTTAAAGTTACTGATGATTTGATGGGCTAGTTTTGTGTGTTGGAATTTTGAGAGCAAACTATATGAGTATTCTTAAAAAATAACTACCATGGAAGAGGAAGGCTTTGTTGCATCAACATTGAATAATTGAATAAAGTCATATATTGAAAGCCTTATAAAAGACTAGTAGGGTCAAGGCCAGTCTGATCTCCCAGGATGATGTTCAAAAGGCAAAAAAGACAAGACAAAAGAGTCTCTTCCTAGTCCATGACAGATAACATTCCCTTGCAAACAGGACCTGAAGCATGCCTTTCCTGCTAGACCTAATGGGAAATCCAACTGGGTAGAGATCATTCCTCAAATGAATGTGGAGGAACTTGACTGAGGCATGGTGGAAACGCTTAGGAAGATACCCCCAACCCCACCCTTTATTATGTGAAATGGGAAACAGATCTTCAGGAGAAAGGAATACAGTATTATAACAATGTATTTAAGCTACGAAAAGTCACGGTGGGTCGGGCCAGTGTCTCGGGGCAGAGAGCAGGCTGCGCATCTCCCCAAGTGACCAAGGCACGCCCAGCACCAACAAGGGCCGGAGGAAGCTCCAGCAAGTGAGGCACCAGAGAATCGGCCCCGGCTGTTTCTCCACACACCCCGCCATCACCCTTACCTTCTCAGGCCAGGCGAGGGAGGGGAGGGCAAGGGGCAGGACCAGCCAGTGATGGGGCAGGGAGCCGCAGCAGAGAGCCCAAAGAACCTCATGCAGCTCCGGAGCCGCAGGTTGCCAACACCTGGGTTAAAGTTATGTGGTTGGCCTAGCAACCTACGGTAGACGTTTTTTAGACATACAAGTTGCGTGGGTGACTTTGGGCCAGTCCCTCTCTCTCAGTCTTGCCAACTTCACAGGGTTGTTGTTCTGGGGAAAGGAGGAGGAAAAAGGAGTATTAGGTGCATTCACCTCGAGTTGACCCTAAATATAGTGGGTAAAAAAAAGACTGTGCGATGCAAAAAAGCAGAACAGTTTAATGAGTGTGCTTTTATTATACACCTAGACGTCTTAGCTTTAAAAGAACGACTCCTTATGTATCAGGAGCCACAGATAGAATAGATTAATTGAGCTGGAAGGGACCTTGGAGGTCTTCTAGTCCAGCCCCCTGCTCAAGCAGGAGAACATATACCATTTCAGAAAAGTGATTGTCTAGAATCTAGACCAGGGGTGTCGAGCTCGCATCGTCACGGCAGCAACATGTGACGTATCATGACTTTACCCCCCTTCACTAAACCGGGCACGGCCATGGCCAGGGCATGACACATCCGGCCCATGGGCTGGGAGCTTGACAGCCCTGGTGTACTCTTCTTAAAAACATCCATGATTTTTGGAGGCAAGCTGTTCCACTGGTTAATTGTCCTATTAGGAAGTTTCTCCTTAATTCCAGGTTGCTTCTCTTTGGTTACCTGCCCTGCCCTCTGGTGCTTTGGAGAACAATTTGACCCCCTCTCCTTTGTGGCAGCCCCTCAAGTACTGGAATACTGGTATCATATCACCCCTAGTTCTTCTGTTCTCTAAACTAATCAAACCCAAATCCTGCTTATAGTCATGTTATGGGGGCATCCCTTGGATCAAGCTTCCCGTACTCAAAAAATAACTGGGAAGAGCCGAGGGAACCTCCTAGGACCGAAGGAAGATCTCTCAAAAGTGGGAAAGCTCAAAGCCCCGAAGAGGAGCTCCCCACTCCGTTCAGATAAAGCTGCGCTCCCCTCTCCTCCCCCTCCTAGAGAATGCGACTTGAAACACGTCAGCTTGGCCCGCGCGAGCCCCTGACGTCATCAGCGCCCTACCCACTACGGCTGAGCAGGAAAAGGGTTTCAATTTCCTTACAAGGTCATCAGGAGCACTCGCGCATGCGCCCCCAAGTTTTCCTTCCCATTTTAGCCACACCCCGTCTCTTGGAATGCGGCGAGCAGACCGGACTGTACCAAATCAATAGTAAAATAACGGAGGTAGGGGTTGGACCAGCCATTCCTTTCGTATTGGATTTTTGGGTTCCAGCACATATCTAAACTTTAGAATAAAACAAAATCAGTAGTTTCTATCTGCCTTGCCAGTAGCAGGCTATGTTTTTTTTCACCGACTGCACCGTCTAATTCCATTTTGTTCCCCTTCCCTCCCCCTTTAGAGCGACAGTAGTTTCTCCCGTCGTCGCGCTCTCCGGAAGTGCCGGGGCTGTTCGTTTCCTTGCTTCGAACGGTCCCCCGTCCCTTACCGCGATCCATTGGCGCCGAATTTCTTCCGTTGGAATCGAGGTGAGAGAAACGGGGCGGTTGGGCTGGTGGGCAAATTCGTTTGCGAGAGGGAGCTGGAATAAAGGATGCGGTGGGGGAAGGCTGCAGGTTCCCCTGTGGTTCTCTTACCCCTTCCTCTTCCCGCCCCTCCCCTCCCGTTTTTCCGCTGCGGTTGTGAAGTTCGGCTTCGGTTACTTTTGAACGGCTGGGCAGATCTCAGTAGCCGGGAGTTCGGAGGTTGCTTTCTCTCGGCAGCGAGTCTCGGGACGGGGTGGCGGCTGGAGAAGGGCGTTGTCGAACAGGACAAGGGGGTTGGGACGATCACCAGCCACGGCCGATCTCCCGACCCTGCAAACCTCGGCCGATGTCCGGTCTGGGCCGGGTTGTCCGGCAGAAGCTGAGCCGTTGTTTACCTGGCTTCGACCGAAGGGGGAGGCAGGTTGAAGCTGTTTCTGAATGCTTTGAAGAGCCTGCTTGGTCTTCGCTGGATTGATTGGGTCACCGCTCCCATCATCCGCAGCAGACCAGAGCTTGTTGAGTGTGATGGGAGCGAGGATCGGGTAAAACTAGAAGCCTGGAAACAAAGAAAGGGGGTGGGGGGGGGAAGGAACACTTTTACCGTCTTAAAATACCCACGAAGGCTGCTCTGCCTTTGCAATTTGGTGTTGTAAAGAAACGGTTGGAGCTGACCAATCTTTTTGGAGGATAGAAGTTTATGGGATAAGTTCCTGAACCAGATACTTTCTGCAGCGCTTTGACTTCTCCCGGAAAGCAGATTCGGTGCTGCTGCTCTTCTGCTTGACCGTATTTCCCAACAAACGGCATTGTGTAGTTGTTGGTTTCCTCAAACCTCTTGCTATGACATGGTGCAGATTTTTCTTTTCCTATCGAAAAGCTTTGGGTAGATCTGTCAAATGCATCCGAAAGGCCTGATTCGCAGGCCCTTCGGGTGCATGTGTTAGTTTAATTTACTCAAGCTATAGTTACAGAAATCCATAGTGTAGTATAGTAGTAGGTGGATCCAACCAAAGCATTGCATTTCAGGAAACTTCAAAAAGCCATCAATGCAGTGCAGAGCCTACAATATCAGGGGAGGTCCACATTCAGTTACCCGTAATCTTTGGTTAATGACTGACCTGCTTATTAACCATTCAAACTTACAGTGGTGCTGAAACAGTACTTTTATGATTTAAGATGGTCAGAACATCCAGGTGATCACAGTTTGGGATGCTTAGCAACCAACTGTGTGAATTTATTTAACGCTCATAGCATCCTGTTTGCAACCTGGGTAACTGGCTTCTAACAAGCAGAGTGAGTGGGGAAACTGCAGGAAGTTGCAAGTTGTGGTCATATAACTTTGTGCTTAATGAGCCCAGCAAGACTGATATAAGTTGGGCGCAGTATTGTAACGTTTTACTTGCTTACGGCATTCCTTGTATTGTCATTAAATGAGAACTATCTGTATTCATTGAGTAATAAAAGTTTTCTGGATGTTTTGGGTTGCATCCTTTCACAGATCTTGAAAGAAGAATGAAAGTAGAAAAAAAGAAGCTTGCCTTTATTTTGTTAATTGGAATTTAAAAAATAATTCCCCTAATAGTCCTCTTACAGCCTTGGGTTGGGGAGGATAACACTATAAGTCCCAGGTTCTGCTTCCAGTTTGGCTACTATTTGTGCTGGCTGGGAACTGTGGAATTTGCCATCCCAATACATCTAGCGGGCATTAGGTGGAAGAAAAAGTATTCTATAAATTGCTACATAAATTAGTCTGTGTGCAGAAACATGTACTCCTCAGCTAACGTCCATAATTGAGCCCAAAATTTTTGTTGCTAAGTGGAACAGTTGTTGAGCGAGTTTTCCCCCATTTTATGAACTTTTTTGCCACAGTTAAGTGAATCATTGCAGTTGTTAAGCTAGTAACATGGTTATAAGCCAAATCTGGCTTCCCCATTGATTTTGCTTATCAGAAGGTTGCAAAAGATGACTTTAGGGCACTGCAACTGTCATAAGTATGAGTCAGTTGCCAAGTGTCTGAATTTTGATCACATGAACATGGGGCGCTACAACAGTAATAAATGTGAAGAATGGTCATAAGTCACTTTTTTCAAGGTCCTTGTAACTTCAAATGGTCACTAAACAAACTGTTGTGAGTCGAGGACTATCTGCACAGCTACTTTTATAGAAGACATTTCTCTGATCTATTCTTTTAAGGAATGAATAGCCAATAACACGAGAATTTGATTTGTTCTAAAACGAAGCCCTAAAATATGGTTTTTGTATTCAAATTGGGAATAGATACATATTTCGCCACTCATTGTGAACATTCATGCATAGTATTTTCATAAAAAAGCTCAGAAGATTTATAAAATTGATCTTTTATTATAATTCATAGAATTTAGCACCAGAAAATGTTTATTGTTTCTGTGTGAAAATGCCTGAAAAAAATAAGTCTGGAAAACCTTGGGCTCTGAAAATGTGCTGATGGTGTTAAGGAATTTGAAATATTTTCCCAGCCCTTTTAGCTCATTCTGCTTAGCACATTCCAAAGGAAGCCATGTTAAAGAAGATTTGCACTCTTCTAGTTTCCAGTTACAGTATTGATTGCTATGGCAAACCCAATTCTAAATTTTTTTTTAAATAGTTTCTAACAAAATAGGCTATTCCGAGCCCTAATCTCAAATTCTGTGAACACAATCTGGAAAAACAGTAGATGGTTTCATGCCCCTCTCACTCTGGAAAATAAAGTTTGAAATGAATGAAGGTAGTCCTCGACTTACCACAGTTCATTTAGTGACCATTCAAAGTTACAACAGCACTGAAAAAAGTGATAACCATTTTTCACACAACCGTTGCAGCATCCCCATGGTCACATGATCAAAATTCAGATGCTTGGCAACTGATTCATATTTATGATGGTTGCAGTATCCCAGGGTCATGTGATCCTCTTTTGTGTCCTTCTTACAAGCAAAGTCAATGGAGAAGCCAGATTCACTTAATAACCATATTATTAACTTAATAACTGCAGTGATTCACTTAACTGTTGCAAAAAGACATAAAATGAGGCAAAATTCACTTAAATGTTTCACTTAGCAACAGAAATTTTGGGCTCAATTATGGTAGTAAGTTGAGGATTATCTGTACGGATTGTTTGCATTTTGTTTTGTGCTATCGTGCAGCACATTTTAGGAGAATGTTCATCTATGAAATCTAATGGCAAATCACTTAATGTTCATAAATTTACCTAAACTCAGAAGTTCTTATGTTTTAAGTATGCATAGTAGAACAGGACTTGTGTGAAATAAAATGTTATGAATATCTGTCCAAAGTCATTAGCGCTTCTCTCCTGTACCACCACTTTGAAAAAGGAAGCTTTTCTGATGGTCATTTAGAAATGCTTTTTATAAAGCTCCAGACAGAACAAATTGTAACCCAAGTCAATTATAATTAGGAATAAAAGGCAATGAGGGTAAAAATGTTTTATACTTTGACAGGTGCAGTTCACATTTTATTAGATTTTGATAAGAGTAATATTAACATATTTTTTCTGTTTAATTGCAAGGCCAATGTAACTGAAATGCATCATCTACACCAGGTGTTAAACTCGTGTCGTCACGGCGTCATCATGTGACGTATTGTGGCCTTTCCCCCCTTTGCTAAACCGCGTGTGGGCATGGCCAGCACGTGACACATCTGGCCCGCAGGCTTCAAGATTGACACTATATCTACACTATATGGCGGTATTAGCAGATTCTGGGAGTCCCAGAGTCCAAATCTTTTTTTTTTAAGAATTCACTTAAGATTTAAATGCACCCACTAGGCTTAAAATGCTGGTTGTTTTCAAGGAGGAGAAATCAGAAAACCATGTGGTAGAAATAGTATTTGATTACAAGCCTCATTTTTATAAATCATATTTCAGTGCTTTTGATTCTAGGTTGCTGAAAAGATGCTGTTCACTCATAGGAGAGAGGTATCACTACTGTCGTTGGAATCTTGGGGTTTTCAGAAACACAAAAAACGATTTTAAAAGGAAAAATGGAAGAGAAAGGATATCACTAAAAGAGGTCAATAAGGACTGAGCATGCTCATTTGGTATAAGCTAGACTGATTAAAGGAAAGGGGGAAAAAGTGGTGACTGATGAATGTAATGGACACTTTTGAATCTTGAATAGGAGTACACTGCATTGCATTTACTTTCTAGAATTCTGATAATTTAAAATTGGCTAATGTATTTGCTTTATAAGAAGGGTTATTAATCCCCTGGCTATTAATAGATTAAGATACATTTTACATCTTTGGTCTAGTGCAGGGGTGTCAAACTTGCAGCCTGCGGCCCGGATGCATCACACACTGGCCATGCCCACTCCCAGTTTAGTGGGAAAAAAAATCACGATATGTCATGTGACAACGGGAGTTTGACACCTCTGGTCTAGTGCATAAGGCATCAGGCTAGAAAGCAGGAGTTTGAGTCCCACTTTAGCTATGAAAGTCAGCTGAGTGACTTTGGGTCAGTCACTGTTTCAGCCCACTCCACTGCACAGAGTTGCTGAAGTGGGGAAAATAGGAGAAGAATTGTGTTTTAGATATGTTTGCTGCCTTGAGTTATTTGTAAAATAATAAAGATGGGATACAAATAAATAAATAAAAGATGTTTTACTACATTCTTAGTTCTAAAATATTTATGTTGGAGTTTTAGTTGCTTTAAGCAGTACAGACAAAAGGTTCCTAAATTTCCTAAAAGAAAAATGTTACTTAAGATTGTGTATATAAAAAATAGGAATGCTTACTTTTGTCTTCTGCCAGTTTTCTAATTTTAATTAATTGATATAGCCTCAATCATTATAATATATTTAGAGATCAGGATCCTCTGAAAATGGTGCCCTGAGTGACTGGAAGTTTGTTTTTTTCCCCCCTGCTGACAAACAGTTGATTTTGCTGCCAAAACTGGGTTTTTTTTGGCAGCATTCTGCCCAGATTTTAATGGGAGCAACTAGAAACAACCCCAGATGACTTTCGGAAGACGCAATTACCTGTCATGAGAAATCTTAGTGGTTGCAGTTTGCGGTCAGAATGGCCAGAGAGTAGAGTCTCCGTCTTTTCCTATCATTTGTTCAGATTTTTAAGCACAACTTTGCTTTAACATAACTTTTTGAAATTATTTTCTTTTGGTTCTGACTTACATTTTAAATGCTAAACATCTGGCTGAATGCTGAAACTCCTTGCTGAATTATAAACATGATTTTTAAAACGATTTTTCTTTTTTTTTGAAGTAACAAAATACTTTCGTTTTTGCCACATGGAATTTGATGGGGCAAAGATTTCTTCTTTTCTCATGAATGTAATCTGATGTACTCTGGACTCTTGCAGTAAGGAATTTGTGTTTTACCAGTTTTTAAAAGAACTTTGGTGTTATACTGTACTTTATTTCTGAATATTTCTCTGGTCCTTTTTTTTTTTTTAAGAGATAGGAATTTTTCCCCTTTGTCTCTTCTGTTCATTCTCTATGGTGGGGAAAATTATCTCAATCCTTCCTGCGGTTAGCCAGTGGTGGAACAGACTGTCCTTAAGAGGAAATGCCTATGTTCTTGGACTGCATTAAAAATGAAAATAACAAAAGTCTTCTTGAAAGCCATCAAAATAAGAATGCTTTTTAACCTACAAGCTCTCTTTGAAAATTTAGATAATAGGTTTAATAGCAACTATTTGTTGCTATTTAATGAAGCAGTAAGAATTATAAATCAACTTAAAGAGTATACTCAGATATAGCTAATCCAATGGATTGGAAATTAATTTGTTGCTGACAGGGTTGGGGGAGAAGGAACTTTGTTGGAAGCTTACAAGTTTGGTGAAGAAGTCTGAAAAGATCATGAATCCAGTGATGGTGGTTCAGTAATGAATTGGACTTTCTTAAAAAAAATTCATGGACTTTTTTGAAAAATGCACGTTGAGGAAATATTTACAACAGAGATCTATGACTTTGGGGAATGAAATGAAATTATATGGAAATACCCTAGTTATAATTTTAAGGAAAAGTTTTATTATCAAGAATCAATCAAGGATATTTGATCGTGGGTGGATCAGAAAGAATGACTGTAATGGACAAGGCTAAAATAGAAGCTGTTGCAGACTTTCTGCAAGTTAAATAGAGTAATAGATTGTTAACAGGGTTTTGAAGTTATTTGCTGTTGGGTTTACCTATTAACTTTTTTTTACAGTAGATGGTAGGTGAAATTGCTTGGGTAAATAGAGTTCTAGAAGCTTATATATTGTAGACCTATTTCACAAGGGGGGGAAACTGTTAGTGTTTACGCTGTTAGTGTAATATTAGTATTCAACCCAGGGGGATTTTTTCTTTTTTTTTTCTTTAATACACTCTTTTTGTTTGATTGATCGTTTTTGTTCTGTTTAGTTTTGTTCTGTTCTAATTTTTATTTTTAAATTTTACATAAAAAATAAAAATAAGATATTTGGCAGTTGTAAATTTCCAAGATTAAATTTATCTTAATTATGGTAATCAGACTTTATATTTACATTTATGTTGAAAAGGAATTTTAATGATTTTCCAGAGTACTATTTGTAGTTCTTTATATAGCTGGTCCTCAACTTACTATCACAATTGAAATTTCTGTTGCTAAGCAAAGCAGTTAATGAGTTTTGGCCCATTTTATGACTTTTTTTCTAGAGTTGTTAAGTGAATCTGACTTCCCTCATTGACTTTGCTTGTTGGAAGCCATCTGGGAAGGTCACAAATGGTGATCACATGGCCCGGGAACAACAGTCATAAATACATGCCAATTGGCAAGCAACTGAATTTTGATCATGAGACCATGGGGATACTGAACAGTTGTAAATGTGAGAACAGGCCATACGTTACTTTTTTCAGTGCCATTGTAACTTCAAATAGTCATTAAACAAATGGTAAGTTGACGACAATCTATAGAACAGGTGTCAAATTCGTGACGTCACGTCACGTGACATATCACTTTTTTCCCCTTCCCCAAACTAGGGTTGCACGTGGCCAGTGTGTGATGTATCTGGCCCATGGGCCGTGAGTTTGACACCCCGATCTGTAGTTTGGTTATTCGTCATAATTTTAAATATTTTTTTTAAACTCTTGAATGTGTGTTTTTTTTTTATTTGATGGTAGGGTGATTGTCTAGAGACAAGTTTAGCACATGTCAGATTTCTAGTGTCAGTTCTTGCAATAGTCTATTGCAGTAATTTTTAAATTATTTTTTCACATCAGTTTTTCCTCAGCTATTTTGACATTTATTTAGGAAACTATCATTTTTTCCTGTATGCAACATATGATATTGTATGGTGCTGAATAAATAATATTTTAGCTAAATAAAATAGTAGTCTCCAGGATAGTTGGAGCAGTAGGTATATGCAATTGTGCCTGGAGAAATTTTATATCTGTGTGTGGAAAATTATGAATCTTTTTAATTCTAGTAACTTCGACTTAGATCATTTAACATCTGAAAGAAAGTTGAAGATACTTGAATGGAAGATTCTAAACATTGTGCTTGTTGGCTATTCTAGCTATGGAGTAATGAATGTTTGTTGGGTGACTTGTGCATGGGCTTATTTTTAGTCAGACAGTAATTTGTGTTCTTATATGTCAGGGGGACTGTTGTAATAGATGGAACACAAGTTTAAAATTGTGAAGTTAATCAGTGGATGATATCAGGATTACCTATTTATAGATCTTCCCTTTCAATATATAACCAGCAGCAGCATCTTTTTTCTGCTGCCTGAAGTTTGACTAAACTATTGGGCTGTAATCTATTTTGAATCATGGTAAGATTTTTCTCTAGTATGTAAATTAACATAAAGTTCAGATATGTGATTTCAAAAGTGTTTTAATTTTTAAATAGCTTTTAATACTTATTTTCGAATTCAGTTAGAAATTCAGCACTGTTTGAATTAACAGCAAAGGAATCAAAACATATTTTAGTGGGCAGCTGAAAACAGATTGATATTCATTTATGAACTTGTTTTCAGTTGAAGGGTCAGCATTCCCAAATCTGTTGGGTCTGTTAAATTGCACTCTCTCTCCTGCTTTCTCTGTAAAGTGTAAATAAAACGAGAATGTTACAGGGTATGAACTTCTGTGAAGTTCAGGGAGTGACATGTCATTTAAATTTATTTTTTCTATTTGAACACAGCATGTTGGCTTTTTCTTCACATTTTTGTTTTTCCTAACATGCTTTACAGTGAAGACTTGTAACTGTGGTGGTAATGATGAATTGTTAAATTAAGCTAAACAGCCTTGAAGATTGTTGCTTCCTTTCTCTACTATTCCTTACTTCAGTGATTTTTTTTGCCTCCTAGAGTCTAGCAGCCAACATGTCAAGCAAAAGAGCAAAGACAAAGACCACTAAGAAGCGCCCTCAGCGTGCTACATCCAATGTATTTGCTATGTTTGATCAGTCACAGATTCAAGAATTTAAAGAGGCATTCAACATGATTGATCAAAACAGAGATGGTTTTATTGACAAAGAAGATCTGCATGATATGCTTGCTTCACTTGGTAATCACTTTTTCTATTTTACTTCAGTTATGTTTCTTCTAGCTAACTTGCTTCCCAGTTAAAGTGTAAGGAATTTTTATTTAATACTTTAAAGCTGCGCCTTGAAATATTACCCTCCAACTATTGATGTGGCTCAATTTTAAATGTTAATTGATTGTAGGGAAAAATCCAACTGATGAATATCTAGATGCCATGATGAATGAGGCTCCAGGACCCATAAACTTCACTATGTTTCTCACAATGTTTGGTGAAAAATTAAATGGTACTGATCCAGAAGATGTAATCAGGAACGCCTTTGCATGTTTTGATGAAGAAGCAACAGGTAAGAAGCTATAAAGTATCACAAATAATTTTGTAGCTTTTGACTTTGATTATATAATCCTGGTTACTTATGTGTAAAATTATATACAAGTTCAAGGCAAAGGAATGAAACACCTTCCAACACAATGGCAAAATAGGTGGTTAAAAAGCAAAGCTATGAAAGACATTTTATTTTATTTATTTATTTTTATTTTTTACAAACATATCATTGTGTGAACATACCTTTCAATACAAATAAATTGATATTAATCATATTTATATCATTTAACAAAATTATATAATTCTAATAGTATT
>JANHFL010000968.1:76153-124935 GCA_032468155.1 Oxyrhabdium leporinum
TCAAAAAGGATACTTTTATTGAGCAGAAGTGATAGCAGGACAAAGTGAAAGCAACTTGTAAAACCCCTTAGACAATACAGTTAGATTTCAGTCACTTGAAACCCCTCCTTATGGTGTGATGTATTCGGCCAATCCACAGGTGCAACAATGTTATAGAAATGGTCGTCCTGAGTAATAGATAACTGGCCTTTCTCAGGAAATTGAAAGAAAGTGGAAAACAAAAGTGTAGGAAAGCGAACGTATTCTACATGATTCCCCCTCCCTCCATCGGTTGAATGGCAGTATCACTTTAGGGATCTGACAGTATTGTATTTCCTAGCTTTTCATCTATAGTCTCCATTTGTTTCAAGATTTCCTGGCAGTGCCTTGTCAATGTCTCTTTTGTACTTTGAATTACTGATGCCACATCTTCCACTCCATTCTTCTTGATGAGACATCGTGTTAAGTTTTATTGAGTCCCTCTTTTATTTATTTTTTTTTTACATTTATATACTTTATGCAATACTCCAAATATTTTCTTAATCTATCTGCTCCTCTGGAGAACTCCTTGTATTTTCCAGCACCTCTTTGGATCCCTCTATCAATCCAATCTTATATTGTACTCCTCAGAGGTCTTTTCAGTGGTATTTCCTTTCATATTATCGCATTAGACGAGCAAGATTTGAATAATGTGTCATTCTTCCTTTCATCAGCAGGTGACACTCTTTAGTTAAATTTCAGTATTAGTCTTTTTCAATCTGTTCCAATCTTCCACACTTTAAAAATAATGTCAGTTTTGGGTAAATAGTCCCAGCATTTCAAATGCCTGTCCAACAAAACACCTATCCAGTTTAAAAGTCTAATTTTCTGTATTTTTAGCAAATTTTCTGTCTTTTTTCTAATTCCTCCTTCAAATGTAGTATTTTTTTTCCAAAGTGCCAAGTTGCTGTTAGTTAAATAGTTGTGGATCCTTTTGCAAATTCTTTTGGGGTTTCAAATAAAATAAAAAGTTCTTCTCACCCAGTTCCAAGCACTGTTCACCTGCTTCACTTCAGCACGCTCTTAGATCTTTTTCGGCTGTCCCAATTTCATAGTGGCCATCTTAGACCGCCTCTTCTCATTGTCGTGGCATAGAGGGATAGCCTGAGGGTTCACCAGGAGATTGCGATCTCCCCTGTGACCACACTGAGCGCCCCTCCTTAGCTTCGCTGCCCCTCCAAGGTGGCTTTTGGCTCCTTACGGGGCCCACAAACAAGCCAGCACAGAAACGGAGTGCTCAGTTCCTGTGTCTGGTGTCGTCACGACGTCATCCGGAAGTCGACATTTAATTTTTAAAACTGCAAAAATTAGGAATATTTTCTGCAAAGGAATGGTTTGGTAGGGATGATTCTAAAAATGAAAACTCTTCTTGTTTGGGGAAGAAATCATTTGGTTTTGCAGTCAGAAATTGGAAATTTCTGATCCTTGCTTCTCTGATACGTTCAGCTGCTTGATAATGATACCACAGCATCATTCACATTTTACTTTATTATTTCCAGTAGCTGCAGCCATTTACTAAAATAGTTTTATTTAAGATCTTATTCATAACTTTAATTTGGTGACAGCCATAATTGACGTAATTGAATTCTATAAGACTTCATACTTCTCCTCACGCAAACAGTGATTTTGAATCCACAAAGTTTATTTAGAGTACAAAAAAATGCTAATTATTTAGTAATTGTTTGCTAAATAATTACAATCATTTTATTTGTTCATGTAATCACTTTTCCCCTAAAGTATAAATAACTGCTGAATCAGTAAAAATTTAAAAGCACTTAGAGCACTTTCAATAAAGCCCTTTGTTTAATTTTATATTTTTGTGTATAACATGTTGTACTTAAATTTCTTGTATTAAAATTCTGTCTTGAAATCTTTTCACATTTCTAGGCTTCATTCAAGAAGACTACTTGAGAGAATTGTTGACAACAATGGGAGACAGGTTTACAGATGAAGAAGTTGATGAGCTGTTTAGAGAGGCACCAATTGATAAAAAGGGCAATTTCAATTACATTGAGTTCACACGCATCCTGAAACATGGAGCAAAAGACAAAGATGACTAAAACAGAACTCTTGCTTCTGCATTGCTCTTTAGATCTCATGGTTATCTTCAAGGGCGATTTTTCCTGGTAGAACCTGTTGCATGCAGCTAGCTTTACAGCTTTTACCTATCTCGATGTATTTATGTATACAAGGCCATTCTGGCACATCTTGCACCAGTTTAATAAGGCCAGCAACGGAAATTGTAATTTTGGTGAATTTGGAGGATAAGACCAATGAGTTTGAAGGCCCAGGAAAAATAATCTGTTTTTCTGGTTTAGCTGGATTTTTACATTTTGTAATAATGCCATTTTGAAATAAGATTGCTATATGAATAAAATACCTCAAATGCTAAATTGCGAAGTATAAGATTTTATTAAGAGTTGACAATCCAAACGTCATGATTTCTATAAAGAATAGAAAAATGATCTTATGAAGCACTAATATCACTGTATCGCTACTTCATGTAGATTCAGCTGTGCATCTATTGTATTTTTTTTTCAGGATAAACATATCCTGCACATATATTTTCTGAGTAGATTGGCCTAAAGAACCATGGCATTACTACTGCCACGGATCTCCAGTTTTTGTCTACCTTTGTTAAATTCATTATTCTTATTAAGCTTTTTTTATTTTTACATTGATGAGAATTTATAGATCATAGTATTCTGGATTCATGAACATAATATAGTTTTTCTCAGTGTGTCACTGGACAATAGTGTCAGAAAAAATGAACTAGGAATTTAGGAAAGCATAATGCTTTGGTTTCTTCCCTAGCTAGTTATAACTGCTTCTGTTATACTGATCTTTTCCCTCATTTCCAGTATCAGCAATAACTCCTCTAAGCGTCTGCTTTTGAGAATTTTGGTATGTGCTGATGTCCAGTCAGGAATGGAGAAGCACTGCTTATCTATCCAGTTTTATAACTTGCTTTAGAGTGCTGTTCCTATCAGCTAGAACAGGGGTGTCAAACTTGCGGCGTCACATCGTGACATATCACGACTATTTCCCCTTTGGTAAAATGGAGGTGGGCTTAGCCAGCGTGTGATGCATCCGGTCCATGGGCCGTGAGTTCGACACCCCTGAGCTAGAATAATGCACACAAAAATAATTTCCATTTTTTTCTAAGGGCCAGTATCCATTTTAGTGGCACCTTGGAACTCTAATATTCACGCAACCTTTTAGTCACCAGGCTTGACATTAAGTGTTGTCTATAAGTTGGCTAGAAATCACAACACCTCAAATACTGTAAGTTTATTGACAAATTGAAAGAAAGTACAATTGAAAATATGTGGTATACGGTTCTCATTTCTCATACTTGCCCCATCTAAATACATCTTAAATAACTCCAGGGCTCTTTTGCTGAAAAAAAGCAGTATGAATTGCGGAGATATTGTAGCTATAAATTCAAAGAAATGATTAAAGTATTTGGACTAGCGATTAAGATATTGGGATAGGAATGAGGAGACCTAAATTTTGGTCTACTATTGGCCATGGAAACTAGATGACTTTTAGCCAGTCTTTCTCTGAGCCCAGCCATCTTCCCAGGATCATCACTGAGTAGAAAAATAAGAAGGAAGCATCATATACAGGGTTGTACTCTTCAAATCGGAATATAGCAATACCGTCAACCATGCTATCTGGCCACCCCCTAGTAATTGATGGTGGTAGATCCATTATTGCTTTTTCTACATGATTGTCAATCTCTTACAAGTTTTTTAAAATATTGAGAAGCTAGTAGTGTGAAGCACAGAGTTAACTCCTGGATTTCAAGAATTTGTCACAGTAATATTTTTAAACTTGATAAAGTATGCTCAGCTTCAGATCAGATCTGACTGCACTGATTTGGTTATAAGTTATCTATGATTACCAGATGTGGAATGATGAAGAACAAGGTTCAAATTAAACTTCTGCTCTGAAATTGTTAACTGTTGAGGTTTTCCCCTCATGTATAGAGATGGTTTATATACAAAGCCCTGAACTGTGTTTTAAGAGCAGTGATACATATCATGGCATACTTAAGATTAACACAAGTATTTGATCATAAATTTTTGCTGGTGAGATTCTAATTTGACAGTTGCATAATGTAAAAACAGACATCAAACAATAGACAGATGCATCCCTGAGCACACAGAAGGCACAAATGAAACAAATGTACAAAGCTCTTAATATTTGCAATGCACCTTTCAGGCCATCCAGGTGAAAAGCTGATATCATTCTTAGAGTTGGGCCATGTTAGACATAATATCTAAAGAAATTTTCCAGAATCAGTATGATTCTGCATATCCAAACAACGTGGATTAAGGAGAGCAATCATTTTTCTTTCTAATGTTACCAGCTTCCCCAGAATTTTGGGTTCCTGTAGGAAACAGAAGATTTGAATGCATGAAATGTATAAAACGTGTGCCCAGGGAGGCTTTTATAGCCAATCTTATTTCCTAATGCCATGGATATTACTTGATTCCAATTACAAGCCTCTTAATACTTCACTGTTACGCAGCAGATAATTTTGAAGAGTGGGAACAGTAATTGTAGCTGAAAAATATCTCTTTGGGGAGATTCAGTTTTATCACAAAAATTTGAAGTGGGCTGTTAACACTGGAGAGAGACAAACTGCCTCAAAATGATAAGCTTCATTGCAATTGGATTGGTGGATTGTCTTTGCTTAGGAGAAGTTCCAGGAAAACACTGCTATTTTGTTAAAAAGCAGAGATTTCCTCTTTGTTATTCCTTCTAGAATGGATCAAGTCTGAATCTAAAATGTGTTAATATACAGTTATTCCCCATAATTTGAGAGTGAAAATGAGGCCCAAATGACAAATCTCTGAGATCAGAAATGCTCTATTCATTTCCCTTAAAACTAAAATTTCCTATAATTACTATGTAATATAACAAGAATGGCTATCTTCTTCCTGGTCTGTCTAGAAATCCATCTAGTCTACATTTGTTGGGTATTGAGTTTTATATATAACTCTGTAAGCAGCCTGTTTCCTTGCAAAAGTATTGTTATATCTTCCATAATTCCCAGCCAGTCAGGTGAGAGTTCTGGGAGGTATTGTTCAATGTATCTGGCAGTCATTGTAAGTGATAACCTAGCATGTTCACAAACAAAGCCTAACTTTCACAAGGTTGATAATCTGCAATCATTAGGCATCATCAAGCAGACAAAAGAAACACATACTTGATTTGTAATTCCCTTACAGCTTCCATTCAGTTTGGTTAGGCAAGTCAGACCCTGACAACAGTGCAGGCAGACAAATTGTGTAGGCATGCAGGAAGGATTACATATGAATAGGCTGACAGAATAAAGAGAAGTTATTTTTGAAAAGGAAATGCATGCTTGTCAGCACAAGTTATGACAATCTGTTTTGGGATTAAAGGCTGTTAGTCCTAGTAGAATTTATTCACTCAGAATCATTCCACGAGGTGGCACTGTATAAATACAGTGATGTCAGAGACTTAAGGTTCTTTCTGTACCATCATCCAAAGTATCAAAGCAGGTCTTGTTTTATTACTTTTCTCATCTGTATAGTTTTTTCATATCAACTAAAGAATTGCTTCATTTGTATTTGAAAAATACATTTGTATTTGGAAAAAGAAAAGCTTGTTAACCTGAACATTGACCACATCCAGTGTTAATGTATACATTCCCTAGGCAGCTGTGAAAAATAATTTGGATCCATCAATCTAACTGTCCTACAATTTTTATGAGGAGCTTATCCTTAGCTTTGACTAAATATATGCTTTGTTGGGAAGAATTCACCATAATATGTGCTGAGTTTTCCAGACAAAAATATTTGTTTCTCCATATGAAGACTCATTGACTTCACGGCTATGGGAAAATAATTAACATCTGAAGATTCCTTATTATCCCGGACTACTGTATTTTGCTAGACATGTGTAAAAAAAGAGCTCATAATCTCAAATAGAATATTTTATTTCTGTAAATATCATCCAGTGTTATCGCTTCTGTTATACCTGTAGGATGCAACAATAAATGTAATTTATAAAAATAAATCATAAATATCAGTAAAATGTAAACTACCAAATTTAGAATACATATAAAAAAGGTCCAGAGCTTTAATTGTATTGTTGATCTTGGCTTTTTAATCTCATTGCCGATGCCCGATAAGCTATTTTCCTACATAATGTCCCACAATAAACATATATGAAGATTTCTCTCATCTTGAAAGAGAATGAGGACTCCATTTGTAATTTCAAATTTAATGGAACTTAATTTTGAATATGTTAAAAGTATAACCCTATGTATTTATTACTTTAATGAGTTTGGATTACCTGTAAAATCCCATGAATGAGACTCTAATATGGTAGTCTGGAAGCATCCAGTGATGGCCAACCAGCTTCAGGCTTCCAGGACAGATAGCTTTCAACCTGGCCTGAATCTCAACACTTTTATTTGTAAATTATTGGCTGCCATCTTATGTCCTTATATCTGATCTAGATTGCCTTTCCATTAAGCAAACAAGCGTAAACCCTGTTCAATGTTGTACTGATGTGCAAACATCTCAGAAATGGAGTGCCTTTTTCATTCAAAAGGCTGTTTCCACCTGCTACGGTATTTGCGCTTTGCTGTGCTGGATATAATTTTTTGATTGTCATTTATTTAAGCAATGCTCTGCATAAAATCTATTAAAAGGATTGAGAGGGAAGGAGGAGCTCAAGCATTCACCTCCTCTCAGCCTTTTCCAGGAAAGCAGATCCTGCGAGTTCACACAACAGCAGTCTTTTGGGATTGGCTATCGTGCAGTGTCTAATGCTTGGCCCTTTTGCCTTCAGACATACTTCCAAATGTCCAGGGCATGGAAGTGTTTTCAGGAAGGTACGGTTCCAAACATGTGTGCATATATTACTGTGCAATAATATTACCCAGGGAGAGAGAGGCTGGGTAGGATCCAACAGGGTAGTCCTCGACTTATGACCACAATAGAGTCCCAAGTTTATTTTGCTGAGTGAGAAATTTGTTGAATTTTCCCCATTTCCCCCACTTTTCTTGCCATAAGTGAGTCACTGCATTTGTTAAGTTAGTAACACAGTCATTAAGTGGATCTGGTTTCCCCTTTGATTTTTCTTGTCAGAAAGTTGCAGAAGGTGATCACATGACCCTGGGACACTGCAACCATCATAAATGCAAGTCAGTTGTCAAGCATCCGAATGTAAATCACGTGATCACCAGGATGCTGCAATGATCGTGTGAAATACGGTCATAAGTCACTTTTTTCAGTGTTGTTGCAACATCGGTCATTAAGCAAACTGTTGTAAGTCTAGGACTACCTGAACCCATACTCAAGCACTCCCTTCCGGGCCTCGAGCTGCGTCACGCCAACATTTAAGGCAATGGATCGTTGTAGTCGAGAGGTGACCTTCTGCTTCCCGAACAAGGAAGCGAACCTGAGAGGAAGACGGAGCAGGGATTTCCTCCAAAAGGCGCCGCGTCTCCGCATCGCCAGCCACCGCATTGGCTGCGAGCGAGACTGTCAGGAAAGCAACCGCTTGGCGACGCTTTGGTGCGCTCAGCCCGGATGTGAGGTGTCCCTGACTCAGCTTAGGTTACAAATTGCGGCTCCTCGGCTAAAGAGACCCCCGGGCTGCGGGCAAGAAGCTTCGGGGGTTTCTGCGCTGTAAGGATCGAGCCACCTGGCAGCCCTTTCGCACGCGCAAGTCCAGCCCCCCAGAGCCGCAAGAAAGCCTTGCGGAGAGAAAGAAAGAAAAAAAGACGCGCAATGCGAGGCGCGCAACTTGCAAGAAAAGGCTTTTGCCTTGTTTATAGTTCTGATTTCAGAGGAATAAAACACAAGACTTCATCGTTGATAGAACGGATGTCGACAGAGTTTTACGTTTTTTCTGAAATGCAGAAGAAGGCCAGGGCCATATATCGTCATTCTTGTAGTTATGCCTCCTCGGAACTCCGTTCAGTGTTGTGGATCAGCTGGGTGATTCTGTCATTAATGATGACACGACAAACGCGTAAAAGCCTCTCAGAAACATTGAAGGGGAGGCGTATTTATTCCTTGGGCCCGATATGGCTTTCGGCCCAGATAATATGCAAAAGAACTTGAGAAGTTTTGTTTTGTTTTGTTTTGTTTGTTTAAATAGACCACCCGGGAGTGTAACTGCGGAAGATTAGCGCTTTAGCGCGATCCGCCTACTCGCCCCGATTTGCCATACTGTATCTTAACTACATGAACTGGCGCGCTGCTAAGTTATTTAAAGAAAACGACGAGGCTTTGGTGGCAACGTGGTTATTCACCTTTGTATAGTGAGGATCAAGCGTGTAAACACTATTCTTCCCGGAGCGCCTATCCCCCCCTCCCTTCCGGAAGTGAACCACGTGGCCTCTGAAGGCCCCGTTTGTCTGCAGCTCAGTCAGCTGGTGGTTCAGTGGCTGGAAGGCCTGGCTTGTTTGACTGAGTTACGCCGTGTGCTTTTCGGTTGCGATAATTACTGCATGACATTCGCGTTTAGTCATGATGAATGTGCTCGTTAAAATTCAGGCTAGGTGACGGGCTAATGCTTGAGCAAGAGGGTGCTTTTCCATCCCAGATGAAAAGCGTCTTCTTACCGGAAGGAAAAGAAGACTTTTCTCCATCCCTGAAGGCTGGAGAATAGCCCACGCACGTCTCTAAATTGCAGCTCCGGCGATCTGAAGGAAGGGACCGGTGGGTCTCATTCGGCTGCAGTTGGATCCGTCCCAGTAAAGCTGCCAGGATAATGTCGAGGAAAACAAACGCGTCACTCACGTGTTTATTCAGTGGCGATGAATTAAAGCCGTGAGACTAAAAACTAAGAGGTCACGGGGGCCGGACACCTCCCCCTACCCTTAAATGAACACGTGTAAAATATATGGAACGCATTTCATTAGCAGAAGCCGAGTGGTGGGAAAGTAGTGTAACTGTGGGATCGGCCAATTTCCCTCCGTGTAAATTGGAACTGACGTAATGTCTGTTTTTTCTCCCTCCAACTCGCCGTCTGAACTGACAGAAGAAACCGCACCGTTCAAGGCAACTCTCTTGATTCTCGCGTTACTCAAACTCATACACCTCCCGTCCCAAGTTAAACCAACACAACGGTTCACCTTGTAGCTGGACTTTTTTAAAGTTAGCAGATCGCATGTATCCCAAAGCGCGGTGATGTAGATTCCCGCGGGGGGGAGGGCGCCTTCCAAAGCAGATTTGGGGTAGGATCCAGGTTGAGATGGTGGTTTTTGTTTTAAAAAATAGGAATGGCTTCCCTCTCCCCGTAAACTCGCGGAAACGTTTGAGGGGTTTATTCAAGCCAGCAACGCGTTATTCGGAGCAGGAGCTGCAGCGATCTCGGAGGAAGCGGAAGGGGAACAAGATTTGAGCCACCTGGCTTGCTACGTGCACGGCCGAAAAGGGGGAAAAACTTGGCTCTCTCTTCTCTCTGGCGGGCCAGGCTCGTTGCGAGGACTCCTGGGATGGAAACCTCATTGTAATAAGCCAAGAAGTGGCGGAAAGACCTGCACCGAGGCCTTCCACGCTGATCAAACCGAAGACGGGCTTGGGGAGCGAAGGCTGTCTCCGCTTGAGGAGATTCCCGAAGCGGACTGTTGACGCAAACTTTATAAACGGCGTTTACACCGTTTCGGGAAGAGCTCCCGCCGCCTGAAGCGTTTAAATTAACCTCCCCCCGACTTCCCCTTTGCCTACTTTTCCGTTTTTTGTTAAATTAGCGATCCTTTAAACTTAAAAGGCCAGATTAGGAAGCGAAGCGCTGAGGCTCCTCTCGCCAGCACATGTGTGTTTACGCCGCGTCTAGGGGAGAGCTGCTCTTCCCCCCTTCTTTCGGTTTAGCGCCGGTATTTTGACAGACTCGCCCTCTCCTCCCCCCCCCCGCCCCAAAGCCGTTACCCAGCCGGCCAGCTTGCAGGAGAGGAGGGGAGGGGCAGTTCTGGCTCTTCTCCCGCTTAGTCAGGGCCGGGAGGTGGGGGAGGGCACACCTCGTGGAGGAGGCAGCAGCAGCTTGTGCCAAGCACCAGTTGAAGAACAAAGAAGGAAGAAGCAGCGAGAGGGCTACTCTCAAGTTACTTTCTGCACCAGCCAGCCCCGACCGTCCCGCAGCGTCAGACGCCGCCTTTGCAAAGGACCCCGCTGGAAGCCGCCGCCTCTCCTCCGCTCTTCTCTCCCCCTCCCCTTTTTTTTTTCCTTTTCCAAAGTTTCTCGCTCCCTTCCTGGCAATAAAAGGAGGGGGGAATCTTCCACGAGAAGGCGGGAAGGGCACCGAAATGAAAGCTCAGAAAAGTAAGTAGTTTCTCCGGTTTCGAGCGTCTCTCTCTCTCTCTCTCTCTCTCTCACTTCCAAGTGAAAAGGAGCCCCCACTGCCTACCTCGTGGCGTTGCTAAACAATTGTCAGGCGGAAGAGTACGTGCGTGTGGGGCTTTGGGGTATACGCAACTCTCGAGTACAGGCTGTGGAAGAAATTGGGACTTCTTCCCTTCCCTTTTTTAAAAAAAAAGAAAAGAAAGCCGCCCCCCCGGACTTCTTTGTACACTGTTAACTGAAGTTGAGGAGGAGGGAGGCAGTTGAGGGGGCTTCCCGGTTCAGACATTTAAAAAAAACAACCCCAAAAAACATGAGCGCGGCGATATCGGTTTGAAGGCTGCCGCCCCTTCAGCTGCTGGCGCCCTGTCAAACCCCAAGTCTCCGCGGCCCGTTTTGTGTCCGAAATAAAAGTTTTCCCTCTCCGACTCTTTCTCTTCCCCGACCCGCTCGCGGTTTTTTTCTTTCCAAGCCTGCTTTTTCCGCTTTTTCCGTTTCGTTTTGCTGTTGAACACGCGATATCGAGAGCATCTGAAAACAAATTCTTAGACTAGCAACAGCGTGCTTGAAGGAGTTTCTTTGTTTGCGCTTGTCGGAGGGGGAGGGGGCAGAGAGACGGGGGTGGAGCCTCTGCAAAAATCGGGTAGGAAAGCCCGGAGAGCGGATCTCCCACGCTTAAGACTGTGTAAAAGAAGAAGAAAAAAGCCGTTTATTTTTTAAGAAGACACAAAAGCAAGTTTATAGGCTATTATCAGAGGAAAGGCTGGGCTACACGAGGTAACTGAAAATCACTTTTAAAAAACCTGGACCTGGTGAAATGTCTGGTAAAGTAACACTGTTTTTTTGAATTTAGTAGCATAGTCTTGTTCGTGTTTATTCCTAATTTGGCCCATTGAGTGGCTTAGAGTTAGGGAGTTAAATGGAAAGACACAATGTAACTCTTGTTTTTAACAAGGCTTTGTGGGTTATTGAGAAATTTATTTTTTGCTTTTGGAATGTATCTAAAACTTTCTTTTCCACGCAGCTGATCTTGTGTAGTGATATGTAACTAGGAAATGTAAAAAGGAAAGTGAGCTAACAAGTTAGAACCATTAAATGGTAACCTAAGCACACAGTAAAATATGTGAGAGGTACAACCTTGTGTATGTAAAAGTATGTGGTCCAACAATACCATGGCCTACCTCTGAAGTTAAAGACAAATATAACTGTTTTTGAACTTTGTACAAAAATATTTGTTACATTATTGAGCAAAAAATTCCACACTGGATAATTTGTTTAAGGTTTTTTTTGTAACTGCTGCTGTGCTCTATTTGAACAGTGGTGGTCAGCTGGTTTCCTGCCTGCTGATCTATTGTTCCAAGATTTTTGGGAAGAGGAGGGGTGGGATGTGAGATGCTGTGTTTTGTGCATGCATGTTTAAAATCTGGAGCTCCTGTCTTGTCAACTTTAAGCATGCTGCCTGTTCTGTCAGGCCAGACACTGTTTAATAAAAACTTTAACACGTTAAATGCATGAGAGAAGGTGGAAGGAGTGGAGGAGTTGATCAAAAAGAGCTTAAGGAAAAGTTTTCAGGTACGTGGAATATAAAGGAGATCAGAACAAAAACATTTTGAAAAGTTGGATGGTTGATGGGACATGTGGTCTGGAAGTCTGCATTTTTTTTATACTGTAACCTAAGAAGATTTGTACACTCTAATTTCATATGAATGTATTTTTTTCTGTTGGTGGTGTA
Source organism: Oxyrhabdium leporinum (assembly GCA_032468155.1). Taxonomy (NCBI): domain Eukaryota; kingdom Metazoa; phylum Chordata; class Lepidosauria; order Squamata; family Cyclocoridae; genus Oxyrhabdium; species Oxyrhabdium leporinum. Next base: position 88,238 of record JANHFL010000968.1, read on the forward strand.
GTTTTCTGTAGTCTGAGAAGTAGTATGCATAAGGTTAAAAATACTAAAGGTGGGATAGATGAGTTAGTAGATTTCAAATTTCACTGACCATGTCATTGAAAGTGTTCTTAAAACATCTATTAACTGTAAAGTTTACCTATGTATCCTTATACAAATTGTGATAAATCTGCCATTACCATTGTTTTGTGAAAGCACACAATGAGTTACATGTGACTAAGCTTTTGCATAATGATTACTATGTGTATATCTGGTATTTTATTTCCTCTTACTTCATGTCCAAAACTTTTTCCTTTGTCACTACAACTTGGGTCCATACTCATCTGTAATTTTTTGCCTATGATAAAAGCTTTCTATTTTAGAATATGGTGAGATTTCATTCTGCAATGAAAAACATGTTGATTTTTGAGGAGCTATATTCCTATTCAAATCTCTAAACTATCTTCTCTAACTTTTAAAAAGTTACAGATACACATCCTTTCAACAGTAAAGCTCACAGGTAGAGTGCTATAACTTGTTTCTTTCTGGCCAAAATGAACTTGAATGGATTATGTGCTTGTAATTATTAGAAAGTCAGTTCTAGGAAAGTTCTTATTTTTTCAAGTAATATTTATTGTCTTAGTTAACAATTTAGCACAGCATCCATGTCTCTAATTTGGTGTCAGTCTCAAGTCTGCTATTTTTCTTTATAATTTTGTCTTTCTTGCATATTGAAAGAGTCAATAGCACATATGTAGAGTCTTAAGATTTTCAAATTAAGAATTTGAATCCTGTATCTATAAATTCTGCAGGTGTTTTCTGGAAAATGACTGAACTGCTCTGCAAAACAGCTTGATAAGAGTTTCACACACAAAGAGATTTGTGGAGAAAGCAGTTTTGTACATTGCTTATGGTGCAAAGCGAACTTATTTGATATAAGGCATTTTGTGAATTTATCAAAGCAGCTGGTATCTAACACTTTCCCATGTAATACCTCCCCCACCCACCCCAGAACAGCAGTCCCATTATTTCATAAGGTTAAATTTTCAGTAGGTTTGTCATTTCCTTAATATGCAAAAATTACGGAATTAATACTCTTATCATGCATGGCTTACAGATGTGGGCATGGCTTAAGGAATAATTTCATGTTAACTTTTTTGCCACAAAGAAGCAAACAGGTAAATAATTTACACATAAAAGGTATTTGTCCTTGTTTAAATGTATTTAGACAAGCTGTCATACAGTGCATGTCTTTAGAAGAGTTTTTCAAACTCAGCCCTGCACTATGAGATGAAAATCAACTGTGCCCATAAACTTTGGACAAAGTGACCTTATAATGTACCTGCAATTTATAACACTGGTTTTGGGTTTGTTTTGTTAGACAAATAGTATTGTTAAAACTATTGTCTTTAGAAGAGCAAATAACTACTGAACTTTAAAGTTATTTCAATAACACAAACTCCTGTATATGTACATATTAGTATGTAGTACAATGTTAAATTACTAAATGTTTCTGTTAGCTAAATATTTCTCAGTACTTAGATGAATTTAAAATAAGCTATTTTTTAAAATTGAAATTGGCAGCTTGGTTACACTATGACCAAGTAAGTCATGTGAAAATTGTAAAATTGTAATTATGTTAAAACATCAAATTAAGAGTGCTAATATTTCTCCCTGCAAGAATCCTGTAGAAAAACACATAACAAAGCAGTAGTGATCCACTGAGACAGGCGGCCTAGTCAGGCCACCTTTTTAACTGTTCCTTGTTAGAACAGGAAATGCAGAGCACAGACTGATTACAGGGTAGCTTTGGTTTTCCCTTGTTAGTAATCAGCACAAACGCTCCAATGTAAACACTGCCATGGCAGCACCAATATGGCCTTTGCTCTAATAAAAAAAATAAAAATCAACTGGACTAGTTTGCATCTAGTGCTCCCTGTAGTTTCCTGTAACTGCAGCTTCTGCACAAATACAGGGTCTCTTTCCTGGTAGTTAATGCTCGCTTATTGAAATCTGCTCATTATCCATTCCACCACCACCCCAAAAAAAGTTGCATAGCATTTTTCTTCTGTTGAGCCCAAACCTGTTTTGTCTCATTAACCTCTTAGCAGAGGGAACATGTCACAATAAGTAAGCAGATCAAAGGGCACTCAGTACTGCAGGTTTGTTCTTGCTTTAATTTTTATTTATACTGTCAGGAGCTTTACCGGTTCGCCTTTTTTAATGTTTACGGGGGTGAGGAGGAGATCAGCTTTTACATTTTGTTTTGAAGGGACCAGAATACATTTTTTTAGCCTTTGAACACTTCTTAGTTTCAAGTTTGTTTGTTCTTTACTTTTTAAAGCAATCTTCTAGCTAGCTGAAATAGTTTGGCTTGATTGCTTTTTTCAGTATTTAGGTGTAAATTTTGTGTAATATGCTAGGATCCATTGACTTGTTTCTTTATTACATCTCTGAATGAATTCCTGTTCTTTATCCATGTATGAAGGGCACTTGGTGAGAGCAATGACTAAAGGCCCAGGAATCAGACCATTATATGTTGGAAAGGAGGGTCCCAAATGCATCTGGAGAAAAGGGAACTACTATATCAATAAGCTCTAAATATTATAAACTATCTGTTATCACAGTACGAAAATGTTTTTAAAAGGAATATTCCATTCTATTGACACATTTCTATGCTTCTATAAGGAATAAACTACCTTTTTAGATTGTGTTCTGCTATCAAAAGTTTTAGCAAATAGATACTATCAGACTGAAATCCAGGCTATTCATTGCTGGTAGAGCACTGATAAAAAGAAAAAATCTGGCCTTGTATATAGGTAGTCCTCGATTTACGACCCCAAAATTTATGTTGCTAAATGAGACATTTGTTAAGTGAGTTTTGTTCCATTTTATGGAACAAATTTTCTTGCCACAATTGTTAACTGAATCACTGCAATTGTTAAACTTGTAACATGGTTGTAAAGTGAATCTGGCTTCCCCATTGACTTTGCTTGTCAGAAGGTCACAAAAAATGATCACATGACCTTGGGACATAGCAATGGTCATAAATATGAACCAGTTGCCAAGCACCTGAATTTTGATCACATGATCATGGAGATGCTGCAACAGTTGTAACTGAAAAACGGTCTTAAGTCACTTTTTTCAATGCCGTTGTAACTTTGAATGGTCACTAAATGACCTACTGTAAGTGGAGGACTACTTGTAGTTCAGACCCTGATATAATGGCCCCCTTTTTTAAACATTTGTTCCATTCATGGGAAGACCTAAGTCACAAAACGTTCAACTTTTATTGAAAGATACCATATGAATGTGTAACATTATAAATTATATCAAACACAATGAAAAGAGATCTTAGATTTCATATATTATGGTCGCATGATGCATTGGATCATAGATTGGTTAACCACCAGCGTGTTGGATGAACCCAGCTCTTATGTCTAGGTTCACTGTTTGTGTGAACTCAGAAATTTTGATTAGTTGATTAAACCAGGTTTAAATTAGCAATGGTTAAGAAAGTTTTGTAAACATCACCACAGCCCGCATGTGTTAAATAAACATCTGAAAATGCAAAATAAACCCACCAACATCTACAGCAAGTGCCTGAGACCTTTCACTTTGCTTTCTACCTTGTCCCCACCCACCCTCCTCAACTGGTGGTTCATTATTGTTACAGGACCCCATGTTAATCTCTGTGTTCTCTTCAGGCTCAATGGCCCAACAGTTAGCTTTATCATTATATTTTGAGAACACTGACCTATTGTATTGTAATCACCTGGTTTACTGACACACTAGTGACACAGCATGACCACAAGTAGATCTTGAGCTCTGATACAATTGAACAACAGAAATCTCATTCTTCGTCTTGCACATGATCTATTATGCTTATGTTGGTAGATACAAATGCATTTCTTATTTACCTTGAAAAGTTTCTATTTTTATTGAATAGTATCTCTTAGAAGGTATAATAACAAATTGGGTTACCAGAGTTTATGTTCATAAATAACACTGGAAGTTGCTGGGGAAGAAAGTATCCACTGATAAACAATGAGTGCAGTTTTCCCATCAATGTATTTTATGCTTGAGAAAGCCACAATTGTTATCCCTCACCATCAGACATTCTGTAAAGATACAGGACCATTGCTAGAACAAGCAAAGCAGAGAAAGCATGCAGAATGTGGCTTCTGGAACAATATCCAATCCTTTAATTGCAGTTCCAGTCTAGGTCATGTGAGTGGAATGGAGGATGGAAAGGATTTAGAATGAAGGAAGTGATAACCTAATTCATTTTCTAACTACTTCTTCCATTAGGGATGTATTGGAATACGTTTTCTGGATTTATTTATTTTTAATCCACAACTGTCAGCCCGATGTGGTCCATTTTAAAATGTAATCTTTCTTTTGCCAGCTCTATAACAAATTTGATCAACTTTGCTTAGTTTTCAAATTATACTGGGGGATAAATTATATAGTTATTTCCAATGTTACATTGGAACAAGAAAGAATAAAAGGTGACAGCACAAAAGAAGAACAATTAAGCCCTCACAAGAGGCTGTTGAACTAATTAAATCCTTTAGTAATACTTGCATTTACTAGTTTGAGAAAATAACATCACTAGATCAGTATTCAGAGAGAGAGCTGTTTTGATCTGTTCTATTGGGAAGAACAGGTCTTGATGAGTGACTGCCTTTGTCAAAAGACTGCACTATTTTCCAGTATATATATAGGCTGAAAATCTCTGTGTTCATGGAGAGGAGTTATGATAAGTAATAATCATTTTCCCTTTTTATCCAATGCCAAAATATACTGAGTTCTTGTTGCAATAAAACTTGTTATCACTGTTAAAGATGACCAAAGAGTAATTGAACTGCAGATAGTCCTCGCCAATGGCCTCATTCAACATCCATCCAAAGTTACAATAGTGCTGAAAAAAAAATAACTTTACACCAGTGTCCACATTTATGACTTCGCAGTGAAGTCATTTATTACAATCGCTCTGTGTTGTTCTGTGCCTGACCTGTGATTCTCTCCCAATATTGCAGAGTGGAAAGATTGGAGAGGAAACGTTACAAGAAAGAAAGAAGGTACACAGTGGGGAATACACCAGACTGTTTGTCCAGCCCATGTTGCCAATGCCAGCATGTTGCTTTCCATGTGCATTCCCCATTGTGTGCCTGCTTACTCTCTTGTAATTTCTTCTTCTCCATTGGATGTAAATTACATTCAATGGAAACATTAATTTCCTTCTTGCTAATTATATCGGGTGAGCATTCCCAAAACTTGGGAAGTGATTAGGAGCCAAACAAAAACAGAAGCTTGTCTTGTCAGTTTCAAGTCACCTGCCCTAGCACTGGTGGGGTGACCATTTCCAGGATTGGAGAGTGGGAGAAAGGATAGCACAGTTGTGTCATATGAGTTAGAAATAGCCTCACTTAGCAATGCGGTTGCTGGTCCCGATTGTGGTTGCTAAATGAGAACCTATAGATACCTATAGTAGTACCTATAGAAAGGCTGGAGAGAAAAAACCTTCACTATAATGTAGACAAACTATTTTTCTTGAGGATTTCAGGGAGAAGATGAAGGAAATGTGGATATCATTATGAGACACAATTGACCATTCTCATGATTTTTTTTTCTCAGTGTATTAGTGCTAAATGTTAATTTGCAAGTACAGTTGTAGAAATAGGCTTGAGATTTCTATTCGTAAAAGATATTGTGATACTTCATTCAAAATGTTAACTGTTTAGAACGAAGTCTCATATCTGGCTATTATTGGGGTTAATTTTAGTAAGTCTTCTAATTACCAAGTTATTATTCTTAGATGACTTAATGTTAGAATGTTCATATAAAGTCAGTGTGGGAAACAGTTGATGCTCCAAAAAAAATTGTGAATTTTTTGTTCTGTGCGTTTATTTTTATTATTTTCATAGACAGCATTAATAATGAGAGAGGTGCCGCAAAAAATATGCTGGGATCAGACATCTTGAATGTTTCATTCTGGCTTTGAATAATGGGTATAGTTATCATAACTTACTCCCTAGCTTTTTGAGTTAGTTCGGCCTATCTGATTTTTCAACTAATCCTAATTAAATAACCACAATTTAGTGCTCTGAGTGAATTAGCTCTGAACAACTGTTCTAAGTTAGTAAAAAGTGGCAGAATTAATTTTGAAGAAAATTGGCCAGATGAATATACACATTGTTGGCCAATAATTGGTGGTGTTCTCCAAATAAAGCAAATCATTGCATGTATACAGGCAGATACCTGAATTGCTCAAATTTTCAGAATGAAGGATACTAGGACTTTCTAGTCCTCATTGGTGCATATTACCACATTTTTATTGCAAAGGATGGTGATAATGTGTTTGAGTACAGAAATGCAGAATTAAGACAGATACCGTCACACCTTTTCATGTGCATGACAGGTGCTACTGCAATCTCAGGCAGTGAGACAGAAGACGATGACAGCATGGATGTCCCCCTGGATCTCTCTTCTTCAGCCTGCTCAATCAAGAGGAGGAGACGGGGTAACCTGCCCAAAGAATCGGTACAGATTCTTCGGAACTGGCTGTATGAGCACCGTTACAATGCTTATCCTTCTGAACAAGAGAAAGCACTATTATCGAGACAGACGCACCTTTCCACACTACAGGTATGTAAGCATGTTCTAATGAAGCTTAAGACAATAATGACAAGTTTGTTTACCTGCTGAATACTATGTATTTTGCTTTTAAGTTAATAGACATTGGGTGGCGTAGCACAGCATTATTATTCAGTGTTCTATTGACTATTAGCTTCCACTTTACTTAAAATGTGTCTTGGTATTTAATTGACAAAGGTGCTATTTCAGCCTGGGCTTTTCTATAGACCCACAACATTCATTGCTTAAGTGGGATGGATAGCTGCTTACCCAGGGCTTTTGCTCAGTGCCTAAAATAAGGATGAATGTTCAGTGTTTTTTATTAGGACAATTGAAGCTTCCAGCCTAATAAGAAATCCTGATTTACATGAGGCAAGCTCACGCAGTAACAGTGATGGAAAGAATGCGAATTTCAATTTTTCCAAATCTTCAAAATGCAGTACCCTTGAAACTCAGTGCCCTTTCTTACTGAAATACTTCTTTCTGCATATTTAGAAATCAGTTCATGTATAATTGTCAGCACTCAGATTTACCTAAGAATGCAAATGATTGGTTTCTGTTCCAAATTGTAAAAAAAGTGTACAATTCTGAGTATGCAAATTAAGTGTTGCTTGCTCCTTTTACAAGTAAAAAAGGAAGTGAATGTGTAATAATTCTCTACATAAGTTTTACTTGCTTTTTGAATATATACGTAGTTGCATTTTCTAACATTTGAAATAAGGTTGTAGCAGCATTTGAAATAACCTGGGTATATTAATTTACATATATGAAGCTTTTCCAAAACTAGAAAGCTTATAAAAATGGCTTTTATTATTAATCTTAAACCATGCAAGAAGGAGGGATATGAAAACACAAAAGGAGAATTGTCAAATACTCCTTTTGTTTGTGGGATTTTTAACACAATTTTCTTCCAAGCCATTGACTCTCTCTTTTTTTTTTAAAATAATACATTGTGTGTGCAGAATTTGTAGCAGGTTGTGAGTATATTTATGTTTTTGGAGTGTGTCAGTTCAGCCTATTTCATAGGCTTTATTGTAATGTTGGCTCAGAGTAATTGGTGTTATTTCTTTGTAGGTATCCCACACATTTTCTTTGTAAGGAGAAACAGTTCTTGTACAGTAAACAAAAAAGGACTGTTGGACTTTCTTTTATTGCCCAGGAAACTGGCTTGATACTCAAACAAGGGCAAACTTGGTGAGGTAATCCTTCTTTTGCCTGTTGACATAGTCAGTTGAACAAGGCAAATCAGTAACTCCTTTAGGGAGGAGTTACTGTTTCCGAGGAAAATGTTTTCCTGTTGTTAATTAACCTAACTGTAACGAATTAGATTACTCCTTGTTCATTACTCGAAGATTACTCTTTATTCATTACACATATTCAGACTTAAAACCAAATTTAGGACTTTACCCATTACAATCTTTGAGTTTTCTGCTGAGAGGAGGGGCTGGCCGAATCAGGAAAGACTCTCTTTAGGGTGCGTCAAAACTTGTTTGCCAGCCTTTTTTTTCTGGAATTTAGCTTGAAGGGATTCAGGCATTTAGCTGAACTGCTTTCATGCAATACATAAATGGAATTGAATGAAGATAAGAATGAAAATGTCATTGTATTCTCAGGTCTGCAATTGGTTCATCAATGCACGGCGCAGGCTTTTGCCTGACATGTTGAGGAAGGATGGAAAGGACCCAAATCAATTTACTATCTCACGGAGAGGGACCAAGGTAATTGATGGCCACCCAGTGGAATTTTCCAGCTCAAAAAACTGTATTCCCCTGATTGAGAGCTCCTTTCTGTCTGGTAGCCCAGGACCAAACAAGACTTGTAATGCTCCTTCTCCAGGATCTCTTTTGGCTCGTCCATCAGTAATTTGTCATACCACCGTAACTGCACTGAAAGATGTCCCTTTCCATTTCAATCAGCCCGCTGGTACAGGTCAGACTATAGATGATCTTCAGTGGGCTTCACCTACCACCTTTACAGACAACACTCTCCTATTCCACGAGGATAAGTTGGGACCTAGTTCGAATGCACAAAGTGGGCTTTTCAACACTCCTCCTCCAACTCCCCCGGATCTCAATCAGGACTTCAGTGGATTTCAACTCCTGGTGGATGTTGCACTGAAACAGGCAGCGGAGATGGAATTGCAGGCAAAACTCATGGCATAAATTGTTCTTCATATTTTTTCTTCCCCCAACAGGGATATAACAGAAAGATGTGGCAATTGTTTCAATGATATCAAGGATTTAACTGTATTATTTGTTCTAATTAATCTTATTTGCACAAGGGATTGCTGAAATGAAGCTTCCTATCCCTGTTATGGTCTTCAGTGGATTCCAGTCATTCCAAGAATTATAAAGTTAAAGCTACTGTAGAAGCAACCCCTCCTTTTTTAAAAAAAGTTTCTTAGTAGGGTGTTTTTTTCATAATGTGAGATGGTTCCCAAGATCATGTGATTTTGTTTTGTTTTCATTATTTGTCTCTTTCAGACTGTGCAATATTTAGTAATAAGATTAGTATTCATATCATTCACATGTGGAACAAAATATATCATTGGGCTATCTTAAAAAAATTCAGATTTTAAAACAAGTTTGGATTTGAATGATTATACTTTTTCATGATGTAATAAAATATTTTCTTTAATAGTTGATTTACCCTGAGTATTTTGTTGAACTAGTGTTTCAAAAGGTAGCAAATTTGCATGGAGACATTCAGTCCTTCCAACACTATTTTTTTTAAAGGAAGTCTTAAAATTGTTTTATTTAAATTTGTGCTGCCACTGATTATAAATTGTTGGCAATGAAACATGTGCTGTTAGATCTATAAGAGCTTGATATATTTCCTTTAGTATGGTTTATGGCGTATTCTTGATTGTAGACAGTTGTGCTTAAACAAGTAAACATTGAAATGTAAGTTCCTTGTTTATTTAAAAAAAAGTGATTGCACTGTCTTATTGATTAATCACTGGTTATTTTAGTATGGTTTGTTAATATTCTTTTTTTCCAAAATGTCTTGTAGCAAATCCGTATTTATCTGAAAACTGAATTTAAGATGACCCTGCCCCAAAGGATTATTAAACACAAACAACCTTTTATTCTCTAGATACATTAGCCATTCTCAACATAAATTTTTTTGACCTTCATTATGATGGTAGGATATAAGGTTTTCACCCCAAATACACACAGATAGTCACATGTTAAATCTGGTTTTTATCTCAAGAGTGCAGCAACGTGATCTGAAAATGGACAACTTTCCTTTGCTGTGGTCAGTGCACTTTTTGGTTTCCATGCATCTTGCCATCATGTTTAATCTCTGCAGAAATGTTGAAATAATCCACTCAAGATCTATTTGGGCTTTTGGGGATTGCTTGACGAATTCTCCAATCAGCTTTGTTGTATGTCTCACTAATCTCTGGAACATGAAAACAGTGAGGAAGCCAAATGAAATTTTTCCAAATTTCTTTTCTCCCTTGCAGGATCTAGCAAGTTCCTTGGTTCTGCAGAGGAACTGCAGAAGATGAAACAAATGTAAAGACACCTAAAATGATGGTGGAAAAAAAGTATGAACCTAACCAATCACAGTTTTATCTCTATGTTTGGAAGTATATCATAGCAATAAGGACAGCAATTTCTCTGCCCTTACCGTATCTGCAGACTTGCATCTGTTAAAGGATACCCATTCTCTTTTGGGGGAAAATAGTGAAGATGCTGTTGGTGTCATGAAGCCACATTTACAACTTTTTTTATAGATAAAAATATTTCACATTTTCTCCAAGCTTAGTTCCATTTCAACAGGATCTGTCAAGAAGTCCAAAGAATGTCTTGCAAGAAGATCTGATGTAATCTTAATTGAACAAATTCAATTAATGTTTATTGGCCCTTTGTGACATGAGTTTAGCCACTTGTAACATTGATCCATGTTTGTGGTTGGATTCGGGAAGTGATCACTGCTTTGTTAAGGGAACGGGAAATTCTAGTTATCTTGAGGAAAGTAATGGTATACCTTCTTCTAAAGCCAGTGTTCAACCCAGCCACATAGGACAACTATTAACTAATTTCTAATCTTGCCTTTTTAAGGAAGGCAGTTGGAATCTAACAAGAATCCCAAAGAAACAGATTTTCTCGACTTCTTGCAGTTGGAATTCAAGCCTGGGCATGGGATGGAACTTGCATTAGTTGCCCTTATGGAATGACCTTTGTTTGATCAGGGTGCAATGTGTCCCTCCTGATATTTTAGACTTGTTGGTGGCTTTTGATACCTTCAACTATGGAATAATTCTGGCATCTAGATGGGTCGAATCAAGCTTAAATTACATCTCTTCAAGACTTGGTACTCTTTGTTGATGTTTCATTGGCCTGAAACCAATTCCAGTTTTGATTCTTAATAGCGTCACACTCTATTGGAGCAAATCCATGTTTTGAAGGTCCTTCTGGATTCATGACACTTGCTGGAACATTAGATAGAGGCTGTGGCCAGGAAGGTCTTTGCATTAATTTCAGACCTTTTTGACCTGGGATTCCCTGGCAAAAGTTAAACATACCTTTGGCACACTCCGCTGTAAGACAGTTTACACAGGTCTTGGGGCTGCTTTTAAGATGGTTTACAATATTTCAACTGATCTAATAACCAGAAGCCCATCAGCTAAACAAGGCTAGCAATTTCATTGGTGTTACTCTGGCATTGGCTATATTTTCTTGGGTTAAAAGCAAAGTTCTAATTATGTGCTGCCACAGATACATGAATATCACCAAACTTCATTTGCAATATTTACAAATGCTGTTCCTTCTCCAGAAAATTAAGAATTTGTGATTTAATTAAAAATGACAACTTATCATCCTCAACTATATTGAATTAAATTCTGAATAATTTATACAGAATTATATAATCTAATTTCTTTAAAGAGAATTTCCCACTCAAATGGAGTTTAAAGGTAATATTACAATGTAGGCTAGGGTCATCTCATTGGGTACATGCACTTTAATTTAAAGCACCCCTATAGTGGCCAGCAGTTTAGATAGCTGGAAGGAAGAGGACAATATTAAATTACTTTTCCTTAATGTTCTCCCACTAGAAATGTTTTCCGCTGAAATATTCCTCTACAGGTATTTCAAATGCATTTTTTTCTGACAGAAGTGCCTTTATTCTAAACATATAATTGTAGTGAAAAGCACAAGTTTCCAAGTTTCACCAAAATTCTTCATGATACCAAGAATATCTAGAATATTAAGTTTCTGATGTATAAGCAGTGTTTGTGGGTCTGATTTCAGTACCCTGAAATCAGCTGTTTGGTTTATCTTGCACCTGAACTCAAGATGATATGCCAGACAGCCTACATCAAAATCTGATATAACTAGCTGAAATTGTTTTACATCTAAGGTGGACTTGCTGTCAATATAGCTAAAGGTTTTGTGAATTTTTCAGATTTATCAGCTGCTGTAATTTTTACTTTTTAAGCTAATGTCCTTGCATATTTTAAATTGTTTCAACTATTATCTGTTGTCGTTTCAACACTTTCCCTAAAAATATCTCTTCTATTGGAAACATTATTATGAAATTTGGTTTTAGTTGACACACAAGATGTATTTGGTTAGACTGAATTACTTTCATGTGGCAGTAATCATGATTCTAAGTGAACAAAAACAGAATTAATAAAACTTTGTTCTAGTGAGAAACAGTGAAAGCACTTGTGTGCCATCAAGTGTAAGTGCTTTTGGCTTAACACCACTGCAGTGAGAGAACAAGCAAATATATCTTGGACGACGAGAAATCCATAATAAAAATTCACTTATTTTGTTTCTAAACCAGAAATTGAATGAAAGGACTTCAGAGTGATATTTCTAGGTTTTCTTTGTTTTTTCTAAATGATGAAATTCCTATTTTAGGATTTAAGCTACAATGTTAGTGTGGTTCCCAATTCAAAATGATAAGAAATGATTATTAGTTTAAACAGAATCAGACAGGATCCAAGACCTAGGGAAAGCCTCATAGATACATCCTGACTGATTTGAATGTTTTATATATTTAGCTGTGAATTCTACATCTACTTACCTAAGAGTGAACCTCCCTGAATATAGCTATGTACAAAATTATTCTATTTTTTTCTATTTGTGTACACATTTAAGATTCAGCATTGTAAACTGGCCAACAATACTTCAGTTTTGAGGAGTACGCTTCAGGCTGAAGCCTGGGGACCAGGAGCATCTGTTTTCTTATGGCAGAATTTGTACCTAGGAAATAGAAAAGGGCCTGATGTGGTTCATGAGAGTATCTAGTGCCTACAGAAATCTTAGAATGAGGTATTGGGCCCACCAACAACTCCAGAAGCCAATTTGACCACTATACTGTTCTTCAACTCCAGTACCTATCCCCAACTTTTCATCTCTGTTGGCACATTGAGGCTAGCTAGTACATATTTATGGATGGAAAGTAGTAAAATACACTTTCACCAGCCTAATAAAGAAGGAAGAAACAGAATAAATCATGGATTTCCAAAGGAAGCATAGCGCAGGTGCATATGGGGAAGAGCAGTACAATTTTCTTAGGTAAGCTTTCATGTTGTATCTCATAGGATAACTGACTTTTCTCATAAAAGAAAAATGGAGTTATGGTTCAGTGAAAGAAATATAATTTGAATCTAGCTGCAATTTAATCTTGCCATCTCCAGGTGAAAGGAGTTTTGCCTGAAATCTTGATGATCAATCAAGAGGGACAAAATACCTCTCATCAGTTTCTAGCTGCATTGGGACTGTAACACTCAGATTCTGGTTTAAATCCAAACATAGCGGAAGATTAGGAAAGAGTGATTAAAAGCTATCTGATAGTAGACATTTGAAATTATCAGCTCATATTTCTTGTCACTTATTTTAAAGAGCAGATAAGTTATAGTAATTTATGAATTATTACAATTCAAATATAGCTACTGTTTCTTGTTCCAGAAAATTCCTTATTTAGAGAAGATGGATCACACAGTTAAGGCCACATTGTTGCAGAAGATCAATAAATGGCTAAAACATTTATATCTACATGGTTGCATATACAGTCTCTGGTTTACAGTGGATGGTCCTAAATAATGAATTATAAGATAATTTCATTTTTTCCCCAAAGTTGGATTCATACGCCTTTCCGTTTATCGAAAGGCTGTTCCACTATCAGAAGAATTTTTTTATTCCACTTAAGCGATGCATGATTATTATTTTTTTAAACCTAGTGTTATTTTGCTTATGGAAACATTTCTGGAAATGTAACTCCTGTGATATTTTATACCACTGCATAAACACTTCCATTACAACATTGTGCAGGCATTCACAGACCAGCAGCATAAAGAGTTGGTTTGCATTTCATTTATCATTCTCTGGATCCAAATAAAGTCCTTAAACACAAATACATTACTGTAGACTTTATTTCATGTCTTGAAATAAAATCTGAGATGTCTTGTACCAACAAGTCAATTGTATATGTACATAAGCACTAATCACTGCAAATTTTTAGAGCTGAAAGAGAGCAGAGGATAATTAAGAGTTGTTGCTAGATACACTTTATTGGAGAAACTCCTAAACAATGAAGTGGTCATAGAAACAAAAATGTTGTAACACTTGCTTTTACTAGCGCTACACTGCAAATTAAATTCAGAGTACTATCTGTGGAGAATAGGTACTGCAAATGTAACCTGTCCTTCAGAGATTTTTGCAATTGCCATTTTACAAAATATACACTAAAGTATATCCTAGAACACTAACTACAGGATGATAGGTTGTGATTGGTGGATGTTAAAAATATCCAGATGTAATTTGGGAATAGGAGACATGAATTACTATCCTTTTTTATCATGATCAGAGCAGACTCTAATTACTTTGGAGATGTTGGATGTCTCTTCAGTTGATCTATTTGAGATGGCCCATCTAGTAGATCCCCTGGGTTCTTGGAGAAATCATGTGGGCCATGATGGACTATACTACTGGGGCTTAGTTATAGTCTCAAGCATAGAGGTGGCTCTTGCCTTACTTATGATTGCCCCTGAGCAGCCTATCTCTCTTCACTGACGAGCTCCAAGCATTTCTTCAGTTTACTGAGGAGCTTCAGGAAATAAAGTTGAGAGGACACACCTGGGGCATAGCTGACAAAAAAAAGAGAGGAAAGGAGAGAGAAGTGAACCTGACTGAACATGGATAAGGGCTGACGTTCAAGCTTATCTAAGGCAGTAAGAGGCATTATTTCTCTACTTTTATTACATTCATAGAATGTCATCTAGTGAGACAGATTGACGTTGAGTCCTGAAGAAATAAGAGTTCTCTGCTATATCAGCCCTACTACTTGTAGCTTAGATTCTTGTCCTTTCTGACTCATGAAAGCTTTCAGGGAGTTAACAGGAAGCTGGGTTCAAGCAGTGCAAATACTTCTTTCCTTGAATGGATATTTCTGCATGTCTTGAAAGGTAACAATGTGACCTCTTCTCAAGAAGCCATTGTTCAACTGCCAAGTCTAAATAATCTTTGCGTTTTGGAGACACTGTTAAAACACTGGTAGGTCTACAATAGCAAATAGGCCCAGACAATCTCATTTCTTCTGCATTGGGTTTCAGACCAATCATGAATGTCAGTCCTTCAAGATAAACCAGGTTCAAAACAGACACCAGAAGGATTCCAGGAATGCCATTTCATTGATGTAGGATTGTTCATAAAATTAGCCTGTTCAAAACCTTCACTTTCCCCCTTTTAAGAACAACAAGGTCAAGGTAGGATTGTTCTGAATCCCTTTCTCACACTTTCTCCTTTCCCAGAGCTGAGCAACTGTTTTATCTCACTTCCTTCTCAAGCTCAGAGCAAGATAGCTTTACATTGCATGCTCTTGTAGATAATCAATGCAGAGATCAGGATACAAGAAATGTGATCTTTCTAGTCCTGTTTATCTACATATTAGTGGCATTCATTGTATTATTCTGAACCAACTATGAGTGTTGGGATTAGGAATGACTTTTTAGTATATTTTTTAAAGTGGACGGATCAATGAGAGGTAAGAGACAGAATTTGTACCACAAGAAACTCAACTGACGATTGCCACAAGACTTGATGCTTTCTCCTCCCCATATTAACAACTATGTGATATCATTGAGTGAAATCATAAACCAGCATGAAGTCAGGCATCATCATCATGCTGATGACATTCAGCTTTGCAGCTCAACTATTGATCAAACAGGAGATGCAGCCAAGGCAGTGTCCCAGTCACTGAAGGCTGTTGGTATCTGGATTGGGAGAACAGGTTTATGTCCAATTTGCAGAGAGACATGGTTCATAATCTTTGGATCTTTCTGAATCCTCACTCCTGTTCAAACATTTCTTAACTGTAGCTAGGAGGCAATTTACACAGATGCACATTGTGTGTCAATTAATGACTTTTAGAGAAGTGGAAGTCCTTCCTCATCGTCTCTCATGCCTTGGTCATCCCTTATGCACACACTACCCAGAAGTTTCAGATTGTCCAGACTGATCCCAAAAGCACTTCTTTGAGAGTTGCACTGGTGGCCTGTTGCTCCCAAGTGCAATTCAGACTGCTAGTTTCCACCTTCAAAGCCCTTCAAGGATCAGAACCTTAGAATCTTCAAGATTGCTCATTGTTGGTGGTTTTTGCCCAACTGTAAGATCCAGAACAGAAGATTCCCTCTGGGTCCCTTCTCCAAGAGTGTGGTCTGCAGCAACCATAGAGAAAGCCTTTCTCAGTTCCTGGCTGCTTCCCCACCACCACCCAAAAAAAATCTGGAATAGCTTTGCCCTGAATATCAGCTTGATCTCTGTCTGTCTGAATTCTGAAAAACTATAAAGATGGTTTTCTGTCATGTCTGTGATGTTTCATTTGCTGTCTTTGATATATTCTTTGGCAAGAATGTTGCGTGGAAATGGTTGTTAGCAAGACCTGGGATATTTTAATGTTGGTGTGTTGGGTTTTTAATCTGATTATTGCATATATGTGCCAGTCAGTCACTTATGATTGGAATAGCATATGAGCCCAATAAATAAATAAGCAAGTTAATAAATAACTTAGATTACATAAACATCGGTTCATTCATACATGAAGGCAGATTTTTAAATTCACAATCAAAATTCAAATGACTTTTGAGTAAATGATGTATGGAGAATGAAAATGTGAAAACTAATGAAAAAAAAATACGGAGACTATACCATGTCAAGAAAAAACTCTATGTTTTGCCAATTATGATAATTTTTAACATACATATAAAACTACTAGAAGCCAACCAACCAAGGTAAAAGAGAAGGACACCTTTACACTAATATTTTGATGCTCAAAGAAAATTATCACATCACTACTGAAGTATCTGAAAAGTATGTTTAGTATCTGAAAGTATCTGAAACATGTTTAGAGAAAACCTTTATGTCAGAATATATATTATATATATGATATATACCACCGTCTGTCTAAGGATTAGAACGATGAGGTGAGAACAAATGTTCACATAAGTCTTTACAAAGCCCATTTAACATTCTTTGTAAAGACTTATGTAGATACCCAGAAGAACTGCTGTTTGCTCCAGACGTACAACCACATCAAAAGAAGGATTTTATTTTTATATTTTTTTTTGCAAAAAGGGAATAAAAATTTATATTGAAAAGCCACAGCTCTTACAAGCAGTGCATTATTTATTTTATTAATTTGCTCTTTTTACATTACGGGAAACATTAATCTATTTACATGTTTGTGTGTCCACATATCAGATAGATAATCCTATGAAAAACTAATTCAAAGTGCCATATAATGCTCTCCAGCCTTCTATCTAGAGTTTTTCAAACTAGCAGTTTTGCAAAAAAAGGAAAAAACAAAAACGGATTATCCTGACTGGGAATACAGCTAGAATGCATCTATGTCACTGATTCTGATTCACATTCTAGTAAAACTATGCATTATAAATTTAAAAAACAAACTGTAAATTCATAAATATAAAATCCAAATTAAAGTGATAATACATAACAAAACATTAAGGGGACACCCAATAAATAAATGGAAATATATTATAAATAAGATACTAGCATTTACTTTTTATATTAAAATGTTTAATCTTTTTCTTTATCTCTCATTACAAAAGAACAACAGTGCCTGCTTATGTGTGTCTACTTAGAAGTAAAGCACATATTAAGTGAGATTACTCCCAGATTAATTACAGTCCAAATTTGTATCCTACCAGGCTTCTCCAATTTGGCATTATTGTGATGTATTCGCCTAGTGTGCTTGGAATTACTAAAAGATTCAGAAGTAACTCCAAAGTATCTGAAGGGGCCAGGTTGGGTAAGAGTGTTAAACCATAGTGAATGGAAATAAACTCTGTTTTACTCAGTGATACTTACATCTAAGTAGACTTGCATTGTATTGCACTGTTAAAGGTATTTTACGGAAAGGTCTGCAAAAATATATATAATAAATATTTTAAAACTTTTGGTTTAAGAGGTCAACCACTTTTTTTTAAATATCCCCTAATCCCAATTGTACTTTAAAACATTGATTGCAGGTTTTTTTTGCAGAGATATGGAAATTTGAATAAAATAAGCCCTACAAAATCAATTGAAATAATAAGACACAATTTACCCAATTAAAGTTTCTAATCCCCACTGATTTCAATTGAAGAAATCTGTGTGTGATAAGGTTCCCTGCAGAAACAAATGATCTGAAAATGTTTTTTTCTTTTTTCATTGTACTGTATAGATAAAAAGATCCACAAGAGGCAATCAGAGTAAAGCAGAGGCCTGATTTACAGACCCGCAGTGCCAAAGAGTAATCTGGGTGGCGCTATTGTCCATTGCAGGACTGCAGTTTCACAAATTCTTCTGTTGCATACAGATGTTCAACATCTTCATATCTTCTGCATTTTTCTAGTAATTTATTAGAAGATATAATTGTTTTGTCTACATCAAACCCACATGAATAATGAGGTATCATGTTAACAAATTTCTTTAAGTTATGATGTGCAAATACATCTCTCAGAAAATATAAAATTAAGTTGTGATCCTCACCATTTTTCCCAAGGGTAATCCAAATAAAACAATTGGCTGCTTTGTAGTACATCATTGTTTGTAATCATATGATATATGACATTTCTAGATAAATTGCCTTATCTTAATACAATTTTTTTTCAACAGCATTTCAGCTAGTTTTTAAACCTTTTTTCATGGGATTCAAATACCACAGAAATAATATCATTGTGAAAATATGACATGTTTTGCACATCTGTGTACGAACAGTCCATTTAAAAAAAAAACATGTCTAAAGGTGGCTGCTGATATTATATAGACTGCAAACAATGTGCAAGCCTTCAAATATTAAAAAGAGGCTATAAAGTAAAACAAAAAAACATTCCCAACATAAATACAATTCAAATGTTGCAAATCAGACTTTCGGTTTTGAGTTAACACTGGATTTTTATCCTTGCCTTTAAAAGTCTTAAAAATATGAAATTATTAGCCCTTTACTTGTAAAACACAGCAGTGATATTTTGTGCCCTGTTAAAAGTGTATAGCTTGGATATATCAATGGCTTTGAGAGGTAGCAAATTTTCTAGTGATTTTACATTTTTTAAAAAGATTTCCGTACCTGTTACCTCTCCCAGATTCTTGAAAAAAAAGATAGAGCCTAAAAATGATGCTGTATCATTACAACATATTGTGGCATGATCTGTTGATATATATTCTCAAAGAAAAAAGGCACAAAAGAAAAAGCCAGCTTTTGAATGGTAATTTCTATCACTGTGAGATTGAACTGTGTAATTTTACTATCCAACCAGTTAAGAAAAGTTTTAACCTTAAGCTAATTGAAAGCCAGCTTTGATAATACAGATTACAAGTCAGTCTTTCAGTATATTTCATTAGCACTAGATCACTTCTTTCTTGATCTGTCAGTAAAATATTATTTTCCATACTCGACATGGATGCCAATATGGATAAAGTTAAATATTCAAATAAGAAATGATCCATAATTCTTTGCCCATGTGACTTGGGAGGATACAACTAAAAAATGACAGTCCAGATCAATAATCTGTTGAGTGTTTTAGTCTCATCCATGATTTTAGCAACAGAATGTAGACCAAACTTTGCAACTGAAACCAACACCTCCATTAGGACAATCTCTAGTGCTTTAAACATGCACATTTGTGCATGTTAGATGCTTTCCTTAAAATTGTGGCGCTTGTGAAATTATCATGCTTTCTGCTAGTATGATAGTTTGGTCAGATTGCACTCTACATTCCCATGACAGGGGTTCCTTATTAGGGTTAAGCAGTGTTTGGTATTTGGTTCCAAAAAGGTTTTTTGTTTTAGCAACTCTAGAGAGAGCCACATAATCCTAGGAAAAACACGGCTGCCTTAAAGAGTCACAAACAAGTTCTATGTTTGTCCTTCCAATTGCTCTGAAGTAGCTTTTTTGGAATCATTTCTAAAACACTGCATAGCTCTGTTGTCTATCTGTCTTTTTCCCAAACAATCTAGCACTAGGTGTAGACTACATACTTTAAAACAGTTTTGTAAAGAAAGGTATTCTCTATTTTAAAGAAGAAACCAAATGGTAAAGTATGAAACACTTGCGATCAATGGTCATGAGTAGTATACAACATGTATTTCATTTACAGCATTTTAGAAACAACAGCTAGTTGGAGATGTGCAAAATCTGAAAGCTCATCGAAGTCAGGAAATCAACAATGATTTTCCCTTTTAAAATGCACTCATTGTAATAGGAAATGACAATACCATACAATGTTAAAAATTCCTACTAATTGATTGGATGAAAATATTCTTTTAATCCAATTTTCACTCATCTTTTAATTTATCTAAGCTTTCTTGTTATTGCCTTAAATATTACTACCTTGGAAGATAGATTTTACAGTCTTCTCCTGATGAAAAAGATTCTAAGTTGAGTTTGAGGAAATAAAGTGAGGCAGTTTGTGCAGCTGCTACTCTTTTCATGGGATGACGGACATTTCATCCCCATGACTCATCTGAACTTTTACTGCAGTACACCTATCTCCCCAACTTCTTTCAGTATGGCAGATGGAAAGGATTATCTTAAAAGATCAAAATCATATGTGTCTCTGTTTCTAAAAAAATAAATAAAAAAAAATAGTCATACAAAGAAGGGATTCTGAACTCAAGCTCCATTCACTATCAATGTGGAGGACAACAGAATCCTAAAGGTATTACCCTGCAATACTGGATTTCCAAAGTACCAAATAATGGAATATTGCTGTACACTAGATAACAGACTACCTTTAAGGAACAAGGATGAGTAAATTGGTGCATCTATTGTACAGATTTCTGTGTGTGTTTGTGTGCGCGCATACATGTGTGTACATGAGACAGAAAGGAAGAGAGGTGTTATTTGTGGGTGTGTGGGATTCTTTACAAGAGGCAAGGTGGGCAGCATCAGTACATATGGCAAAGCACTAGGCTGAGATGGGCAAACCTTTAGAAAGCAAGGGATGTTAGCAAAACCCTCTTGGAGAATTGACAGTTACACCACAGAAGTGTTAATTCATTGGGAGAGAAGAGAGAGATAAAAGGAAGAGGAGAGAAATACAAATACATATTGGTATCTCTGAGCATGGACCTAGGGCAAATTATACAAGAGACATTTCTTGCCATTAACAGTCCTCCTGGTTGGATCCCTTCATAGCCTGGTCTGGGCTTCGGGGATGTAAATCTCAATGCTTTCGGCGCTTTCAGTGGCTGAGTTCTGACGAACCGATGCAGCTCGTTTGGCAGCCATCAGCCGTTTCCGGGCCTCCTGACGCTGTGAGCTCTCCAAAGAGCGTTCCCGAATGAGTGGCACCTGACCTTTCGATGGCTTCTTTGGCACTGGAGGAGGGGCCCTTCTCTCCTGATCAAAGCAGAAGGTTAATGACATTATACAGCTTCTCAGGGGAAAAATTTAAAGAAAGGGCAGGTGGGGGAGACAAACAAACTAGGACAAGTCAGTGATTAGAAGATACTTGTTTACCTAAAGTTAATTCACTTTCTCTTCACTGAACTGGCATTCAAAAACTTTAAAAAGTACATAATCTTAAGGCAAAAAAGGACAGCATTGATAACAGCGCTAGTTCTCCATAGACATGTGGTGTCTGAGGCTCAAACGGATGAAGCTCCCACCATTAAATATTGTATGTAGCTCCTGCTGGGCAATCTAAATTCCTCTTCTGGATATTCAGAATTAGAAAGGAGAGCATCTTTAGTACTGCTGGTTAATACAATGTCATAATTCTATAATCTTAGAAAGTCAGATTGTAAGGTAATTAAAATCACCTTACACCTAATTATTAATAAAATTCTTGGATGTTCTTAATCAATTAACTCAGCATAATAGGATAGTATGTGGTAGGAATGAAAGATACAGATAATGAGCACTGACCCCTTTGTATATAATATACATACACAAGACTAAATGGACTTACAACATTCAAGACTTATGGATAGATTTCACATAGTCATATGAACTAGCAGCCTGAGGTTAGTTATCAAAGCAAAATTTAAAAACAAAATGAAAAAACATGTGATCAATGGTAACTGGCTATGGAAGGTTGCATACTTTGGGTGCAATGTGCTTCTTAAAAGTATAGCATCGGAGTCAACAATCTACAAACTGAATTCAATTAGAAATTCAGAAGTGGGTGGAGAAAACTTAATTCTGAGAATATACATTAGTAATTACCAAGATATCATGGTTAATAAACAGGAAGATATATGTATATATCCACATGATATATATTAATATATCATATACATATATAGAAAGAGACAGAATGAGATGGGGGAGGGAGAGAAGTGTGGGTATGTTACTTCTGGAATTTACATCTAGGATCCAAATAGGGCTACACAGTAATCTGGATTTGAAGTGCAAAGAAGTGCAGGAGTAATACAACATGTATCTAGCTTTCCATAAATTAAATGCATCCTTTCTGGGATTGCATAATGGCTATGGGAATCCAGGAATGGTGCAGTTTCTTTAAGGAGTTGTCAACAGATATTATATTAGTGCCTGATGCACTCCAGTTCACCCTTTCCCTTTTAAATTTGGATCTACAGGTCTAATCCAAAATATATCTCTAGTTTACAGACTCTATTTTTCCAAAAATTATAT
The DNA here is from genome assembly GCA_032468155.1 of Oxyrhabdium leporinum. Classification (NCBI taxonomy): domain Eukaryota; kingdom Metazoa; phylum Chordata; class Lepidosauria; order Squamata; family Cyclocoridae; genus Oxyrhabdium; species Oxyrhabdium leporinum. The sequence continues at coordinate 110,969 of JANHFL010000968.1, forward strand.
GGTATCCATCTTAATAATTTCCTAAATGGATTATTAATTGCATTATACTCTATAAGTGTCATTATAATTTATTATTTTCTCATTGTTGATCAGTACAGTTCCTCATTGGTTGTGTTAATGGAAATGGATTGTTTGAAACACTGCATTCGAACTGCATGCAAAGAATGAACTATGGTAGTTACCCAAGTTTAGGGTGAAGGATAACAAGCACAAATATAAAAACAAATTCACAACTTTTTTTCATATTTTGCTTAAATAGGGAAATAAAACAAGCAATTTAATTTAAATATTAATATAGCCACACTTGGTAACCATGTTCAACAAAATATTTTTTTTTTCAGGTTGATGAAACATCCTGTTTTTTGGTCTGTTTAATTTACTCCTTTTATTGAGTTTATCATTAAAGTAGTATCAGTTTCTTATACTGGCAAAAAAACTCAACCTTTGGCCTATTTAGGTATCATAACATCTAATAAAAATAGTGTGTTTTAGAATCACCATTTTTTTTTTGTCCTAGCAATGTTATCTTGTGGGACTTGAAGAGGTAATCGTTTATTAGTATTTCGGTTTGGAACAAGCAAAGAATGTAAATGCATGGTTTTCTCAGAATGTTGTCTAAACGAGATGACTTCATGTTTTTCCCTACTGAACATTTATAGATAAACAATTCTTTTACTTGACTTAATCATGCAGTATTTATTTTGGTAGGGGTTGATATTCAGAACTGGTTAAGGTTCCAGCATGAGGCATAACGAATGCAAGAATGGTTCTACAACCCATTCTTTTCCCTAGACTTTTCTCATATTCTTATGGCTAACAAAACAAAGATTCTGAGAATACTGACATTATGGAATGAAATCCTAATTATTTTTTTAAGTATCTCTTGAAAAAAATGAAATATCTACAGCACTTATTCCCATACTATTATCCTTTGCCTTAAAAATAATACATGAAATAATCATAGGCAAAATAGGCCCGAGTCTAACCAACACTACGAAGAGCTTGAAATGTTCTAAACAAACAGGTGCAAGGGGAACACTTTGCCAGTCTTTTTCAATTTTCTTTAATGTGTGTGAAACTGAGTTTGTGCTTTTCCTTATAAAGGCATGGGCCTTAGAAATATCTGATTACAGCAGCAATTACAACAATAGCAAATTTCTCTTTGCTATGGAAATGTAGTTTTTTTTACTCATTGAAATAAACTTCCCATTATTCCAGATCTAGATCTCCACCTTAAGTCTCCATCTTAATTTTTAATTTTAATTTTTAGACATATTATTAAGGGCAACAGGGTAGGAATATATTAAAGTACTTCATTTAAATAGTACATTTTTACATTTCATAGTGGGAGAAAATATTTCAGAAGACTTTCATTTTTTCCCTCCTAATGTCCTTTCCTTCCCTCCCCTCCCAATTTTGGGCCCTGGAAAATAAAAAGGGAAATGTTTACATGCAAGTTTTCATACCTGTCAATTTGAACTGAAATTGTTGATGGGATATATCTCAGCTTTAAAATGCTTACTGATCTCTAGGGAAACAATGACTACTTCTGACACTACTACTGAGAACAATGTGACAAAGCTCACTAAAAATTACCTAACATCCAGGTAAGTCTAGGAAAGAAAATTGAGTCTTAATTTACCATTCTATTTAGTGTTTGAGTCTGGGAGACAATGGAGTACAGGGCCATGCTATGGTCCATGGGGTCGCAAAGAGTCAGACATGACTTAGCGACTCAACAACAACAACAAATTAGTGTTTTAGAGCTAGAACTTACTGAATGAAATAAGAGAGGTGAAACCACCTATGAGGTCTCCCTCAAAATAAAGTAATGACACAAGAGATTTTCCAGGTAATATTTATGATGGCTTGATTGGCAGATACCCATACATTTATCCATGGGAATGGGGCTGGTTACCAAGTCAGTGCTGATAACAGTACTCTCCTAGTTTACTTATACATTTCATAGTGCATTAGTAAACAAAACTCTTACACTAGGCAGCACTGTGTACTCTCTATATTATTTATTTTAATTGTAAGAATCAATATATGAGGCAATTTCTTCTAACAGTTGATTATCTAATATGATTATACGTTAGGTATAATAAGACAAATGAGCACATTCCCATTTTCACATGTACAAGTTTGCCTTAAAAATATGCCTGAACATATTACAGATAATATTCCAGGTGATTCTTAAAGTAAACATTTTCTTTTCTTTTACAATGGAATTAATCTGTTATGAAATCCATTTCATCTTTTTAACATCAGTGAAATATGCAGAGACCTATTTAATCTGTCCAGTATTTGTGCAGGGTTTTAAATGAAGCATACAAAATCGACAATGTTCTACCTTCTTGTCATGTAGATCCAGATGTTTCCAATTATTGGCCTTTAACTGATGAAGTTCATCAAATTTCATACTAATATTTTCTATGGACAACTGCAGCATATCCCAAAACCCTGCTAAATCTTGGGAGGCTGGTCTCGGGTGTGCATTGGGATTCTGTGTGAGAGAAAAGAATAGGAAATAGGAATAGGGAAAAGAAACACAACAAAATTCAAAGTCCTTGAAAAAGTCAGGTGGAATTTTGCTTTTTATTTCTAATGATGTTGGCTACCTTACTATATCTGATTCATAATGAATAATAATACAAGTTGATTAAACTAACTAAGCCATCAGGCACTGAGGCAATGTTGGAGTCTTACAAGTGTAATAGTTTCAGCACAACCAGTATGGATATGCTGTAAATTGGCTAAATGTTTGGGGGAAAGTTAGTTGAAACAATCTTACTTTGGAATGAATGTTTTGGCAGCAATATGTTACAATAATAACTAGGGATAGTTTTTACTGGCCATGTTTCCGTTATTGCATATACAAGTAGTCCTTGACTTATGACCTTTCAACAATGGTTTGAAATTACGATGGCCTCGAAAAAAGCAACTTGCAACCTGTCTTTGGAGTTACAACCATTGCATCACCCCTGCGGTCATGTGATTGCAGTTCAGGTGCTTGGCCACCAACTTGCATTTATGATGCTTGCAGCATCTTGCGGTCCTATGATCATAATCTGTAACCTTCCCAGTAGCTTCCAATAAGCAAAGCCAATGGTGGAAATTGAATTTGCATAACAACTGAAGGATTCACTTGCGTTGTGAATAGCTTAACCACCACAGTAAAAATGGTCATATAATTGGGTCCAGTTACACGATTACTTGCTTAATAATCGCATTACTTAGCAACTCAAATTTCAGTCCCAATTATGGTCATAAGTTGAGAACTACCAGTACCAGAAACAGAAGACTAACATATTCTGGCACATTCTTGAGCTTTCAATAATTTCTCAATCAATATTTCTTAAAATCCACTTTTTGATATAGTTCCAATACATCTGTGTCCTAGTCAGCACACTTTTGGTTAAATTTAATATCAATTTTTGTTCTATACTGTGATATAGTAGAGTTGGAAATAAATGTTATAAACTCACTTCTCTAATTTATTTTTAGTGTTTTTTAAAACTTCTTGGGAGAGGTAGTTGTAAGATTTTTTCTCAAGTACCAAAACATTTTGGCCAGCGTTAAATTCTTGCATTTGAGTTATGGGAAGAGCAACAATGGTATTATATACTATTCTTCTTCAGACACTGACATATTTTTTTGCATGCAAGTAATAAAAACACCGATATCATAATACATATTACATACCAGATTTTCTTCACAGAGTTCTCTGAATTGGTAAAATTTCTGAGCCATGAGAAGCTGAGCGCTACCAACTGCAGTTCGAATTTTACCTAAAACTTAAAAATAATCAAAGCATAAGACACCATTGTGATGCATTAATGTAAGCAAATATTGGAAATCTCTCCATTGTTACAAAGCCAGCTGCAGATCTAATTCAGGAGTGAGCAAAGTGTAAATCATATGCGGCCTGTGGCCTATGGACTAATTTCAAATGCTGTCTGCAAGCTATCCATATTAATATCTGTGGGAAGAACATTTTTTCCCTTTTGTATATGAGAGTGAGTGAAAGACACAAAAGAGAATGGAGTGTCAGAAGGAGAAATGGAGGAAGAGAGGGAATTACAGAAACTGAATAAATGTGTACTACTACCCACTCCTGGTAGTTCCATGTCCAATGGTTGCTTAAGCTCAATTCACCATTGATAACAGATTTCAATTAAGAAAATGCAGTCCTCGAAAAGAAAAGATTGCCAATCCTTTCCAAGTGCTACAACTAAAAACCCGCAGTTCATTTTAAAAATGCATACATTCCCGGGCATTGGAACTCCCCCCAACATACACCAATTAGCAAAAGCAGGAATGCAAAAACAATGAAAACTCTCACATCAAAAAAATAATCACCACTGTGTTTCAACTTGGCCTATATACTTTAAAATTAATTCTGGATTACACAATGCTGTCATATATGCAGATTTTTTTTCAGTTGTGTAGCTTGTTGAATGATGAGGGAATATAGAAACTCAGTTCAACAATGTCCAGAGTCACGTGTAATCCTTCTGCTGTTTGTCATTGAAACAATACAGTAATAGTCCAAAGAATGCAAAATGTTTAATCAAAACTGAATCTGTGCTGAGTTCCCCATAGGCAACATGTTTGGTTTGGCCAGATACATGGACTTCTGTAAAGTAGCAAGTTGTACAGTGCCAAGTTAAATAGATCTCTAAGCCAATGAAAAAGCAAATATATCTAGGATACTATGAGTTATGAACATATAGGAGGCCCAGTGGCTTGGATCCTAAATTGCTTCATGCCATTTTATTCCTGGAGCCACTCCTCCATTTGTAGCCACCTGCACCTTAGATTTTCATGGTCATTCAGAATTGAAAATAATTATATCCTTGATTCTAAAGTATTCTCCAAATTTAAATGAGGCTTGAAAGAAATCTCAAAAGCATCTGTACTCGCCTCTGAGAATCTTGCACATTCAGTAGAAGTTATGTTTTAGCTGCAAATGTTACGGCATAATGCTAAAATTACATACTTGTATTGGTGTCAGTTGAGTGTGGGTTCATAATGAAGGCTAGAATTCCTTGTGAAATCCTTCCTCACTTAGGGTATATGCTGAGATGTTTACTGTGATAAAATATTGGGGGATGATTTTTATCATAGAGATGATCCCCACTCCAGCAGTTCTGATCTTTTTCTTTATGAGGCCCATTACAGCTATTGTTGATAAATTCTGAGGACTATCACATAAGGCAGATTTGATATAAGGCATCTGTGGCACCATGACACATACTCTAAACAATCCAAAAAAAATCATAAAATACTAAGGTAGCAGTCTTATATATTCTAACTGGGGAGTAAGTTTCACTGAACAGCAATCAATGGACTTTATGTCTGAGCAGACAAATGTCCAGTACATATACGCTTAGTATTACTACACAGATTATTATATATCTTTTCCTATGGAAGTCCCGAAAGCAGAGTTTTCTCCTTAGACAGACATCAACACCAAAAGGAAACAACTGTGAAGAGGGAAATGTAAATTCACACTACACAGCACAGGGAATTCTACACATAACTGCCATTTTCCCATTATTGTTTGCAAGGGTTGCGTGTCTAATTCCCTAGGCACTGTGCTGAAAATGTACCCCTTGGTGAGTCTAGTCTTTTATTCGTACTAATGTGCAAACCACTGAAGTGAAAGAAGCCTTCAATAGGGAGGAGGAGTTAATCGGAGAGCTTTCATGTGGTTCCCATTGTTATGAGAACCCTTCCCACTGCATCGACTTCAGAACAGCTGCCTCAGCTGGAGCTGGGCCATCTAACATTTCACAAGGCATTTCAAGAATTGAAAGGAAGGGCGAGGGAAATAGAAAGGAGATGGTCTCCCAGCTGTGCATTAGAGGAGAATTTTGCACAAAGCCAAAAATTGCTTGGGTGATTATACTGATAAGAGAAGTTGCTTAAAAATTGTTTCATGATGCAATGTTGAACAATAGCTTGAATACTCCTTATTAAAACAGTACTCAATACTCCCAATACTTTCTGGAGGAAAGAAGATTGAGGAAAATAGAACATGTCGAGTCTTCCCTTTCCAAATATTTGGTGATCTAAGACAAATTCTCAGATGACTATGAGATGAATTCTGCATTGAGTTAGAGGAACAGAACATGCTGAGCCCCTCCAGCTCAGTATGGTTCTCAGCGCAGTACTGTCTTCATGCTTTCAGACTTCAAATCTATCCAGTTTAGTTTAGTTTACTTTATTATCATTGCACCTCATACAATGAAATTAAATGCTATCTTCAGTGTACATTATGACTATAAAAATAAAACATAAACACACATCCTTCACATTCTATACAAATGAATTGAAAACCCCTGATATTGCATTAATATTGCACTATACAGTAGAATTCAATATAGTTACTGCTCTGGGATAGAAGCTGTTTTTCAGCCTATTTGTCCTTGTTTTTATTGTCCTGTGATTCCAGACAGTGAACTTTTGATGTTCGGCATGTAAAGTACATGCATTCACACTTCTTATACCTACTACTTATAGCAGTCTTTTCCAAATTTGAGTCTCCAGATGTGTCAGATTTAATTTCATTAATACCCATTCCCAAATGCCAAAAATATGTAAATAACTCCAAAACCAATGCTGATAATTTATAAACCTCTGAACTAATATTGCCATGTGTTCCTGTTGGACATGGATCTAACCCAAAGTATTTTGCCTTATACGTATTTTATCTCTAATTTCTTTTACATCAGCTAAGTGAAGTATACACCTACAAAACAAAATGCTTATTATTTATAATGTTTAAGAATAATCATTCTTAAACTATCTTTTTATCAATAATCAAAGCCCATTCTGGAGAGATACCTCCCATTCTGAGGCTTTCGCTGGTAAACTTTGCTTGTCCATAGATAATTTCTTAATATTATGCATGTGGAAGTAAAATTAATCATATTTAATTCAGCTAAAATGTCACCTTATTTGTTTGCTGGGAAGAAAGAATGGACAGAAAAATCTATTCCACTAAACTGCACCTTCTTAGAAGTAAGTATCCATGTTCTAAAAGAAAATGGATGAATAAACATGTGCAATTAGCAGGAAACTGGTTGAAGGCCCAGGAGTAGATATATCAAGCAAACCAGTACACTAGTTTCAACTTCCTTGCTCTTGTTTATTCAATAATCTACTAATAACAGGGATTTATAAAGGGACATATCTATTTAGCTACTGGCATCGTGTTCAAACTCTAGGCTCAAAATGTTTTTTCCTAAAACTTAATAAAAGGCACAGTTCCCGTGATACATGTGAGTTCCTATGCAGATTTGGCAATTTTATGTTGATCATGAGCACTGACCTATGATCAACAATTAATACAGACAGGCATGGCTTGAATAAGTTAGTTATTACCACTATTATGAACAAACAATTTCAGAGGAAACTAACAAAACTTTAACGCAATAAAACATGTGGATAATTAGCTAAATAACTATTTCCAGATGTTTTTAACTCAGCCCTCGACACTATAACCTATTTTTATATGCAACAGCAGGAGCAGCAGCAGCAGTAACAACAAATTGCATTCATAACTGGAAACACTCTTTTCATTGTGACACTTTCTTTCTCTGAAAGATAATAACAAACATGTCCATGGAACACACAAGACCCTGTCAAGCAGTCCTAAGCCATCTCCTCCAGACAGCTGTTGTACATAAGGAGGCATTGTCTGGAAAGGCTTGTATCATATTACTCCTAGCTTCGGGGTGGGATGGGAGAACATTCACTCCCTCAGCTGCCAAGATATTGAGAAAATTTCAGTCTTTGCAAGTTACAGTAAGCCTCAGTGTGGTTTAGTGATTAAGACATAATGGATAAGCACAGGTTAGATAAAGGAGGAAGGGGGAGGAAGAGGAAACTGTTTGAAACCATTCTTAGCCATGGAAACTCCCTGTTGCTGTTGTGGGAAATCATTGAAAGGAAGAAGGCTCTGCATTAGGACTTTGCATTCAAACCATGACATTTTATTCAGAATGTGCATGGATTAAAACCTTTGCAAAATCTGTTGGAAATGCAATGCATCTTTCTTGGTGTAAACTGAAAACTGCAGGGGTTATTACATCAGCCCCCACAGGGAACAGTTCTGCTGACTATGGCTGCCTGCAATTTGGCAGTTCAAATCCCACCAGGCTCAAGGCTGACTCAGCCTTCCATTCTTCCGAGGTGGGTAAAATGAGGACCCAGAGTGTTGGGGGCAATATGCTGACTCTGTAAACTGCTTAGAGAGGGCTGAAAAGCACTGCGAAGCGGTATATAAGTCTAAGTGCTATTGCTGTTGCTATTGCTATTTAAGGTGTTCCTAACATGTGCTACATTTTCCCAATAATCTAATATTGGGAATATTAGTGAAGTAAAATGAAGTGAATGCAAAAAAGTAATAACACATAGGCAGGTAAGGGAATTACAAAATGTATACAGGTAGCCCTTGACTTACAACCATTCATTTAGTGACTATTCAAAGTTACAATGTCATTAAAAAAGTGACTTATGACTATTTTTCACACTTCTGACCATTGCAGCATCCCCATGGTCACATGATCAAAATTCAGACAGTTGGAAACTGATTCATATTTATGATGGTTGCAGTGTCCCAGGAATATGTGACCACCTTTTGCAACCTTCTGACAAGCAAAATCAATGAGGAAAACAGATTCATTTCATAACCGTTACTAATTTAACAACTGCAGTGATTTACTTAACAACTGTGGCAAGAAAAGTTGTAAAATGGGGCAAAACTCACAAATGTCTTGCTTAGAAACATAAGTTTTGGCCTAAATTGTGGTTGTAAGTTGATGACTACCTGCACAATGTCAGGCAAATGTTGTGTCAGATTTGGGTCAATGGTAGGATGCAAGAATGTAAAGATGTCATTTGTAATGAGGTCAGTACACATTGGTCATCACTTTGGTATCACTTCAATTTGCTATGGATGTTAGCGAAATGCACAGTGATTCTTGTGGAACTTTTGGCAATAGAGATATATTTTGAGAAATTACAAGTGGTATTGGTTTTCCAATCTTTAGATTTTGATTTAAAAGATAACAGAATAAAGGCAACTTCTCTTATTAGCACTGGAACTACTTACTTTCTTCTGGAAGATGATTTTCTTGTTCTTCTCTTTCCATTTGTTGGCACCAACCTTCCATACGTTCTCTTTCTGCTTGAAGAAGCTTCAGAAACCAGTGTCCATCTCTGTGGCACACGGACCTTTGAACAGCTTCAATTGGATCTTCAGTTATAGAATCAATCCAAGGATCCGGTGGAGGTAAAATGGAAGGATCAAATTCGGTGTCAAAGTCATCATCTACTGCACATGCATGATAATGGTTTCCTGAGCCCTGTATGCTAACAGTGGAAGTGCTGATATCTCGGGAATATTGTCTTGACATTGGCCCAGAATATGATTGATCTTCTTGAGGATCCATGGACATTTCAAAGTTCTCATGGAAATCCATGTCTGCTTGAACAGCTGTTGTAACACTATTAGATCGGGTAAACCTGCGGAAACTGAACAAGACAAAACAGAAAGTTTAGTAATGCAGACATTCACAGGCTGGTATACTTTACAGACAAACAGATGCAATTGTACAATAGGGTAGCTTTAAATTCTACCATATATTTTATAACATCAGCAATTGAAATAAACATATTTTCTTTTTATAGGGGCCATAATGGCTTATGTTTTGCATGATTATGAATGAAAATATTATCACATTCATATTAATCCTTGATTTTATATGTAATTCATTTTAGGTTTGAGTCATAGTGATAATTCCCTAGGATGTCCTTGAAAGTTTGATTTTTGTTTAATATCTAATGATATTCATTTTGTGTGTGTGTGTGGGGGGGTAGTAGTGGTAGAAAGGACAAAATTGAGAGAGGACAGAAATTAACATTTTCTCAGGATATTCCTATCTTACCGCTCCCCCCACATCTGGTAAACCAAAATCACAGGAATCTTTCCACAGGTGAATGCTACTACACTGAGCACAATTATTAGATTTCTATGCATGACAATATTTAGAATATTGTGCCTCTTTCATCATTCAAGGCACAGAAACTGCATAACACTGCCAATTCTACCTCTTCTCATTTTCCCTTACATTTGATTATTTCTGTATTTCTGTATGATCATAGGGCAGTACCTACTGTTACTGATTTCACTTGAATTTCTATAAAATAACTAGACATTTCCATACAGTACAATTGAACTGAATCAGTAATACTCAGACACAGACACAAAGAGCAAGGTTTTCCCCAAATAAGTACCTGTGACTTTATGCGCATGTGTGCAGATGAGAGAAATTTTTATTGCCTGTAAAATAATTGCAGCAATAGAAGAAGAAACTAGTGTGGCAGAAAGGAAGGCAAGCCACTGCTTCAAAAGGACAACTGACTCCTACTAGCCTAGTTTTTTGTTGTCCATGTCTAGATGGTAACTGCAATGAGGATTTTCTCTTCCCATAGAGTCTTTGCACAGCAAATGAGAACTCTGTAAATGTCATGATCTCAATAGATGAGTCTCACAAAAGATTAATAGGCTCTTCATTGCAGACATTAATTCTTTACAAGCAGAATGGAAGAGAGTGAGCTAGGTTTAGCATATTGACTTAATAGCACTAACAGGCCTAAGCATGTGTATCTGAGAATAACAGTCAATGCACTTAATGGGACTTCCTACAAAGTAAGTGATGTTTTCTTCAATTACAGTTCAGCACAAAGGAGTCATCATTTCCTTTTATGCAAATGGGGGGAAACAAAGCAGCCCAATGCCAAAATAAGCTTTTCTGCAGCTTCCTTCCCAATTTCCACAGAAGCAGCCCAGAAATATTCCCCTGAGACTAAGAGATTAAGCATTCTTAAACTCATTGGGATTTATAGCAGAGTAAGCATATATGGGTTTATACTTTTTCAGGCCAGTTTTTAAAATTTCTCTATAAGTGGTAGGTAGCTTTGTGGGGGAGAGAATGGTTTGTATAAATGTGTATGGTGGAATAATTGATATTAAAAGTTGGATAAAATTAATTTCAATCAAAAGTCAATAATTTTATGTTTGACTTGTCCATGTCTTTTTTTTGGAATGCATAGATATAAATATAGGTACACAACTTTGTATCATATGCACACAATATCTTAAGACTGGTTTCATTGGGAAATAGTAATTTTAGATGATATATGCAGGCAGCTGGAAAGTAAACAGAATTTGAGTGTATATATTTATAAGCAGTATTTTCACCTTAAATTCAGTCATTTTTTAGATAAATGTGATAACTTTCTATTTTAAATTAGGAAAATTAAAAAGACTAGTTCTAATAAAAATACTGATGCTATTGGGAGTGGCTGGTGCACAACTTTCATATGGAACAGTAAGAAAAACATGCTGCATGAAAATACATTTATTCCTTTTGATGGATCTCAAATTATAAATTTGCAATATGCAGTTTATAACTCCATGTAGTTTGAACTAAGTTAGTTTCTTGTTAAAGCCCATCTTCATGACTTTGTATCTTCCTCTTCTTGGCAATCACTGTGAGAACTGGGATACCCACTGGGGATAGGAGGGTCTAAATGTCAAAATGAAGGTGTGACTGGATATTTACATTTGTTGCATCTGTTAAAAGAGATGGAGCCTCAATCATCTAGTTGCTACTGACTTCCAATCCCTGAGGGATCATCAGACTGACCCTAAGTCTTTCGAAAGTAGCAGTGACAGTGATGGTTACGCTGAAGTGAAGTTTACATGCAGTGGGTCAAACATGTGTGGAACTTGATTTGTTCATGTGACACTTTCACAGTGGGAGTCGCAGTGGTTGCCAGGTGGCACCTGGGAATCTGGGTGCAAATGCAAGGTGCTGATTGATACCTTTAAAGGTCTACATCATGGGTGTCAAACTCGCCATGTCACTTTGCCATCATGTGATGTATTGTGACATTTTTTCCCTTTGTGAAGCTGAGGTGGGCATGACCTGCATGTGACTCATCCGGCCCGTGGGCCGCCAGTTTGAATCTACATGATTCAAAATTTGTAGAGTCTGCAAGACTGTCAATTCAGAGTGGAATCTGTCATACTGGAAGAGAATTGGAAGAGAAGGCTTCTCCAGAATCAGATCCCTGGGCATTGTTGTCATTGGGAACCAAGGCAGGCATCCCTCCCCATTGTTGCTCCTTTCTTTGGAACAGCAAAGCTGAGATTAGGGTAGCTTTAACCCTTCAAGGATTCTAAAGGCCATCAAGATCTGGTTCTTCTAGAGAGTTTTTGTGGGAATGATGTAGATTTCATTGCTTCTTAGAAAAGAGATATTGGTTGACTATAGTATAATTGTTCTTGAATTCTGTTACTATATATTGGAGGGTGAAACCATGACTGTGTTTACAATCTTACTTCAGCTTCCCTTATTTTTACAGATCTGCAAAGTTTGTACATGGGAGAATTCTCACAAAGTTAATTTTTCATTACAGTAGTAACTTCAATGGTCAGTAAATGAGGCTGTCACTAAATGATGACTATATGTATTGAGTTTTCTGCTATAGGGATTCATACCTTCATTGGACAGATAATATATATAGCCTTCAAACAAATTCACATAATAGAATTTTGTGTTTTGAATTTCCATCAAACACAAAATACAAATTCTATGAACCTCTGTGAAGACGCAGTACTGGAGACAGGCATTGCATTTTAAAACAAGGAATGTATCCCTCAGTTCTGAAGTTAAACTTGTGTAACAAAAGACAGGCTGTGTTGAACATGTAATAAGGAATGACCCAATTTTGTATGCCTTTTATTTATTTATACAACACTGTGGCTAAGCGTTGCTGAGTGGACTGTTCTTGGCCCTGGAGCTACAATGGAGATTCATGTAATACAATTTGATAACAGAACAGAAATATTCTTTCACTAATATTAACAAAATGTGAATCCTCAAACACATCTATGATGACCTCAATTATTGTTTCTATTTTCAAGAACAAAAAGATGATGGCATATACAAATCTTTGTACAATAAAACTTCATTACTAACTTAGAGGCCTCACAATTGTTAATAAACCAATATGAGTTTATTAGGTATGGCTATATATGGCTCCAAACATACTAATGATTAGAAGTGAATATGCATGCACAAACACATATCAACAGTCAGGAATGTATTGCCACCTATAATCCTTTAAATTAAATTTTCACAATTAAAAAAATATTTGTTAAGAACTTGGCATGCTCAGCTTGATCCAGCTTAGCTAAATCATTTGTGAAGATCTGGACTAGATATAAAGACTTTGCTACCAGTGGCATATTGCTTTACCAGCAGTGAGTTTTATCAATGTTCTTATATTGTTCTTAGAGTAAAATCCCAACAATTTCTTCATTTCATTGTTCTTTGAACATCTGTACCTTTGCATTCATTCATGCCCTGCAAGCAGGTTATTATATGGTATAATAATTACAACCTCTGATTACTATAACACAGTTACTTGGCCTAAGGTGCAGAAAATCATGAAACCATGGACTGATTAAATCTGTATAGAACACAAATACTCTATTCCAAATAGTAACAGCAAACCTATGTTTCAGGCTCTTTACCGTACCCCCTTAAGAACCCTGTTTACAAATTTTTAATCAAAGAAGATTCTTCTTTTGTACAACAGTGCCAGACAATTTAGAGGTGTTTTTGACTATTTCTATTATGTACTTATTTATCATGTCTTGAAATTTTAATCACAACTTTTTTTTATCAATTGGCTATGACTTATAGCTCAAACAAACTCATTTGTAACTGAGCTGAGCTGAATTTAGAGATGGTAAATAGCAACAGTACTGATGATTTCAACCTGCCTCATTATTATCATTTAGAACAGCAAAGGCTACGTTTGTTGCTGCCTCGATTGCATCAGCAGAAAATCGACCCGCCGCCCTATTTAGGATGACCCGG
>JANHFL010000968.1:125362-137068 GCA_032468155.1 Oxyrhabdium leporinum
TTTAAATTTTATATATTTATGTTTTTATACTTGCTGTGAACCGCCCCGAGTCTGCGGAATAGGGGCGGTATACAAATAAAATAAATAAATAAAATAAATAAATAAACAGATGGTGGTTACTGGATAAGTCCCAGAGAATGATAGCGAGATGAAGCAGGTAATAAAAAACTTTTCAATTGATGAAACCACAGTTGCTGAAAAATTGCGAGTTTCCTGCTTTGTTTATTTTTAAATTGCAGGCAAAGCTGTAGGTCCCTTTTAAAGTAAAACTTTGTGTGCAATGATGAGATTCATCTGCAATCTTGATGGGAATTACTGAAAATTGCCCTCCCTGTAAGCATACATTATGTCAAAGTTTATCTAAAAGACAACCCCCTCTCAGCTGCTATTCATGCCTTATATCAATCAACATCCAGGTTAATTACTCATAGGGAATATCTTTCGTACACTAGGTAGACAGTGACATCATTTTAAATTATTCAGTGCTCTCATTTCATGGCACGGCTGGTAGCTGTCAGTAACCGATTGGTTGATTTTTCAAAATATGATTGGACCAGATAATACTTAGATAGAAGACCATCCAAGAAAATCCAAGGCTAGGGTTGCACTGAGAACTTCAAAACACATCCCAGCAGGTCAAGCGCATCCTCCTATAATTGCAGTTTCATATGTCAATCAGAAACCGAGACTTAAGTCTGAATTGAATTGTGAGGAATGTGTATTCAGAAGTAAATCCTAGATTTCTGGGACTTGCTTCCATTTAAATAATGCAAAAAGCATATTTTGTCAGTAAAAGAAGAAGGAAAACATTCTTGGTATTTCCCTTCTCTTGAAAAATCCATGCCGTCTCCCATAGTGGCCTAATAAATAACCTTTATCCCATAAACTAGCACAATTTAGGTATCATCTGGGAGCCAAAAGGTCTTAATTAAATCACAAAACAGTGATATAACACTAGCAAAATACAAACGTTGTTGAATTAGAGTGCCACATTATGACTTAGAAACTGGATGCCATTCTGCAATTCTAAATGCCAATAGTTGGGAGATGTTACAGAGAAGTTAAAAGCACTGATAGACAATAGGTATCTTCAGCATCCCAAACAGCTCAGGCTATAAAACAAATTTATAACTAAAATTTGTATTGGCACAGAAACATAGAGGGAAAAATAAGGCAAAGTCCCCTTTAAATTCAAGTCATGGACATCCATGTATTACATAGCAATAGTTTGACAGGAATTTTCTACAATTTTTTTTCTGGTATATTTTTGAATTTTACTGTCAACCATCCTGGGATTACTAAGTATTTAAGTACCAAACTTGTCCAATCTTGCTAGTATTTTTTCTATCAATCAAGACCAGAACATGGTTTGAAATAACAATATTAAATTGTTTACCATGATATTATTTTCTATCTGCAGCAGCAAAGACATTTACTATGAACAACTAGCATAGGTATTGATAAACAGACTTAAAGGTATCAGCTGAGAATGGGTCGACTTTTAAACGAATTTGATGTGATGACATGCTTGGTGGGTGGGAAAGAAGAGGGCACATTAAGCAATTTCCACCAAGAAAGCAGGTGCAGAAGGAAAGATTAACTCTTTGCACACTGGCATCTTTTTATTATAATCAAATGTATACAGCCATCCTTCTTACTTAATCATAATATATACTGTAAAATATTTCACCCTTTTCTGAGTCAAAAGTTCACAATCTCCCAAATATATAGTGGCAATGAAAAAAAGTCATTTGATTTGAGTCTGCTTTTCAAATAAATAATCATTTATTTAGCCACAGATAACATGTTATCTGGTATCAGATTGGAGGAACACGTTTTATTTATTTATTGAATTTATATGCTGCCAGTCTCACTATCCAAAATTGACAAATTTTCAACAGAGATTACAAATTTTAACTTCTATTTTGGGAGATTTTTCAGCTTGAAACAATATAAGAAGGCAATCAAGTATCTGTGTATAACGTGACTACTTGAAAAGCAGAGGTTCTTCTTTCCTAGAAGGTTTTCATAAACAGACAGCTCTTATGGCTCAACACTTTGAAATTCCTATATTTTGTTCCAAATAAAGAATTATTAACAACAGCCAGTGTGAGGTACAAGTAGTCCTGAATTATGACCACAATTGAACCCAAAATTTCCTTTTTGCCCCATTTTACAACACTTTTTGCCAAATGAATCACTGCACTTGTTAAGTTAGTAACATAGTTGTTAAGTGAATCTGGCTTCCCCATTTACTTTGCTTGTCAGAAGGTCTCAAAAAGTGATCACATGTCACAGGACACTCAACCGTCAGAGATACATGCCAGCTGCCAAGCATCCAAAATCTGATCACAGGAGCGTGGAAATGCTGCAATGTTCATAAGTGTGAAAAATAGTCATGATCACTTTTTTCGGTGCCATTGCAACCTCGAATGGTCACTAAACAAACTGTTGTAAGTTGAGGACTACCTGTCATGATTACACTGTTAGACTACGGCAGCAGACCTAGCTAACAAAGTGCTGCAAGGGCAAAATGAACTTAAGTAATCAGTGATTTGTAAATAAATCTTTATTTTTTTATCATAGGAATAATTATCCACATGCTCAGGTATCACTGCAGGAAATTCTGTCATCTCCAAAGTAAAGGCTGGGTTTATACTATGTGGATGTCTACAGTGTGTTGAAGATTTATTTTGTTATTGTAAGTTATGCTTTAATATATTTACTTATCTGAAAAAAGGCTCAAATTCAGGATGATGTTTCATTATAAAAGGAAGATTACATAGAAATGTAATCTTTTTCTAGTCTATGCTATTAAATTTTCAGATATTTTCAGATTATAATTTAATTTAATTCATAGATTTTTTTAGGTAAATCAATTAAAAACCACATATTCAAGTTCTATTACAGCAATATTAGAAAGAATGGCTGAATCAGACAATCAGACAGAGAGTTAGCAGTTAGACGTATGCCTTGATAATCACCACCGCATAGACATTTGTATTCACTAACATTGGCCTTAAAATAAGAAAGAGACCTGAAGAGAATTTCAGTTTATCTACATGGAATACAGAAATAGAACCTGGACTTCTCAGTATTTCATGAAGGGTTTTTTTTTAACCATCATCAATGTAGCTGCAAATTATTGATAACACACTTAGGATATAAAATTAATATTTGCTTACCATTTTTCCTCCTCTACTTGAACACCTATGGATTGGAACTTACTGCACACTCTTGTTTCACCGGAGCTAGAGGATTCATCTCCACCATCAACCTGCAGAACAACCAAATTAAAATAGAATTAAAGGCAATGTGTAACTTTATTTGAAAATGTGTTTTTTAAAAACCGTATCTCACCACTTTATCTCTGTTTTACTGTTGTTCTGTTTAAAGCTCCTATATAACACAGGATGACATTATTGCAAATTATATTATTTAGAAAATGAATCAATTTGATTCCTGCTCTAAATCAAAGAGGTGTAACTTATGGTTCATAACTTGCACCAAAAGCTTAAAATAATCTATTATCATTAGAGTGTACATAGGGTTCCCTGTAACTGGATGTATATTCTGTGCATTTATTTAACTAATCCGTAAATGTATTTAGAATATGAAATGTGGACAATGAAGCATTTTTCTTTAAAGAGCATATATAGTATACTATTATTTACCTTTCTGAAAGGAGTTTATCTCTTATACAGTGATTTAGATCCTAAAAATAACAAAAAATGTCAGGAGTAGAACTTTTTTTTTAGCTGTTCTTCTTCAGATGCAGCTCTGTAGTTTCCTGTTCTTTACACAATCACACCTGAAGACCAGAAAGTGTTCTAGAATGGCAATCATATAGTAGATGGGTTGGATCGTAGTCTATAATTGACAGAAAATGGAAAGTGCTCTATTGTATATAAGCCACTATATCCAGGATGAGAAGAATGAGAATCAATGTCATATAATAGTGGAGTGTTGGAGATCAGTTCAGGATGCTATCTGCCTATGAAGCTTACTGGATGAATTTAAACCAACCACTACCTCTCAGCTTAATCTCCTTGTAGATTTGCTGTAGGAAATTATTACTTATGTCTCTTTAAACTTTTTGGAGAAAGACAGCAGATATATTAAAAAATAATGGGTAGTTTGCTTATCTGCTTGTTCCTTTTTTAAAGGGTAAATGTGTAACTAGCTTCATAGTTTTCAAATGCCATCTATGCTCATGTATCTATTGAATATTACATTTCTTAGAATTTGTTTCCTTAGACAAACCTATAGTTGAGGAGAAACACTGCTGGTATAACATCATCTTCTCTGGAAAACTTCACTGTAATATGAAATCCAAATTCCAAATAAGAAACAGGAGTAAATGTATATATTAACAACATAAGGTATCAGAGAAAGAGTTACAATGGGTTTTTCTGCTGTACTTTCCAATAACTTGCTACCTTTAGTATAACCCTCCTTCCTAGTTTTGTGTACATAATTAAGCATTTTGAGATTGCAAATAATATATTGCTTGTTTTCTTCCTCTCTTTCCTTTCCACATAAATAAACTATAGCCTTAAGTAACTTGATTGTTGTTTGAGCAATATTCATAATTCTAAGTTTCTGTACATCCCAGTTTAACAGCATATTTACCACAATGAAAAGAAAAGAGGTTACTTGAATTGTTAACAGCCTGCCCAGCTGTGATTGGTAATTTATTTAAAAAGCAAAGTTCTGAAGATAAATAGTAAGATAACAAAGAATAGTATGCCTTAATTCTAAGTAGGCAAATAATACTAACTGTAGCTCTGGTGTAATAAAGGAACTATATCTCATTTATATTCTTTCTTGGCCTGGACTTTAGTTAAGTTTTATTTGTTGAATTTCTTGCTCTGCCAGTGTAATAAAAATCTAATATATTTGTATAGGGAGTGACAACTGAGATAATTTGACAGGTGTTTTTAGGGAGCCAGATTAGAATCAGGAGAGCTGGATGAAAACTTCTGTTCAGCCACTAAACTCACTTGGGCATAATCAGAAAGCTGCGGCAAGAATCAAATTGGAGGGAAAAAACTCATTTGTGCCGTCCTTGGTTGCTTAGACAAAGAGTGGATAAAATACAACAATAGAAACAACAAGATGAACTACCACTGCTTGCCAGGCTGCCCATTTCACCTTGTTCAGAGACTTTCCTAAAGCCCCTGCAACAGCTCTGTCTGCTCTGTAGATTCTAGAACTGTTTGGAAACAGCAATATTTTTTTTTAATGTTGAGGTTTGTTTTGCTTGATCTTGTGCATTGCTCTGGACCAGTATTTCAACTGGAAAGAGCACTTAGCTTCAAAATGCAGACACAGAGGATCACCCAGGTAAATACTTCATCCCATGGTGAAGCTGGACATCTTAGGGAGAAAGTTAGCTTCTCATCTGTTTGAATAAACTCAGAGTATAATTTATTTAAACAGGGTGGATCAGACAGATCATCCTTGGACCCTCCCTGCTGATTTAACAGCTAAATAGAACAAAGCTGCTGCACTGAAGTGAGTAACATGTGATGCATGAATAAGCAGTGACAATTCAGCTAAACTGGCAGAAAACATGTCTCTGGTGATAGTGCAGTGTAAATCACTGCTTTACACATTCCCTTTCAATGATTTCATTCATGATTTCCTCACTCCTGCAGGGTTATGAATCAGAGGTTTAAGTTTCTATGTGCTCATTCAAATAAGAATATATTAAACAGCCAGAAGCTTCAGTAAATCATTGCATATAATGAATGAAAACTGAAGGGCTTAAAGTAATTCTAATTGCCATATGAGTTACCTAAACCAAAGTCAAACAGGGGAGCAACCAAAACCAAGATTTTAATGATTGGACTGTCTGAGTGGCTGAAAAATGACTCTCAACACCAGATAAGACACTGAACTGTAATATTACTTTGTTTATACCTGTATACCAATGGACAGACATCTGTTTTTCTTGAAATGATCTCTTTTTCTGTCATCTGCAGTTACTGTTGCAATGGTGGCAGTGGTGGTGACGGTAGCTGTGTTGTTGCCCATATGTTGACTGGCAGGGCCATGAATCTGTGCATTAGCTGCTTCAATAGCAGCAGTGAGTGCTTTCATACTGTCCAAGCTTTCAGTAGAATTGCTAAGTCCTGACTGACTGATATCTCCCCTTGGGCCATGTCCATCCATGTAGGCATCTTGGGCAGATTCTGTGCTGCTCTGGGCTGTGATGGAGATGAAAGGTTTGGTGGTAGTTCTTGGTGGGACAGGAGGCGGGGTCTTCTTATAGGTGGTAATGCAAGAGGAAACTACAATGCAAACACATATGGACATATATAATTAGTATTCTTTTTTTGATAAACACATAACAATCTGTTGATACCGGAAGGGAAAATTTTCTACCATAAAGTCGCTAAAACTTGGGGACCAAGCTCAGAAACACAGAAGGACGCCTCTTAAAATATTTTTTTTAAATTGCAATGTTTAAATATGGTTAATATACAGAGAATTAGACTTCGTTGATTTAGTACATATTTGTTTATAATATTTATAAAATGTTACTAGCAATGGAAGAAAAAAAGATACAAACTTTAAAATTCTTTTGAATATGTATCATTTAACATGACTGTGGATAACTCTTGCCACAGAAAGCTACTTTGAAGTTTCAGGTGCATTTCTTACAACAATGTATTTTCTACCAACTTATCAACTATTTTTGAATGAATCACAAAAGATATTTATTTGAATGTAATTACACAGTAGTTTTTCTTAATTATAAAATATTGATAATATTTAAAATGTTTTCAGACAGAAGGCAAAATGTTATGAAAGACAACAATTACTATTACACAAATATAATAAAATAGCTAATCCCATTCAAATAAGACATTATTACTAATCATAATCAAGAGGAAGAAGCACTTTATCATATAATTTTAACTGTACATCTCTGTGCTGCCCTACTTGCATAGAACCTAACTGAATTATAGAATTTTCTATTTATTCTATTCTGTTCTCTTCCGGCATTACAGTAGTACTTCAAATAATTCTGCTTCTTGAACATTTTGATATCAAAAGATAATTAAACAAAAATATTTTTATACTTAGTTATATTGGCGCTCCTTTGAACAATGATGGATATAGATTTTAATGTTCTATGAATCAGTTCAAAGTAAGTGAATGTTAATATGAGCATGTAAATGAAATAATTTCTGCTTATATCTACAAACACGTTTTTCATTTCAGTATTCTTCGATACTTGTCATTAGGCATTAAAAAAAACTTACAATCCCTTTTGGACAACATATTCTGATATTTGTTAATATAGAATATATTAATACAGTGCAAGTATTCCTTGGCTTATGACCATTTGTTCAGTGATCATTCAAAGTTACAACAGTGCTGAATGAATGGTACTTGTTCTTGTCTTTGGAGTTTCAACCATCACTGCATCCCTGTAGTCAGATGATCATGATCTGGGCACCTAGTGCTTGGCTTGTGATTAGGATGCCACAGAAAATCAAGGTCATGATTTCCAATGTTCCTTGCTGGCTTCCCACAAGTCACTGGGTAAGTCAGTAGGAAGTCGGAAGTTGCAATCACGTGGGGTGCTTGCTTAATGACCCACATGGTCCTTGCTTAATAATGGTGACTTGTACTGTCAGAATTGCCACCACCAGTTGGCACACTCAGGTAACATTGTGTTCTGTACTTTATGATGGCAATTGCAGTTCTAATTGCCATTGTAAAGTGAGGGCTACAGTATATCTAATACAGTATACTATATATTAGTATAATAAATTATGTTATTGTCCATAACATAATTTCATGCTGTGGATGAAGTAAGCTATATATCAAAAATAATAATGCAAATTGAATTAGGCAGGTATTACAAATATGAATTTGTTTTAATTTTGAGACATGTATTTACTTATTTGTGACTGAAAGTACAAGCTCACAAGTTGATAACAACTTATTTTTGTTTTCCACTGACCAATATTCTCTTTAGAAACTCCTTTCATTTCCAGTTTCATATATGCTCAAATTCAAATGCTAAAAGAAAATACTGAACTTTTTATAATTAGTATATGATCTTCTATCAGTCTTCCCATTATCTTTTTGCAAAACAAAGCAATAATTCACTTTGTCATATGAAATATTCTATAGAGATACACACATCCACCCACAAATATTAAAAAGTGATTCTTGTAAATACTTCTGAGTTTGTCGGAAATCCTTCAGTTAACACAACGTTCAATTAATGTTATGTATTAAGAGAAGAGGAACAGGAAGAGAAAGCTACAAAAGAAAGGCTGTTTGAATGCAATCCTTTAGATAATACAATCTTTTAGTTCCTGAAGTTACATATAAAGTTCAGAAGCAGACAGAAAGCAAATCATAATGTGGGTGGAGTGCTGGGGCAGAAAGGTGGGTGGAAAACTTCAGGCTTTTGTACTGGAAATGATGCACATTCTTTGTCATTTCTGTGTTGGAACTACAAAACAAGCCAAAAACTTCACCGGGCGCTTCTAAAGGTCAGCACTGACCAGGGATCTTCAGGTGCCTAAGCTCTAAGAAGCAAATGGAGGACATGCCTTGGATTAATTTCCAAACACTCCAAGATCCTAGCAACTTGAATCATGGCAACATGCTGATTCCTTAAAAGGCATTTCATTTTATGTAAGCGGCAACATTTAAAAAAAGGAGTTTTGTTTTTTTTAAAGAGATGCAATAATTTTTGTTGTGGTTGTTCTGGAGCCACGTGAAATTGGCTGGGCAAGGCAACTGCAAGACAATGTGTGAAATCTTCAGAGAAAAGGAACCACTCCCTTTTTGGCTAGGGTGAATGATGGTCAAAACAAATATCAAGCAGATCAACTAAATGGAGAGAGGTGGCTAATAAACCGGCTGCTTTTAGAAAACTTGTACATTCTGGGGATAGAGTTACTTTCCATTCTTCCTGCTCTTGCTTGCCCAAATGCAGAAATGGGAAAAGCAAGAGTTTGTATGCCATTTTCTCTTAACCTGGTAGGTTCCACTGCATTGTGCATAACATCAATTTTAATCTTCCCATAATTCTTACCTGGAGGGCAAATTTTTAGACCAAGAGGAAATTTCTTTAGGAGGTAATATATTTAGATAACTTAGTCATGGGGCAGGAATTTGAAATAAGGAGTGCCAGCCATTAATTACAAAAGAAAATAAAGTTAAAAGTACAAATATACACACATGCTGTACAGCTGTTATGGACTGTGAAGCACAGCCTTGCACAATCTATGAATCACAAATCTTGGAGATATGGTGGGCACCAGACTGAGTAGTTTAGTTATGTTCTGAAGATGATGGAATGCTAAACAAATAAAAAAATATACCAAGAGGTATATTCATAGAGTAGCCAGAAAAAAAAAAAAAGACAATATTCCTATTATTCCATCAAAAGCTCTCATCTCAGTTTTGCCTGGTTTCAGGAAATGAAACTTTATGCCACCTTCCATGACATAATAAAAAGTTTGGCTAATAGGTATAGAATAGAATAATACAGCTCTGTTAACTCAAGATTTCTGGCTGAACAGAAGGCTGGTGTATAACTGACTGAGAAAGAAAGTTGCGTGTGTTTAAAAAGGTGGGAGTCTATATACACAAATTTGAGAAACAGTGTAACATTGACTTTATTGATGAACTGGGAACGGATAAGAAATACTAAAATGTTGCAAACTTTTATTTAGCAATGACCAGACTAGAAAATAAAGATTTCCTACAGAAAGTCTGTGGAACTCACATACAAGGAATAAGAGAAGAGAAAAAAGGCATTTAAAAAACAACAACAACACCATTTGTTTTGTGTTTCAACTGAGAGTTACTAACATGGAAAGGCTTAGTGTCTAGCAGTTCAAAGGCTTTGAATTTTAGGGCTCAGGTGGTTGCAAATTACTTTATACTTGGCAGAAAAACAGCAGTTTATTGCTGTCTTGATTTGTTTATTTTACCAGCTGTGTAAATGGAGATGTTTGTCAGTTCTCATCAAGAAAGAAGTGAAGATTGTTGAAAAGAAACAATACCTAACAAGACAATGTTTTCATTAAATCATTTTATTACATTTGAACATGTATTCTCTCATTATAGAAAACCAGTCTGGTATGGTGGCTAAGGCATCAGGCTAGAAACTGGGAGACTGTGAGTTCTAGTCTTACCTTAGGCATAAAGTCAACCTTGACCCAGTCGCTCTCTCTCAGCTGAGGAAAAGGGACTTATAAATGACTTCTAAAATCTTGCCAAGGCAGACTTTTTTCAGGCTGTCACCAGGAGTGAACAAAACTGATTCAAAGGCAAATATGCTTTCTCACAACTGTTTGCCTTTCATTATACCTATATGCAAATATTGTGGTGGAATGTAGTATGGAGTCCCAGTAGGGAGGGGCTGTCTCTCAGAGGGCAAAGAGGCAGCAGAGCTACAAATGTCTAATAGGCAGGAAGAGGACAAAGACAGTTCCGCTCTAGCAGTTCACAGAGCATATCTATAGTTATGCAGATAATTGCTCAAGTCTGGCAAGATTTATATTTGTAGGCAAACAATAGAATGATAACTACTCAGAAATTACATGTTGTTCTTCCTTCTTAGGTATGACAATATACACAGCAGTTCAGAATGACATGCTGTGTCTTATAAATGGGCTTTGATTTAGAAAAACTATTTGTTGTCTTTGTAATGCAAGAAGAGCCTTGGTATTTAGATGCATCGAACAGATTACCAAATGATTGTTTTACAATCTAAAAAAGAAGAAACCAAGATATAAAGTTCAAGTATATCAATATTTTGTAAGAAAAAAAAACATTTAGAGTATGTACTTTGTAACTACATTAATCTGCTACCTTCTATTGATGATTGTAGTAAGTTTTAATTCTTAACCGAAATATATTAAACACAAATTCAAGATTTTTAGTGCCCAGAAATAACTTTCACATTGTTGTCCAGGATAGTAGATTCCTGGCTAAATCTGAATACCAACTATACAGAAATGATTGCTATTGAAAGTTCATTTGTGATCACTCCAGGACCTAGATAAAGCCATTCTAATAAATCAGTGCTTCCAATAATCTATTGTACAATATCTTAGTTAATGTCAACTAAGTAACACTCTCTATTGTTTCAGCAATAAAAGATTCAGTCAAAGGACTGGGGAACCTAGGTTACATGAAGGTTACCAAGCCAACATTGGCATTAACAATGAATGTGCTAAGTGAAGAGCTTTCCATTTGCTTTTTCTCTTAGGCCTATCTCTAAACATAACAAAGGAGCTTGGCATATGTAAACAAATATGAAGAGCTCTCCAAAGATAGACTCACTACATGTTAAATTTCCAGAGTGCTAATACCAATGGATATTATAGAAAAGAGACCCGTCATATAATGAGGAAGGGAGCAGACAAGTAGTTGCTAATGTCAGAAGACCATCTCTTGACACCCCACAGCAGTAGGGAATTTGATTAAATTCATTCACGCCTGCTGCTTCAAGCTCTTAGGGATACATCTTTAAAACAAATACAGTCTTCTATGAAGTTTCAGTCTTTCAAAAAAGAACATCAGATTACAAATTACAGATTAACAGAGTTGGAAGGGACCTTGTAGGTCATCTAGTCCAACCCCCCCGCCCAAGCAGGAAACCCTACACCATTTCTGACAAATGGCAGTCCAATCTCTTCTTGAAAGTCTGAAGTGATG
>JANHFL010000968.1:145629-159664 GCA_032468155.1 Oxyrhabdium leporinum
CCCCCCCCCTTTTTTTTGGCACTCTTTCTCTTCCCCACCCTCTCAGGAGAAGATGGAAGCTGCGACATTTTCTGCAACAGTTGGAAATACTTTACAAGCTGTCAAGCATTCCTTCTAGGGCTGCTTCTCAACAAAACAATAGCAAAGCTAGATATACAAATGCAAATTTTTAAAATTATAAGTGCAAAAAAAAGTCCGGTGTGTTGTTGTTGTTGCCATATACATCATTGCAAAAGTTGTCTTTACTTGTTCAGTGACTGTTCAAAATTATGACAACACTAAACAAAAGGGAGTCCCCAAAGTTGTAGCTATCACAATATCCCATGATCAAGTGATTGCAATCCAGGCATTCAGGCATCCACCTCACAATTGTGATGTTGCACTAAACAGTGGTCACATGATTGCCATTTATGACTTTCCTTGCCAGTTTCTCACAAGCAAAATCAATTGGGAACAGGGAAGGTTGCAAGTTGCTTCCATATATCACTCCTGCTAATTTTTCTCTCAACAAGACCCACTATGGAGTAGAAGATCCCAGGGATCTTGTACTCTACATCATCCATTCACCTCCCTGCACTGTCCAGTGGGGTCTAGGACAACTCACTGTGGCCAACTTGCCATGGCCAACTCATTGAGGGACAACTCGCTACAGGACAAGAGTTACACTGATATCTAAGAAATGATGGAATAGAGTCATTTTTAAAAAGGTACCAAAGGACAAAATGAAAAGTGAATGACAAAAATTAAAATAATTTTTAAATTATTTTAAATAATTAAATTGAATTATTGAATTGTCTTAGCGACTTGTCCCATAATAAGTTGGCCATAGTGAGTTGTCCCACGGTGAATTGGCTGTGGTGAGCTGGCTGTGACAAGTTGGCTGCAGTGAGTTGGCTGTGGTGAGGTGACCCATTCTGGCTCGATGTGTACCCATTTGCAGCACTCCTCCCTGCCCTGTCTGTAGTGCACACCTGCCCACAGCGCATTGTCACCCCCAGCTCTCATTGGTCTGTCTGAGATCCTACCCAGCTCAGCTGCATTCCCTAATACCCACATGCTACCCTTGCTGGCCATCCATGCTCCCCAGTACTCAACTGCCACAGCCACCCTCCTCCAAAAAAACCACCTCCCATTCCTTGCCTGGGACATCCATATCTTTCTGCTTAACACCAAAATGGTTCTGGTGATATATCAGCAACTAGAACTGCTGTCACTAAGCAATATGGTCATGTGACATTTTGCTAAATTTATGACTGTATCTCTTAATGACAGCAATCTGTCCCAATTGCTGTCATAAATCAAGAACTACATATATTATCAATAAAAAAACTAATCTGCCGAGCATAAGCAGTTACAGTGTGTTCTCTGACTACATGCAGTTATTAACAATAATCCACAAAGGGCAGACAGACAATACAGAGTTTTAAGGGATATCTAAGGAAAATGATACAAGTGACTGTGCAGGATATGAAGGGTCATTGAACTCAAAGGACCGAGTGATCAAACAATCCATTTAGGTTAAACAATCCATTTCACATTCATATTATGACTAGAGAGCAATCCAAGGATGACTCACCGGTGCTGCTTTGGATGGTCCTCACAGTTGTGGTTGTGCGAGGTGGAGATGAGGATCTCAAAGACAGACATTCATCATCTTGGGAACAGCCCTTTTCAATTGCTCTCACGTAACTGTGGCTCCTCATGCGGAAACACCCAGGCATTGGCAGATCCAGGGCTTCTACTGCCTGAGACTCTAGTTCGCTGAATACAGACTCACAGACTGATTCAAACTGACCATTTACTTCCATCTCACTCACCTGCAGGCAAAAAAGCACACTGCTTAATTGTATCCAATTATAACCAATAGAAAGTGCAATTTGTAGTACCATGTTAGAGCAGGAGGAAGAGGCATCAAAAGTCTATTTTCCCATTGTAAAGAATTACAAAGTAGAATAAAAGGTATATAAGCCATTTCCTTTTGGGTTTGTAAGTTTTTGAAGGATATAAGGGTATAAGTGAAATATTTTCATGTTCCATTACAAATAGAAATCTCTTTATTTTTCAGTTGTCTACAGCATTATACAAACTATCCATATTAATTACAAAATGACCAATGAAAGACATGAGACCTTAAATATGCCAAATGCATTAAGTCAAATGCCTTAAATGCACTTGATGCTAAAAAAAATCCACCTGGGTTTTTTAAAAAGCATGTTATCCAAGGAGACGGGAATCAATAAAATAAATGCAATTAAAATGTAAACTGATATAGGGAATGCATGATTACATACTAGTAAACAGTAGACAAGAAAGTGACAAAAGTGACAACATATTAGTGACAGATAACTAATGGAGTTCAATATATTTAAGGCAAATATTTACAGGTGGTCCTTGACTTACAACCATTTATTCAACAACAGTTACAATGATACTGAATGAATGATGGCCATGACTGGTCCTTGGAGTTCTGGTTGTCTCGACATTTCTGAGGTCCTGTGATTGCAATCAGAGTGCTTGGCAATGCGTTTCCAAATATGACTGGTTGCCAAGCATCTAATGACTATATGATCACCATTTGCAATTTTCCATGCCAATTTCCCCTTAAAGTCAAAGATTAAAAAAATCACTGGGATAAGTCTTGCCCACCCATGCACCTTCTTCTAGGTCCTTTGTGCTTGCATTGACCACTTGTGCATCCATGTACCCTACCCAATCTGTGGAGTATCTCCCACTCCCATGCATTCTCCCTGAATCTACATAGTGCCTTTTGCTCTCCAATCTGTGTGTCACCTCTTGAGTGTCACATACCTTGCCCAATCTATGCAATGAATCTTTCACGTTCTTTTGCACACCTCTCATACCTTTTCACTGATCCACGCAGCGCCTCTCATACATCCTTCTTGACCCACAAAATCCTTCTCACAGACCCTCCTCAACTCATTGCACACCTCTCACACATCATTCCCAACCCATAAGGCCACTTTCACATACCTCGTTGCACCTTATGTACCCTCTACATCCTATGCCTCTTGTGCACCCTCACTGACCTTCCTCCACAACCTTGCCCACCCTCTCTTTTCCTTCTTAACCTAGCAGCAGCCACTTACCTGCCTAGGGGCATAGGACTTCAAAATTCCTGCCAGCTTGCCTGCTGACTTTGGTTGTGCGATGCTGGCAGGAAGTCATCTTGATTGTAATGACTGTAGGATTGCAATGACTGTAGGATTCAGTTAATAATGGCCAGAAGAACTGCAGGGATTGCCATTGCTAAGCGATGAAGGTGCAGTTTACAACCACATTGCTTAGCAACAGAAATTCCAGTCCCAATTGCTGTTGTTAGTTTAGATCTATCTATATGTCAATCACTCACAATGTCTTCCACAATGGCGTTTGACTATTATCATAACATGCATTATGCAATATATAGATTTTTTAATCATATTTTTGCTATTCTTTGAAAGATCTTCATGCTAAAGATGTATCCAGATTTCATTCTCTATAGACTATTTTTCAGGGTAAAATTCCAATGCAAACAAGGCAATGAATAATGGCAACAATACTTAAGACAAAATAAAATACTTTGACCAATGTAGGCCAGCTGTTGATAATAATTATGGTACATCTCTTTATGGCTTTTCCCTTTGATTTGCCATAGACTTCACTACAAGCACTGCTAGTAGTCTCTGCAGGGTCTCTGCACAGAAAAAATGCAAATGTTGGAAAATCATTACTAACATAATGTTTCCTATTTGTCCAAAAACTTGCAGGAACATTAGGTGCAGAATAACTGTTGTTGCTTACAAAGGCTTTCTTTAAATTCTAAATGATAAAATTCTGAACATGCTGCTAAGATCCAGCAGTGAACCTCTTAACCCCTAAGTAAATTATATGCTGCAAGTTGCTACTAGTGACATAAAAGCCTATGAAGCAATTGAGTTTCAAATCTAAAATAAGATTGACAGATCAGTTATATTCAAAGACGAAATGGAAGCCAACCATGTAACAAGCTATTATGTCACAGTATTCTGTTAACTTCACTATCCATCCTAAAAACTCAACAGTTTTCCTTGTGGTTTAGTGAGGAAACTATTTTGCATGAATATAGAAGAATCCCTAGGGTTCTCTCTATGTGGATTTTTTTAAAAAAAGATTACTTAATATAAGTTTCTTTCTTTTCAAATGCTTTATGTCAGAATTTCAAGTTCCTGCCTACCACTCCAATGGTGAGTATATTAGAACTATAAATAAATTCATCACCATGTTGCCAGCTTGCCTAGATACAGAAAGTAACTTCTTGATTTGTGGCATACTATCCAAAATGCACAAGAACCAGTTGGTATTCTACACTACAAAAACATTTGTGATTGAATAATGGCTGAATAATGATTGACTAATGCTAGAATGAGTGGAATACATCAATATCTATGGCCCTGTCTGGTGACCAGTATATGTATATGGAAGATTGCAACTTCAAATTTAAGAGAAGAAAATCATACATAATATGAACTGAAAAAAGGAAAGAAAAACCAATTACGATATTGTATGCTTGTATCGCTAACATAAAAAAGGGAACAATGTAATACATCTGAATGAAGAAAAGTCTGAGTTTTGTGGATTAAAGCTGATTAATACGTGCAAGGAAATTAAGATGTAAGTTTGATTATGAAAGAAAGGGCTAAAAGTTATGTTAGAAAGTATGAATTAATGCCATCTAGGCCATGTGGTGTATATGAAAAGAGGAATCTATAAACTGGAGTCCCTTGAATGTTTTGCTCTAGTGAATTGCGATAGTGGAAAAAGCAAAGATAAACAACTAAAAATTGTGCAATAATTCTGAATATTTAAAATCCATAGGGGAAAAATATTCTGTTAGGTGACATAATTGGATGGCTAGAAGACAAGACAAGAGGGAATGCTAAAAATAACTGAGTTATTTGGAATCTAAGAATGAATGAGACTGATGATTGGTGTGTTTAGAAAAAAGTCTATTTCAAATACAAATACACTATCAGGCTCAGTTCATGCATATACATGTCAAAGGAATGAATGTGAATCTTAAAAGCGTGACTGATTTGTTTATGATGAAAATCTGACACAATTAGTAAAGAATATAATGGTGGTACAAGATGATGAATGCAGGAAAAACTGTTTTTCGGAGGTGTCATGAGGTGTGGATGGATTAGGAAAAAAACCACAAAATAAAAAAATAACTAGAGTGAAAATAGAACCACAGCAGGAAAAGATACTCTGACTCTCAACAAAATGAGTAGAAAGTGGATCTAAGGAAAGACAATGTGAAAGATGAATGAAAACAAGCAAAAGGAATTATGTTAAAGAGGTCACACAAGGGAGAGGAGTTATGCTAATAGAAAGTATGTAAAGTATGCTCCAAATACTGGACAAAGCAAATCATATGGAATATATGCATGGGTGATCTGAGTTATTTGGACATTCCCAGTTGAAACAAGCAAAAATGGCTAAGTATAACTACATACACCTGTCAATTGTTTTAAAGGACTGAGGATTATTTAAGTAAGGTGAATAAATATAAAAGTAACCTGACTGCAATGAAAATGGATATTTAAGGATTGTGTATGGTAATAGAAGAATGAACTGAATCAAGAATGGCACTATTACTGAATGGATCTGGATTAAATACAAAAGTAGGAATCAAATTGCAAAAACAAATATATGAAGGAAATGATAAAGAGTAGAGAAAAATACCAAAATGTTATGATTGGATGCAATTCATGAAATCTTTTTCAAGAAAGCAGAAGAATAAAGAAAAGTCAATGTATAAGATGGCTTATGGGTTTGGTGCTTTAAGATGGCTTGCAAGAATAAAGACATATAAAGTGTATGAATGGTACTGGTGTAAAGTAGACTTAGTTTATTTCTTTTTCTTATTCTTTTCCTCTTGTCAATAATGTCTTATTATTTTTTACTCCCATTATATATTTGCATAAAATTGCTTACCTCCAAAAGGAATAATGGGATATAGATGTAGATCTAGTTATACACATACGAGTATGAATTGTATAAATACATCAGGAAAAATTGCATTATGGTGTTGTATACCTATGCGAAATGTGATATTTGCAGTGTGGAAGGTGATACTGTTTGGTCATTTTCACAAAAGTTTTGAACCCTGCAGATATTTCAAATGTTGGTATATATGAGCGATCTATATTTCTCTATCCAGGTAACATCTGAAATAAATGAATCAAATATTTCATTTCTAAGGAACACTGAAAGCATAGATCTGTACGCTTAATGTTAGGCCTACATTAATTGGCCTAATTCATGTGCAGGGATGATTATGAAAAAATGTTAATTCAACAAATAATATGTACAATATATGAATAATTAAGGCCGTGTTATTGTGTGCAAACCTATAATCTTATATTTCATGGCTCAATTATGCCTACCAATCATATGTTAAAGATTAGATATGAATTATAAACACAATTAGAAAAAAAACAAGTTGGTCAAAAGCTAAACAAATAGACAGGATCTGAAGACACTTCCTATCAGGTTTAGGGCCAAGGCACAACATTTTTGGCTTGGGGATTCTATGCAGCCCACCAGGACCTTTTTTTAAAGTATCTCTCAAAGTGGCTGAGGACCAAATATATGTCCTTTTTTAATTGGGAAGGGGCTTAAAAGGGCCCAGTGAACAAGTGAAACCCTGAATATATATTTAGCTCTTAATATTCCTTCTTTGTCCCAACCCATATGTGAAGTAAATTCCTTGATGTACCATGCAAAAGTGATACATTCCTTAAGGTGGAAGTTGCTTGGTGGCCACTTTGCCCTTATCACAATATTTTCCCCAAATATTGTATAGTAATTTATATTTGCTGATATATGAGGAAAACCAAAAATCCATATTCAGGAGGAATATTTGTGTATGGCACCAATCACCAATTTTATAGAGTACCATTTTGAGACTCTTGATCATGTCAATGATTATTCAATAATATTATTGAATATTAGGAGCTGACATTTATGTAGCTAAGGGATTTTTAATAATACACACTGTCATACATTTGTTTTATTACATAATTGTCCATACATATTTTTCTTATATAGATTCTATATTTATCAGAGTTGGATGGTGTTTTTGTACTAACATTATTTTTTCTTTAATACAAGCATGCCACTCACCTGACTAATAGTGCTCATTGCCCTCATGTAGCTTTCATTTCGGGAACGAAACTTAGGAGATGTAAGCAGGGCCGCAGGATCCAAGCTATCCAAACTCCTATTGATTGAAACTTCACTCACTGCCCTCAAGTAACTGTGGCTTCGGATTTGAAGTTTTGGAGAATGTTCACCGGATATCCTTAAATGAAAAAAGCAACAATAAGTCACTTTGCCATATCTACATTTCATCCCTAATAATTAAGGACAATACTATGTACCACAGCAAAATAACCACCAAAATATTCACACACACACAAAATCTACCCAGTGACCCATAGTCATATATAAACATAGGTCTCCACCCCCAGAAAGGGGACTGTTCCTATTCATTTGTTCACATATTTTTTCCAAGTATGAGCACCAATTGTCAAAACAGTATCATCCAGGTTCGTGTTCTTTTCTAGCATTGTTTTTATGTTTTCTGTGTCATTTCATTGTTTTTAAAATGTTTTTAACAATTGGTAAACCACACAGAGTTTCTGAGTTTGGGCAGAATATAACGTTTAATATTTTGGTTCATAGCACGGTCAGCCAGATATTCAAACTGGATTTGGCATTTTTATCCATGATGTCAGGGGTTCTGTGGCAGGATGTAAGCCATTTTGAGAAAAGCCGCTTTTTACAATCAATCGATGGTGAATTTGACAATGCCAATGATGTTCAAGTGGTGCTCCAGTTGTTTTGGGAGGCACCCAAGGCACCCATT
This sequence comes from Oxyrhabdium leporinum, assembly GCA_032468155.1. Taxonomy (NCBI): domain Eukaryota; kingdom Metazoa; phylum Chordata; class Lepidosauria; order Squamata; family Cyclocoridae; genus Oxyrhabdium; species Oxyrhabdium leporinum. The sequence continues at coordinate 153,542 of JANHFL010000968.1, forward strand.
ACTATTGGAGTTTTCTTTTGCCACAGACATTCCATTTCTATTTACAGGTCTTCTCCAATTCCTTCTCTTCGATTCTACTCTCTCCAGGTTTTGTCATGTCCACTCTCTAAACTTTTTTTGCCTTTCTCATCAACAATTGTTAAGTGTGGTGTGTTTTGCAGCAGATGCCTGTCTATTTGAATTCTAAAGTCTCAGAGCACTTTGGCTTCTTCATTTTCTATTACTTTCTCTATTTTATGGTCCCACCAGTTCTTGCTTGCACACAAATAGTATTTCTTGCAGATCTTCCAATGCCCTATTGTTGTTATTTTGTTCTGCTATTGTTTGTAGTCAGTCTATCTTGCAGTAGCTAATTAGGTGACCCACTGTTTCTTCAGCTTCTTTGCGGACGCGCCCCTTGCTGTCTGTTACTGTCTTCTCAATTCTTGCTTTGTATGCATTTGTGCAGCCAGAATTAGACTATCTTCAACTTTCCTGTTCTTAGCCATTGCCAGGTCTTGTTATTATCTGCCTTGCCTGCTTTTTTTTTTTAAATGCACTGGCCACGTAGTACTTTGTCTGCCTCTTTTCTGTTCTTCATTTAGTCTTTCTTGTAGGTCATTTTGGTTTCTCCAGTATTCAGTTAGCTTTCCTGGTACGCTAACTTCAATGCGTCTTTTTCACTTTTCTTCAGATATTCTCCTAATGCCGTTTTTCTTTTTCAACCATATGCTGTACTTGCAACATTTCATGCCTGCCTATTTACCCTGGTAAATAGAGTCTGTCAATGCCACTGAAAGGATGAAGACCGTGATCCATTGTCATTACTTTTCTGGTCTTCCTATCCAATGCTTTTAGTTCTGCTTCAGTCCACAATTCCAGCTATGTATCTAATGACTGGAATTGTCCAAGTGTTAATTGCTTTGATGGAATTTCCTCCATTGACTTTGGACTATAAGATCTTCTTCACACTCTTGATGTATTCACTTCTAAACTTTTTCTCCACTTCAGTGTGCTTGATGTTGTCAGTTTGAAGGATGTCCAGATATTTGTAGTGATCATCTTCATCCAGACTCTTGATGTTGCCTCGATAGGGCATCTTGATTCCTTCAGTTTTCAGTATTTTCTCCCATTGGATGGTGAGCATGGCACATTTGTCCAGTCCAAACTCAGTTCAATGGGGTTGCAACTTGGATTTGAATTCTTTACTGAAGAATGCACATTATTCAGTAGGCTTTTTAAAAATGCTTTTCTAAAATGGATTTGCTAGTCACCTCTTTACTGTGGCATGACTGAAGCAGGATTTTTCTGTTCTAAAAATGAGGGTTAATTTGTAGAGTGCTTAAATATTTTTACCCAAAAGCACCCACAGAGATTTGTGTTGCCCTGTATATATCTGACAAAACTTCTGTTTTGATAGCTTGATGATTGCTTGCTTATATAATACAATCTGATATAACTCATTATATATGAAATAATGGATAATGGGTTTGAACAAATCTGCTGTTTAATAATGGATGATGTAAACTTACATGAACTACAAAAGCCTAAAAGAAAAAACAGAATGATTTCTATACATTTCTTTTTACTGACTGTCATTCACCTTGTGCCAACCACATACAACCATTCTAAGAACTCTCATTTTAATCAAGCTTTAGTATTGAAACATAAATATAGTCTTTAAACACAAACAAACACAGACAGACACAGAGAGAGAGACAGAGAGAGACAGAGAGAGACAGAGATTCAAGGCAGCTTAATGTAAATAGGCAATTTCAAACACTGATTTAGTTTGAAACAATTTTTTCACATATTCAATTCACATATTTTTCAAATGAATGTACATACTAATCGTACATTTTAAAATATGCATGCTAATCAGGAACTATCATGAACAGAAAAAACTTTCAGTTGATAACCTTTTCAAAATAATTGATAATTTCATTTGTCTCTAGTGCTATATAAATTTACTTAGATGAGAAAGAAAGGAGAAATTAAAGCATTTTTGTGCGCTCTCTCATTACAAGGATTTTAAAAGTAAAGATAGGCATTCTAAATATGATAAAAGTGCTTTGAATTTGAGGAGGATGTCAGGCTATACATTCTGTTAATATTATTCTGCAGTGCTCCATTTTTCGTTTTTAATCAAAAGCACAATTCAAATTTAAACTGCAGCTATCAATATGGGGAGAACAAGTTTAATTCTGTTCTCTACGAATTATTCATACTCCAGAAAAATAAAAAAAAACTTTTAAAATACTGTATGAGAAAGGGCAAAGAATAGATAAATTGACTTTAAAAACAGAATAGTGGAAGCTACCATGTTTCCCCGAAAATAAGACTGAGTCTTATATTTTTGGGGGGACCAAAAGACCCAATAAGTCTTATTTTTGGGGGATGTTTTATTTTGCGGCCACCCGCCTGTTCCCTCCCACCATCAGCCTGCCCACAGCTGCAATGGCTTACAGGGCTTCCCAGGGAAGACGTCCTTTTCGCCCAGATGGAGAAATGATGGAGACCCAAAGCTCCGTCTGCTTGCAAATGGGATGCTTTAAAATGGAGCTAAGAATGTTGGGATCACCTGCCTTTCTCCCTGATTACTATATTTCAATTCGCCCCATTTGCAAGCAGATGAAGCTTCATTTCCCTCTGGGTGAAAAGTGCATGGTGGAGCCAGGGGTAAGCAGAGGCATGGGGGGACACAGGCAACCACAATGTGCCGCTCACTCCATTCCACCATCTCTTGACTTGCCTGCAGCTGTGCTGGGCAGGCACCCACATGGGGTGTTGGAATTGCCTGCCTCCCCCCTCCCTCATGTCTTTGCCTCCACCAGTTGCCAGTGCCATTGTGCAAGCCTTCCACAAGCCTCCTGTGAGCCAGGCAGGCATGCAGCATGTCCAGATAGCCTGTCTCCCCCCCCCCTGCCTTCGTGCTCAGACTTATCTGCACTATGCCAAGGGACTGGTGGGCTGCAGCGGCTGCTGGATCCTGTCAGCCCTCACACACTCACTGTCTCTTGTGCTGGCCAAGCTTGTCCCTGATCTTATTCTTGGGGTAAGGCTTATATTAGGTCCACTCCCCCCAAAATCAGTTTAGGGCTTATTTTTGGGGTTGGTCTTATTTTCAGGGAAACACTGTACATGCTACATAATTAATATGTATATGTGTGTTCAAACAACTTCCAACATGCACTGAAGTATGTTCCTTTTCTCTATGAAAGTTTTCAAAAAATCAGCTTAAATACGGTATGTAGAATTTTCTATCAGAAAAGACTTGTACTTGGCAGAACATTATTTCATCTTAAAATGGTAGTAAATTTCAAGGTAAACAGCATAAATGTGTTATAAATATTTATGATGCATAAAAGTACTGTACTTTAAGTAAATAAACATGGATGGCATTATGAAAAATAAATAATATTTAAGATAGTATCTACTGATCTTAAAATAAATGCTACTTATGATAGGAAAAGTTCAGTAAAAATGCAGTTTTTTTATGTTAGGCTGATCTCATGAATTAGACAGGGTTTTTTCCATAGGAGACTTACACACAAGACATCTATTATAGTTTATATTTAAAAAATATGTGTTGTTCAAATGTTGTCACTCATGTTAACTTTAACTTCAGGAATATTTAAAGTATGCTTTAAAGGCTGGAAATGAAATTTGCTCCAACTGCTGATGCATTTTTGTATATGAGAAAGCAAGTACAGATAGTCCTTACTTAACACCACTTGGGACTGGCAGCTCTATCGCTAAGTGAAATGGCTGTTAAGCAGAATATCACATGAATTCTGCACTTAGCAATGGGAGTTCCAGCAATACTGGTTGCAGTCATTATAAGTGAATCACCCAGAGTCATTAAACATCACATGACTGGGATTTACATCATATTGCCAGCTTCTCCACTGACTTCACTGTCAGAAGCTGACTGGGAAGGCTACAAATGGCAATCACATAATCTTGGGAGGGTCTCTGACAACTCGCCGCAGGACAAGAATTACACTAATATCAAAGAAATAATCCAATAGATTCATTAAAGAAAGGATGCCAAAGGAGGGACAAAATAAAATGTGAATGACAAAAATTAAAATAATTTTAAAATAATTTTAAAGAATTAAATTGAATTATTGAATTGTCCCACAGCAAGTTGTCCTATAGCGAGTTGGCTATGGCGAGTTGGCCATGGCAAATTATCTGCGGCGAGTTGATAGTGGTGAGTTGGTTGTGATGAATTGGCTGTGGAGAGTTGTCCTATTTTGATCTTGGGATGCTACAACTATTGTAAATATGCAAAACCTGCCAAATACCAAATACAAGTGTGAGGACTGATCATAAGTCACTTTTTTCAGCATTGTTATAACTTTGAAATGGTTCCCATGGTTGTTAAGTGAGGACTATTATAAAGCTGTTAGAAGCATCTTAATCAAGTAGGATACTCTGCTTTAAAAAGTTCTAATGCAAGAGCTTTCTTTGATGTGCAATAAATCAAAGCCTGAGCTCGTAGGCTTTAACATGTTAGGCATTCATTAAAGTCCCAAGCTACGTTTCATTCAAAAAGACTTAGTGACTAGCAGTGAGAAAAAGCCTTTTCTCTCTCTCTGAAATGGATTTCTTCTCTTCACTGAGAAATTAACAAGTTACAAAGTTCTGGAAACAAATGAAAGAACACTGATTATCTTTAATTATGAAAGATATGGAAAAAAAACATGGAGGAAAGAAGCTGTAGACACATCCATGATTGAGGAAAACCAAGGAGCTATTTCATGTTCTGATTTTATCATCATTCTAAAACATGGATTGAACTAATTTCTGAAATAGCTATTTGATGTTAAATTGTTTTGCTTAAAATGATGATGTGGCAATTGCACATGTGGTGTTGAATACCAAGAGGTAACAGTCATGGATATGTATCTGCATAAATCCTATTGTGGCTGTCCTTTAGGGAAGCTAATTACAAACACATTGTCTAGAAGCACCAAAAAAAGAAAGCTGTCTTTGAAACAGGAACATCACACTTTTCTCTAACCTTTAAAAGCTGCTCTGTCTTCCCTCAGTGGAATTGCGAGGTCTCATCTGTTCATATTTTTAAGTGCTCATCCCATCAACACTCAGCAACCAGGTCAAATTTTGACAAATGGAGCCACTTTGAAATTATACATAGGAGAACTATACTGTTATAAGGATATAAAAATTAACATCTAAAACTCAGTGTAGAATAATATGTGAGGAGGATAGGCTGCATAGAATGACAAGCTTCTTTTCTCCATTATCTCCCTCATGACTTCTTGGACAGACATAATCTTAAAAGAACAGATGAGTGGCAAGGAAAGGATTAATTATTAATAATGTGCAGATGTACTCTCATCTAATTCGAACTACCAAATCAAGTCAAATTTATTTTTTTGAATCATTGAACTGATTTAGAGACTTCTGATTCAATCAAGAGATTTAACCATGTCACCTTTGAAACAAATATTTGAATTAAATCTTTGCATAAACCAATCAAATACCTTCTCTCTCCTTTATGCTTTCAGTCTTAAATCAATCTGAAGTTCATTTTTGCTGTTTTTTTGTAATGTAAAGCCCAGGGACAGAGAAATCACAATATAACCTCTTCCTTCACCATAAGTATGTTGTATAAAAATTAATTCTTAAATGGACTTTGAATCAGCAGGTGTTATAATGCCTTTAGACCTCATGCAGTTTAATAATACAATAAAAGAAAGTCCATCCTGCAGTAATAGATGTTTCCATTTAAAATAAACCAAAATCAATATTCAAGATTAATGCAAATGTTAGTAGCTACAGCTATAATTCTTTGAACTTCAAATTGGTTTATTTACCCATTTATTTTTGTTGTGAAAAATAATGGGAACAGAACATCCAAATTCACTGCTATGACATACATGTCATAGTTCAAAATTCTGACCATGAATTTGGATCATTTGAAAGACCCCATGAGCTTGGGCGTGGCTTAGAAAGTAGGCTCAGAAGATTATGATTGCCCTACATCACGGGTTTCAAACTTGCTGCGTCATGTTGCCATCACGTGACGTATCGTGACGTGCTGGGGTGGGCGTGGCCTGCACATGACCCACCAGTTTGACAACCCTGCTCTACATCATAGTGGGACAGAGAGCC
>JANHFL010000968.1:161573-175369 GCA_032468155.1 Oxyrhabdium leporinum
TAAATAACTCACCTTTCTGCCACCCATGCTGCTCAGGTGAGCTCTGCACTGCCCCTGCTCTACTCACCGGAGCTGCTTTCATCATCAGCTGCCTCCCTGCAATCTTGCATGAGTCCCAAGCGGCGTGCATGAGCGAAGCGAGCGTGTGCGTGAATGCGCACATGCGACCAGTGAAACTCTTGCCAAAGCAAGAGAAGCCTGCCTATGTGTGTATGTGTGTATATATATATATATATACACATACACACCCACCCACACACACACACAGACAGTATGTATGTATATGTATATGTATGCACACACACACATTACACATATACGTATATATATATACTTATATATACATGACAACCCCTTATTTATACCATTTATCGTGTAATTGCATTGCTACAATTTTTTGTTATTTTTAATGTATTTTTATCATTTTTTCCGTTTTATTTAATTAAATAAATAAATGAAACAAAATTTCACTTTTTAGAAAGTGCCTCATGAAGATACAACTGATGGCTAATATATTTGGTAATACAATTGTACTAAAATAAAATAAAACCTTTGCAATCATTTTGTATAAGGTTGATAGCAATCACAGATAACAAAGCCAACTATAGCCTGCTGAAGGCTAGCACTGCAGGATTAGAAGTAAGCATTATCAAATATTACTCTGAGTGAGGATAACTATTTTGAATTTTTGAATTAAAATAGAAAATAAGATGTTCTTTTAAATCTCTAAATATGTCACAAGGAAGACTAGCACAAGATTTACTTCATATAAAAATTAGCAGATCCTGAGACTATTTGAAAACCTCCCCTTCTGTAGAAACAACAGCAATTCACTTGAAAGTATCTACTATTATTGTGCATTCTTTACTGTCGTCAACAATTTTAGTATCACCATCTTAAAAGTTCTTTGGGAAATGCTTCCAGTATTTTTTTAAAGATTGAATTGCAACTGATAATTTGTCATTTGATATCTCTGCATGTGTTAGCATTTTGTTGGCAGAAGAAACAGCAATATCTCCATGGAAATGTAACTTCAACATTTATCTGCTAAACCAAAAATCTTCACTTTTCAAATGTAAGCTTTGTATCTTGCTGCTGTTTATATATAGCAGTTCTAAACCACTTATGAATTACATTGTGTAATTTCATGTACCATCTGTCTAAAAGCCTTGCTTATATTCAACATCTTCTCACTAAAGACAAAATGGTACTGCCATTGCTGTTTCCGTCATTCACGAGCTTTTCTATCAAAAGTACTTTTTTCATCGTTCAAGTAATAGCACTACATTCTACATAGTGATATTTCAAGGATTTAACTAGCTCTGTTTTTTTTTCTTCCGTTAGATTCACAGGCCATGTTCTGTTAAATCCTAATGCTTTTATCTGTACACTTAAACATCAAGACAATTATTTTAAGCATGAATCTGCATGGGGGGATTATGAAGGGCAGTAAAAGAATCAATTTAATCAGAATAGTTTTATTGGCCTGATGATTATTTTTATTCCCCCTCCTCCCTTCCCAGCAAACATTGCCATCTGAAGGAAAAAATAACAACAGCTTCTCACTTCCTAGTAGGATAATGGGAGTAAAAGAGCGGAGGTGTGATTTCATGATCACAGCAAGCTGTGTTTTATTCAGAATTTTAACTATAATGTTCAAAAAGTGTTCTGTAACCACATGGAAACCATGGCATGGGGAACAGATTGTAGGAGGGAGATTGTGAGGTGGGCTGAGGAGAAAATATATTAAAAGAAATCAGAAAGATTTTTTGCTTATGTAATGAGACCACAATGTGGCTCTGATTTTATACTCAAATAAAAAGCACTGTGGATAGTGAAATACTCTGCCTTCTTATCATTCTCCAAAAAAGTATGATTTATATTATATGTCTAGTATTGGAAATTTGAAATGCAGCAATATTCCATACAGTAAAGGGAAAATGTGGTCATAAGACTAGAATGCATTAATTCGTTCCTTCTCGCCTTAAACCCTACAGAAATTATATTGCAGTGTTTTTTTAATGCAGTCAGTTTTGGGCTATTATCTGTGATTGAAAAATCAGAGACAGTTTAAGTAAATTGAAATAAATCCATACTGATTAAAGAGTGTTCTGAGTCATAAAATGCAGCTCAAACTTCTCCTACTTAACAGATCTAGTACTTCAGTAGTACAAGATTTTTACATTTTTGCTGGACATTTGAAATGATCTTATTTGCCAAGATGATTAATTCTAGCCTTCTAAGATGATTTTGCAAACTCTGCAAAGATGGGTACAATGTTTTTATATGGACAACAAGAGACAAGACTGATACAACCACTAGGCAAGGTTAGTGAGCTGTATAAGGAAAATTATCTTGTTTCATTATAATATTGATTTAATTTTAAATTAATTAAATTAAATGAATTTTCATTTCCTAGATCTATATATGTACTAAGAATCTCAGCTTCTAAAAATTTCGCAATGCAGTTTACAACTGAAAACATGCAATAAACTTACATTAAATAAAATTGCTTGCAAAAAGAAGTAATACTTTTTGAAAAATAAATATTAAAAATGGCATAATTTCAGAAAAATGTGCTCCAAAATCTGTATTGGAAGAGTTAAAATTGCATGACTTTTCAAGTGAGTAATTTGGAATGCTTTAAAAAAATAAAAAATAATACTGATACAGAAACAGGAATGGAATGGAATATGAATTTATGATTTTAAAGGTTAGAAATTATGTATATCTGTTCTCTATTCCTTGTAATCTGTTAGTCTGGTTTGAGCAAAAATATTTGCTATCACCAGTATTAAAACAAAAATTGATTTAATTTTAATAACCAAATTAATTGAAGTTTTTAATATATGAAGCAAAAAGAAAGTTGATCTTCAATTTAAACAATGTATTTCAACAGAAACATGTCACTATTATCCTGTAGAAAAACCAAAAAAGTCAGGGATAGCTAGGTCTAGTTAACAGGAATTTTCAGCAAATGAGTATTAACCTTTTTGGGAATGTCTACCATCTTATCCAATATCTATGCCAACTGATGGCAATGAGAGTAGAACAAAGTCTCAAATGTAGATGGTGAGCTTCATGGGCATTTGTCTTTTCATGTAACAGGGAGCCACAAAAACAACTTATTATTCATAGCATGTAATACACTGTATTTGCCCAAACTGTAACTTAGACACCATCATATCAACTGGTAACGCAGGCACACTCCTACTCATTTCCATAACTGGTGGTCCAGAAATCTCACCATCTGATCATTTTTTGAATTTGTATCCTATAATAATTATTGTTAAAACAGACTTACTTGAGGGTTGTGAGCTCTGTAAGTGATGGCTGGGTGGCCTTAAGATAGCTCTCTCTGCGTGCAGCAATCTTTGGAGATGGCTTTGGGCTAGTGTCTGAGTCCCCACTGTCATCGTCTCCCATGGCTTTAATGTAACTGCCACTACGCATTCGCCGACAAGGAATTTCTTCATCTTTGCCATGAGGAGTATATCCAGACCATTCATCTTGAGGAACCTACAATACAAACATTTAAATCTCTTCAGTTTTCTCAAAGAACTCTGATGCTAAAGCCAAGGTCGTCAAACTCTCCTAGAAGCAGTGTAGGGTCAGGGGAAGCCATAGCTGATTCTTTAAGTATATCAAGGTATATTATACCATAAAGTAAATTCTTAGTGCACATTCATTGCAATAGTCATTGCAAATGAACTGCTTAGACTGCTTAAACTGCTCAGCAGAATGTGCATATCTAATAAGATTCTTATAAATGAAACATCAAGCTTTCATTCTGCATTACTGAAGTTTCTGTATGCAAACCTGATCATATCCTTAGCCTTTTCTGATGGACAAAGTGACAAAGAGACACAATCAAATTCTCAAAGCTGTTTTGGCTTGTCCTTTTTTGTGGATACCACTAACTTCTCCAGGATTCAGCTCCTTTGAGCTATGAAATGGGAATTTTATCAAAAGCTTAATGGGCTACATAAACATGGTACTGTGACATGTCTAAAATTAAAATTTCTAGGATCCAATCTGGGTCAGTCACCGGGACCAGAGTTTTATTCTTCTGAGGTTTTGGACTCAAGTTGGAACCCATCCTAAAAGGAATTTCTCTCTAGCAAAACTTCCCTGAGAATCGGCTCCAGCACAAGTCCAAAAACTCAGAAGACTAAACCTCTGGTCCCGGTGACTGACCTATATTGGATCCTGCAACATTATCCTGGGATATGTATATTTGCCTTCATTCGTTAAGATGTCTAGCTGGTCTTGGATTTGCTGATTAAGTTTATAATTATATATAAAAAATATCAGTCTGGATTTATTAATCCAGAAATTTACAGATTAATTTAAGATTTACAATTATTGTGATTCAAATCTTCAGAAGGAATCAGTTGGGTTCCATCTGATGAAATTAAATATTAGAAAAATGAAATCAAAAATAAGAAACATATCCCAGAATCCCACTCTTCTGGATACTGATCTACTATGCCTCTTACAATAATACTAATTTATATCTACAGGTTACAACAGTGTTCAGGTTACAATAACAATTGGGAATGGAATTTCCATCTCTAAACAATGCAGTCATAAAGCACTGTGTCATGTAATAGCAACTCAGCTACGACAATTCCAGCAGTCCCAGTTGCCATGGTATCCTCAGAACTACAATTAAATAGGAAACAGTGGAAGTTCAAAGCAAGCTGGACAGACGCTGAGAGCTGCGGGCGAGAGTTATGGATGGTGAGTGCCACGGGTAGGTGCTATAGAGTATATGTGGGTGTGCAGGTGCCACAGGCAACAGCTAGGGAACATGTGCAAGTGTGCATCTGCCACGATTAGTGAAAAAACAGTGGGAACGGAAGTGACTTTCAACCTCTTGATGGTTTCTCAATTGACTTTGCTTGGGATAAGCCAGAAAGGAAGGTTACAGTGACTATGGAACACTGCAACTGTTGTAACAGTGAACCAATTGCCAAGTGCCCAAATTGTGATCATGTGATTGCAGGATGCAGCAATGTCTGCAACTTTATGGACTGGTAAATAGTCCCCCTCATTCAGTGCTATTATAACTTAGAACGGTCACTGAACCATTGTATGCATCCTGAGGACTGCTCATATAAGGTAAATTCTTGCAGGGTAAGATACCATTTATTGAGAACATTTGTTGCCCTTCCTTTGCGTTTCTGTTGAATGATAGGATTGGAGAAGCAATTTAAATGTAAAACAGATTTTCTTTGATAGACTTTGATAGATAGTATCCATAAAGGTAGGGAAAGATGAAGCGTGCATCTCAATATTGTGATTTCAGTGCAAGTCCAAAATTGTGGAGCTTTTTCAATTTTGGCATATTTATTAGTAAGCTGCAGAAGCCTCTGTCAATAGATTTAAGAAACTTATTTTCCTATTCCCATGCATGGAGCATCAACCCAATGATAGCTCCCAAAATGGCATTTAGAGTATGACAGAAATATAAATATAATGAATACGTGCAATTCATTACTTGAATGACCCTGGTAAAGAAAGTTAGTCTTACTGATCTAAATGCAGAACAATTCAATTTAAAAGACTGGAACATAGGAAAGAGGTTCCCCCTTATCTTACAAATCGAACAATCTATGCACTTTACTAGTTACCTATCAAGAGGCTTGCTATATTAGTGTGAAATAATTATGGACAATGCAGCATTCTAAAGGTTTATGAACACATTTTATTAAAAATTGTTTAATATACAAGTTTAATATATAAATTGAATAGCCTGAAGACCCATGCAGGAAGTATTAATTCCAAGCATCATCAATCTAACATTCTGAGATCTTGCTTGCTGTTTTACTGTTATGGTTGAAGACAACAGTTGCTTCCTTTGCATCATATCTACTGTATATTATGTTTTTTTTAAATAAAGCAGGCAGCCAGTAGTGGTTAAAGCATCAGGCTAGAAACTGGGAGATCGTAAGATTAAATCCTGCCTTATGTCCAAAGCCAGCTTGGGTAACCTTGGGCCAGTCACTTTCCCTCAGCTCTAGGAAGGAGGCAATGGAAACTAGTTCTGAAAAGCCTTTCCAGAAAAACTGCAGGTATTTATCCAGGCAGTCACTGAGAATCAGACACAGTTGGACAGAAGAAGAAAGAAAGCACTCTGCATCAATAAACAGTGAATGTTTGCAAAATAAGTTCTTTGCATACTTGTTAAAAGTATATTTCAAACCTTTAGGGTTCAATTTACTGTGCATCACTTTTCTCCATAACTACAAGTGTTGACTGTAATATGTAAAGATATTCTCCCCAAAATAGCACTGTTCCTGTTTTTCCCACACTTGAACTTTACAGCAAATTAATACGTAACACAAATGAAAGACTTAGTCCTTTAATTATTTTGTTAAAAAATCTCTTTTTAAAAACATTTCATTTATTCAGTACTTTACCCTGGAACAAGCAGCAGAAGCCGGTGCAACCAAGTTACATGGAGATTCTATTCTACAGCAGTGTTTTTCAACGTTGGCAATTTGAAAATGTGGAGTTCAATTCCCAAAATTCCCTAGTCACCATGACTACCTGGGGAATTCTAGGGGTTGAATCTGACAGGGAGTCTTCACACATCTTCAAATTGTTGAGAAGTTGAGAAATATTGTTCTATAGTGTCCCAGGTGCCGCCTGCTTTCCTGATTGGGCATTGGAGTTGGTGAAACAAGGTATAGAAGATCTTAAAGTCATTTCTACTAGTATGCCAATTGTTCTATTTTGAGGAATGTTCTGGACCCCTTTTGAGACTGGTCTATTTTTGAAAGAGTTAGAGTGACCCAAATACTCAGAGGTCATTTCTCTATGCAGATTTTAGTTAATCCAATATTGTCCTCTTTCCCCAACATTATCTCTCCATACGTTTTAGAAAGAAACAAAAAGAAGCCCCTATCCTAGAACTGTCTTTTTGGTATGGGATTTAATTTGATTGCTATAAATATAGAGATGACTACTAAAAAAACCCATTAGGACAAATGGATAAATCTATTATTTAACACGTTGAATTTGTTTAAGACTGTAATTGTATTTCTGGAATATATCAGTATCATCTTCCAAAGTTAATTACATGTATGGTGATCTTCTTTCCCTTTTCATCCACGTAAACCTTGTAAGATATGTAAATTGAGACAAAATGAAAGAGACAGATGACCATCCTAAGAACTCTGTGGCAGAGTAGTAATTTGAAATTGGCACCCTCTGGTTCCAGCCCAATAGTCTAAGCATTATCCCACACCAGCTCACTGAAGCATGAATGAAATTAAGCCAACCTACAAAGCAAGACAACTATCTTTTTCTCCTTAAGAATTTGAAAGACTGAAAGAAAAAAACAAATTATGATACATTTTTATTTCAAGTATCAATATTATTCACCTTATTACAATATATTTTTTTAATCACTAAAGAAAAAAATGGAATAAATCTGTTTTTCTCAGGAGTTTAGTACAAGTACAAATTTCTTACAGTGGTGTTTATGAAATCCATACAGTGTTTGCCTGCAAGCACATAATCTAAGTCAAATAAAGTGTTTAATAAAATAAACATAGGTCACCATTTTCTCTATGTCCCATCCAAAATAAAATTTCTCTAATATAAATGTTTCTATCATGTATGTATACTGAGCGATTTATTATATTTTTAGCAAGGAATTTACTACTGTTTATTATTTACTATGTTTTCTTAAATATACAACAGATCAATTGTTTTTTAATACTGTTAACAAAAAAGAATAACATTCATTAATACATGGAGTATGATATCCTTTTTTTCTATAATTCACTTTGAATTAAGCTGCACAGTACATCCTTCTGAGTAAATTGTGGCTTTTTGTATTGTTTCAATACAATTCGAGTCCTAAATAAAACAAAATAACAATAAACCAACAATAAAAGTAAAATAGCAGAGTAATTCGTGCAAGAAGATTCCTTAAACATCTCTACCCCAGCTGATATATAAATACATGCATAATACATTCTTCTAAAATAGATTCCCTTCCTCCCTGATTATCTTTTTTTTGGGGGGGGGGGAACGGGGGGAAGATCTTATCTCTTATAATTTTTATGATCTTACCTCGTATGGTGAAAAAGAAAATAGACTTGTTTTGTAGCATAACAAGTTCATTATTCATATCAGTTCTGCTATACTTTAGTGCAGCTGGGAACATTTAAGCTTTTTTGGGGCTTCGTGACGGCAAATCTGAGTTTGAAAATAAACAGGAGGTCTAGGAAGGAGGAGTGGTTGGCTATCACTCACCACAGGAGAGCAACTAGAACTTTCTATTAATATGCAAATATTTAAAGAAAGTGAAATTACACTACTGAAGAACAATGACTAATGATTGCTTAGTATAGATTTTCAAATCTATGCCTTTTAGGATTTATTATGGACTTTATACGTTCTATTCAATATTATTTAGTTGTTGACTTTGCTCTTATTGAAATCTATACATTTAGAGTCATTCTACAAAATAAAATGTAACATTTGTGCTTATTCCTAAAGATTGCATGTTAAAGCATATTTTTTAACTGATATTAACTATTAAACAGATGTTAATACATGAATGAATGGCATCTCTAAAAAGGTATTTGAGATTCTGAGGATAACAACATGTTGTTTGATCTAGTAATCCCTTCCCTTCCCTTCCCTTCCCTCGATCATGTTTTTTATTAGAAAGAACCCATCTTGTCCTGTCTATAGCATAGGCTTTACTAGACGTTAAACATATTTGTTTTTGTTTTGCTGTGTGGTTTCTTTTCAAGGAGCGGGAAGTGTAAATAGAATGAGTGGCAGAACCTGTGGCCAGAGTTAAAAGAGGTATTAGCCTAAAATCCCTACATGGTCACAAGCGAACTAAGTCCAACTTCATTGAATTTTGTTGACCCTTATCTAATCCCAATTGTTAGTTGAGAAGATTCTTGTGCATAGATAAGATAGGGAGGTTGCATACACACTTATTTTTTATTTATTTTACATAAAGTTCTGGAATAAAAATAATGTGATGTAACAATAAAAAAGCTGTTATAATAAGTAAATTTATGTTAATTAAGTAATTTAAAAATCTCTTATGACAAACCTCATGTGGTCAACTAAAGCAAATAAGTTCGAAAAGGAATTGGTCTTAAAAATGAATGATTAAACATTATAGTTAACACAAATCTTTCACCTCTTCAGAATCAATATTATATATGGGACTATGGGCAGCAATTGCATTTATAAAATGCTCCTTTCAGATACAGCTTCTATATCTGTACATATACAGTGTTTTTTTCTATTATGAAACCAAAAAGTAAAAAACCAAGCTGAGTTGTGAAATTTGTTCTTAAATGTTATTTTATAATTTAGAATTATGGAACCTTAGATTTTCACAATAATTTAAAAAGGGGAGAAAGAGTAATTTACCAAATAATTCTGTCTGCTCATAACAACTTAGGGGACAGAATGGAGAAAAGTCAATAAATATCACTGCTTTCATCAAAGCCACCCTCATAAAATCTATGAGAGTGAAGTGCTATGGAACACCCACACCATATTTGCAGTTTTGTTTTCAGTTATTCTATCAAAATAGAATGTTTTTGGTCATAAAAAAATAAGAAAGTAAAATACAAAATGCCAACTTTATCTGGATGATCTGTGAACTGGCATGAACCATGCATATAGCACACTGAAAATTATTTTGGATGCAGCCAAAATTATTCAGACTGTTCCCATTAAAAGCTCTTTTAATATTATGAATATTATTGTGTGCCTTTCCAGGATTCTCTTTATTGTAAACTATTTGATATACCATTATTTTCTTAATGTTAGACCTGTTTAGGTTTACACATCATCCCTCCTGAGCTTCTGGAAAGTTTTCAAAACATCCCCCCCCCCAACAAACCTGAGGATACCCTTCCTACATCTTGCTTATAGTCTTCTTTTATGTATTGCTATTGTTTTAATGGGTTTGCAAAATGTTTTAATTCCTGGTTTTATTATATGCAGCTCAGAGTTCCTTCAAGTGAGAGGGGAAATTACATAAATTTGACCAAGCAAATAAATAAATAAAATGTGTCTATTTTCCATTTTTGTATATTTAAGTTCAACTAAGGAACTAAGGAGAAATTTCATAATGATGGGAACAGTTAACCAGCTTGCCTTCAGAAGCTGTGGTTGCTCCATCACTGGAGGCTTTTAGGGACTGGACATCCCTTTGTCTGGGTTTCCTGCTCGAGCGGGGGGGTTGGACTAGAGGACCTACAAGAGCCCTTCCAACTCTATTATTCTATGTTCTAATATTTATTTTTCTTCTGAGCTTGGATTTTAAACCCCCAAAATGTTTCACTTCTTGTGCCTTAGGTCCCAACAGGCCTCTTTGTATCCCTATTGGGTCTGATTCCTTCCTGGGCTTTAGGCCTGATTCCCACACCATCAGGCCAAACACCCTTCTCACCACACCTTTTGAAGAGCTCCAAGGCCTTCCAGAGTGCTGGGATGACTTCCTTCTTTACAGATACATGGCACAGTTCCAAAAGTGGCTGCCATTTTGTCGTGCCCACAAAAGGGTGGTTAGACGTGTTCAAGTCACTGCTGCATGGGCCGGGGACAAATTGCATCATTTCGCTGCCTTTGAACAGTGGTGCAGAAACTTTCTACAATATTCAGAAGCTTCTTCAGCATTGTGCAGATCTCTCTAAGATAGCAAAATAAACCAATTTCTCTGGACCCCCCATTTTGTCTTGCCCACAACCAGGCAGGTCAAAATGATGGCCACATTTAGATAGCTGCCACATGGCCACAGGGATTGCCCTCCTTCTAAAACATAAAGTCTGGAGAGCATCAGATGGTGAGTATGGGGCATGATGAGCATGTGGAGAGGAGGCCCAAGCGCTGCAGGGTTCTGGTAGGGTGGGATGGGATGGGATGGTGGGAGACAAGCAGGAGGGTGCTACAGCAATCCTGTGGTGGGTCATAAGGGTGAAAGACCACAGACCCGTCATAATTTTGAAGTTGGGTAGCTTTTGGGGCAGGTCTATTGTAATTTCTAATGTTCATTAAATGGCCTGCCATGCCTTGAGAATTATGTATATGCTGTTATTGAATAAGCTTTGTCCTTGGTAACTATGTAGTTTGCCATTATTAGGACACAAAACAACCTGATTCAACAAATTACTTATACTAAGAACTTTAAAATAAGATTTCATCTATCTGACAGCATAGAAGAAAACTATGACAAACTGCAAGAGAGGTGAAACAACAGAAGCAGCTAAAATTTATCCATATCATTTGTAGGTAGCTTAGTGGTTAGAATGACTCATTATTCCACACTCAACTGCTACAGTCGGTCTCAGTGAGATTTAAAATACAACGTGTACAAATCATTCTAAATGATAGCAGGAAATAATGTCACATGTCATTAATGGAAACAAGCTTTGTACTCAAGTCAGAGGGGAAGAAATCAAGCTTTATTATTTATTTATAGAAATGAGACAATATCAAGATTCAAGGCAAACAAGTCCAAAAAAATATGCAAAATGTGACTTATGGATTTTTCCCCCACCCAAAGGATGCCATCTAAGTACTATTCCCACTTCAGGCCTCACACAGATCCATTCAAGGCAATCTTTCTTTTTGCTAGTTTTTTCCCACAAGAACAAATTTGGGGTGATTTTAATTTTCTGCTAAGAGACAGAAAGACATGGACAGGGGCTGAAAAGAATAACAGGGTCAGGAAACTATTATGTTTTCCAATGGTGTTTTTCCAAGTCTTTTACCAGTAGTAAGGAGCTTCTGCATTTTCTTTTGTGGAACAAAAGAAATGTCTTTTCAATAGAAAATGTTTATTGAAGGCAGGTGGATGTGTTTTTGGCTCTTTGTGTATGGGGTCTCTGTATGTAAGCATTTGACAGAGCAAATTGAATCAGGATGGACTCCTATGAGTTGCCTCTCTGTAGTGTTTCTACTCTTCCTCTTGTTGCATATATGAGATTATACCTGAATGATACAAATAATTTGATGGCACTGCAATGGACAATTCAGAAGTTTCTGTGGAGAATTAATATTTATACAAACAAGTACTGTATTTGTCCACACGCACATACATTCTTTTCCTCTTTAAAAAAGTATGATATTCAAGTATTGCTCTATTCAAAGTTTGGCCAAGTTCATTGCATTTATTTAAGATTTAAGAAGTCCATTCCATTCCCTGATAAATTAGGCATTGTTGCTTATGCACTGCAAGCTAAGTGATTGCCATAAACTTAGCTAATTGTCTGTGTATCTATTATTAATATGTAGTAATCTGAAATTTCTCATATTTTTTAAAAAAGTAATATTTAAAACTTTAAGACTCCATCCTTTCCCAGGAAGATAAAACTGCTTGCTAGGAATTAAAACAAAGATCATCTTGAGATCTAGTGGAAAGGAAACTAACTTCATTTCCAATGGAGTCTGGCCAAAACATTCACCATCAGGAATAAAATAGATGTTTTCCTTTCTTGCTCCCCACTACTAACATAAGGGATTAAATGTTTGACAAGGAAGTGACTGTTTTCCTTTCTTTCACCACAGAAAAATCATAAAAAATGGGGGAAACTCACTTAACAATTGTCTCGCTTAGCAACCTAAATTTTGGGCTCAATTGTTGTTGTAAGTCAAGAACTACCTGTATTCAGTAGCAACAATCAAAATGGAATATACTTACCCTGGTCTGCTAATCGTGTGTGTGTGTGTGTGTATTTATGTACGTATATATGTATATAACTATATATAATATCTTATGGATACATAGCTATTGCATAGGTTTTAAGAAGAGATTAAAAATAACAAGAATTACAGATACAACGCTATTGAATATTAAAACATCTAAGGAACATACAGGTAGTCCTCGCCTTACAACCACAATTGAGCCCAAAATTTAGGTTGCTAAGTTAAGTGAGTTTGCCCCACTTTACGACTTTTCTTGCCACAGTGGTTAAGTGAATCATTGCATTTGTTAAGTTAGTAGCAAGGTTGTTAAGTGAATCTGGATTCCCCCATTGACTTTACTTGTCAGAAGGTTGCAAAAGCTGATCACAGGACCCTGGGACACTGCAACCGTCATAAATATAGCCACTTGCAAAGCGTTTGAGTTTTGATCACATGACCATAGCTTCATGGTCGTAAGTGTGAAAAACAGTCATAAGTCACTTTTTTCAATGCTGTTGTAACTTTGAACGGTCATTAAATGAACTATTGTTCGTCGAACAAATTAGGGCTGTACTTTATTGGTTTCTGGGGAAAAAAAATCTCTATCATCCCCTTTTATAAACTGATTAAATTGGCACTGCATTTTCCTTCACTACCGGTAATAGGGCAGATGCTTTTCTTTAGTTTAGAGACAATCTAGTTTAGGCTCACAGGCAAATAATACATGGAAAATAACAATTTAGTTTCAAATGACAAGAATACCACAGCTGCTGCTTCATACCATAATATATGTTATATGAAGCTTCCTTTCAATCATCAAGGCTTTCAAAATCAAAACTGAAACCACTCATTTTCTCCTAGCCCTGCTCTCTTCCCAGGGTCGTTATTGTGGGGAAAATAGGAAGAGGAAGGAGTATTAGATATGTTCACTGCCTTGAGTTATTTATAAAATAATACAGGTAATCCTCGTCTTACAACAGTACATTTAGTGACTGTTCAAAGTTACAATGGCACTGGAAACAGTGACTTATGACCAGGGGTGAAATCTAAAATTTTCCACTACCGGTTCTGTGGGCGTGGCTTGGTGGGCGTGGCTTGATCATGTGACTGGGTGG
>JANHFL010000968.1:185346-201184 GCA_032468155.1 Oxyrhabdium leporinum
TTGCATATTTAAAGATTTACAGCTTCTGCATGGCCTTTTCTAAGTGGACATGTGTGGAAAACTAGAGAGTTATTGTGATGGACTAAACTTTGCCACAAAAATTCAATTTCATCTTGATGGAATCTACAATATAAAGTTAATAATACAAATTGCAGATACTGAGCAAAAAACATCAAAATAGTGAACTTTATAGACTATTAAATCTAACCAAAGACAATTAATAATTCTTTAGCTTGATATAGCAATAATGCAAAATTATTGTATAATATTATTTACAATAATTTACTTTGGGCTATATTCTGCTTTGTTTAAAACACATTGCCATGACCTCCAACCTCACAAAACTATTATTCATCTTGTGAGTTCAGTAAAGCAGAATCAATTCAATTGTAATCCAAATTAAAGTATTGGTATAATAAACATCATTTGTAGTTTTTCAAATCTGGATAGAATGTGAAAAGAAAAGTTGGGGAATATTTAACATTCTAGTAATTATGATACCTCATTATTTTGATGGGCTCAAATTAAGCTGTACTATGTAGAAGTTTACGGCATATAAATTAAGAGATATTTATATTATTGCCCTTACTTATAATTAAATTGTAAGTGGATGATTTTTGTATCATTTATTGCTTTTTAATATTGCAACCTTCTTCATATATGGCACCTTCCAGACATAGATGTGTATAATGCAGTTTTCATAAGAGTACTGTTTCTTCTGAATGGGGAGTATGGCAGATGTAGTTCAATATATATAATTTAGGAACACATTGTGGGAAAGAAAGAACTAATTCCAAGGCCACCTAAATTATTGTGAAATTACTGAGAACATGGGCTTTTTGTCATTATGTGAAGAACAGATGAACAGCTAAATATATAATCTATTCACTTACAAACATGAGCTAAAGAGGAGCCACTGACTGCACAGCTCAGTGTGAATGGGAAGAATAAAACATATAACCTGAGTAACCTATGAAGAAAATTATGCCATATTGATTCTTTAACAACTATTCACACAACCAGACTTGTATGAAATATCTGAAAATGAACATTATGTTAAAATCCATCTAACAGAAAGATCCAGAACTTTGTTATAAATACGTAGCACATTATACATTATAATACAAGATACTACATAATATAAAAGATTATTTTCTGCATGCTTAAAGTGTATAATATTATACTGTAGAGGCAGAAGCAGTTAAGTCCAAAAATATTGTAAATTGGGTTTTCTACTTGGTCACAGAAATCTTAAAGCAAATCCAAAAGGGCACTTTTGGATCATGTTCTTGCTTTGAATTTCAGGACAGATAATATCAAGAAATCATACGGATTCTTATTATTCCTGCTTGAGGGCCAACTTGGAATGCCAGTTATAATGTCCTCTATAATTGAAACATCAGGTGTAGTTCTCTAATATAAACAACTTGTTAGACACATTGGCTCTGCATGGATTTCTTTTGCTATGTCATACAATCCTCTTCTTTCTTTTTTGTTTTAGAATAGATCACCTGTTTGCCTGCACTAGATAACCTTGCCTAGTTCTTGCTTTTTTGAACTTTGGCTAATGACCTTGGAATTTGATGATTTGCCATTTTGATTGCCACTACTTGTGTCTTGTCCCATGCCTTACATTTTCACAATTTCTCAGACTGAAAACCAGTTTCACCCACAGAAGACCTTCTCTGGTCTGAAAGGTACTAATCCACGTATGTGTCGACATTACTTCTATGAAAAGGCAGAGACTGATAAATACTTTTAATAGAAATTCCTTGCAATGATATGGATTACTATTATGTAGGGGTTTTGCCACTGGAAAAGGAAGTTGGAGAAAAAAATCCTGAGCATTGTGAGTTTACTTTATGTAGCTCTGCATTGTGGCAACAGCCAAAATCTACAGCATGCTCCTTGTAAGTCTTTCTCATTCTCATTCCTTTTCTTCTCAGTGTTTGCCAATTACTACAGTAAAAAAAAATTCAAACAAATATGACTAAAAGAATAAAACTGTTTTAAGCACTTTAATGTCAATTAATTGACAATATCAACATAGAATACATGATATTACATTTCTGTACAACAAACTGATGGTTACATAAATCCATATATAGTAACAAAATACAAACTTTAAAGCTTGGTTCTAGAATCTACAGTCACTTTTTAATACATAATTAAGAATGCTGCTTAGCATGACTCATATGTCGTTCCTAGATGAGCACTATTCAAAGCTTGGCGAGCTTTTAGTAAAATAGATCAAGATTCACTTCTGGAATTATAGAAAATGAGAATAATTTAAACTAATGAAAGGCAAATATGAATGAACAACAGCATAGTTATTGAAATAAATTATACACATGACATTTTTGTATTTTACTACTATTGTCTTCCAGCTCATAAAGAACAATGGACAATCTCATTATAATTTTATAAAATTAACTTTATTTTAATTTATTAATTAAAAGGAATATATTCTTAACATTTGTGAAATAAGAAGTGATATTTAAGGAAATATTTTTTAAAACACACATGTAAATTTACACTGAAAAGAAATTAGCTGTATTTTGTCCACAAATTATTTGCAGTATAAATTGCAATGAATTAGTGAACAGAAGCTGATGCATTATTTATTTTTTATTAATCACATTTATATAGCCACCCATTTCACAAAAAGCAACTATTAAAAATATTTAAGCATCCCTAAAATGTGAACCATTACTGCCTAAATTTCAGAAGAGAATTTGTAAATTTAGTCAGAACCGATTAATTGGATCTATTTTTCACAGAGTCTAAGGTACTATGGTTTCCTATTGAATGCAAACTTGGAAACACATCTGGAGCTAGTTGGCTACTCTGAGAAGTGGGTGAAAAATATAGAATCAATCTTATGGTTGTGTTCATAAGACATACTTAGCTAAAAGGTTGCTTAACAAACGTGTATGCTATTGCTATTTCCTTAACTTTTCTAAGCATGCCACTCCTTTTGGAGTTTTGGAAAGTGGTCCTTGTGATTTATGATAGTCATGTGACTGATTCATTAATCATTAAACAAGTTTGTTAGTTCAGAGTACTATATGAATGTAGTCTAGAAGGAAGGAAACTTACAGACTGATAATCAAATCCCCAATACATTTTTATGTAACACTGCTTCCAGTACAAGCATATTTATATCAATAAAAGCAACTCTTGAAATAGGATATAATATTACAAGATGTTTGGTATTATTTTTTTTCCAAACAAAATGCGTATAAGCTAGGAATAAACAGGCATTCTATCATGTCTTATTGAAAGTATGCTTAAAATTCTCCCATGCACAAACCTGGAGAGATGATTTCTTTTAAATATTATGAAGCCAGCAAGCAACCAGTTTGCTTAGAGTTCTGGTATGTATGTTATTCGTAATGTGAGCACTAGAGCCTAAAATTAAAATAGATGGATGCAGCGGGATAAAATAACCACTGTAATCAATAGTACTTTGCTTACAGTTAAACAATTTAAAACCCATTAGCATCAGTGGGGACTGGAAGGACAGTTAATATTCTCTGACTTTTCTCTACCCAGTGCAACAAAGAGTGTAAAAATTGTGTCAGACGCTACTTCTCTCTAATGTCTAATAAAATCAAAATAAAATTAGGTCTAGGTACAGATCATTCTCAAAAATGTTCTGTTGGGGATTATCAAAATAATTATAACCTAGAAAACAATTTACAATTATATATTAGAAGCAATTAATTCATTAATTCTTCCTCAGGCGCTCTTTTCATGTTCCAGATCAAATTAATTAGTTACATTTCAAACTACCCATATTGGCCAAGTAAAACACAGAAGCATCTGCATTATGTAGGCCTATCAATATATATTATTTTTCTTAGTTGTATTATTAAAAAGATTCTACAAATTCAGAACTGCTCAGTCAAATCTGACAAATAATCCTCTTATCAACACATAAGTGGACAGGTTATTTTTAAGAACAATTATTTGGATTTTGACACCATACTGCATCCTCCTAAAAGATTTGGGGCAATTAAAAATTCCAAACTGCTTAAAGATATAATTAAATGTCACATCACCCAGCAATTTAGGTAATAATACATGATTAATTTAAAAGTATCATTGACAGGGGACAGAAGAAAAGTTCCAGGCTCTTTTTTTTTTATCCAGACGCTGTATTCAGTACAGAAGGAGATGACAGATGTTTTTGTGGAAGCACTGACTTAACTTCTCTTCTCATTCAGAAACCCTCAGAAGTACAGACGCTCCTGAGAAGAGGAACATGGCAGCCTTCTGATCTCATGAACCTTCAAAAAAACCCCAAGCATGTAAAACCTCTACAAATGGCTTTCTTAATCATTTCCATCTAAACAGTAAGTGAACAGTTCTAACAATCTTTTGTATTAAAACATATAAGGCTATGTAAAGTTAGTATTCAACTTAATATAAAAGAAATCTACCATGTATGGTAGAGCAATGTATCCTCTTTGTTTTCTTTGTTTACAATTTTTTTTACCAGCTAAGTATATGTTATCAAATTGTCTTGATAAATCTTCTAATTATATTTTTGTTTAGCTCAGTTCACATGTTCACAAATATCACAATCCATGTTGAATTAATTGTTAATGAAACAAGCATCTCTTAAAATATGCCATTGTGGTCTAATGTAGTATATTGGACAAGTACCAGGGAAACAAGAGAAACCAATTTCAGATTTATCCTTAGTTATAGAAACTCATGGAGTGACTTGGGGTCAGAAATATTCTTTAGGCAATACCTATTGCAGAGTTATATTGTAGGAAATATAGGTTGAGGGACACTATGTATAATTACCCCAAGCTCCTGAACAAAAGGTAGGATATAAAACTACGGTAGCATTTCTTTTTCCTTCCAGCATTGATTCCTCCAAATCTGAGAAGTTTTTAACTATCCTTATACTTAAAAAGAGGAATTATTTCTAGGTTTAATCTTTTTTATGAACTATAATGTAAAATTATGGAAAAAAATAAAGAAACAAAGCTGTGTGTTTTCAATAAATTTGACTTTAGAAATTATTTGATAGAGAATTATATTCCAGCAGTATTTTCTTATAAATGTTTAATTATCCTAACTATGTTTGGTCATAATTTGAATATTATCTTCATATCAAGACAGTAGTATCTAGAATAATCCAAGCTTGGTAAATAATTTTATGGGTAGTCCTCAATTTACAACTATTTGTTTAACGACAGTTCAAAGTTATGATGACCTCAAAAACAGTGACTTATGACCTGACCTTGAACATATGTTGCTCATATCACTGTCGTCACATGATCACAATTTGGGTACTTGGCAACCAACTTTCATTTACAATGGTTACACGGTCTTGCAATCATGTGAGCAAAGTCAACTTAGGATTTTGGGAATTTGGGAAGCCAAATTCACTTAACAACCATGTGATTTGCTTAATGACTATGGTAAATATGGTTACAAAATTGGGTCTGGTCATGTGACAACTCACTTAATGACTGTATCACTGAGCCTCAAAGTTCTGGTTCCAATTGTGGTCCTAAGTTGAGGATTACCTGTGGTTTCATTGTGATTTAAAAGTACAGGGTTTTTTTTATTGTCCCAAAGGTTAACAATGGCAAACAGTAGATGATTGTGGGAGAGCTGAATTTTTCATTTAATTATAAACTATTTATCAAAGGTGTTGGAAAGATGTTGGACAGTGCATTCTTAATAATATTTACAAATGTTTAAAATCAAGTCTTGGAACTCAAATTACAAAAAAATAAATAAATAGCACTCTCAAATTCTTAAGACTAAATCTTTGTGAATGTTGAAATGTTATAATGCTGATCATAACCGGAATGTTTTATATAACTATTTCTTTTTAATTTCTGTATTAAATAGAATAGCAGATATGGCAGACATTTTAATGATAGAATTTTCAAATGTCAAAAGTTGGAAGTGTTTTCTAAAAATGACCATCTGAAAAAGAAGCTGCCTTATATTAAGTTTCTCTCAGTGCTATTGAGTATGTCAGAAATTCAGTATGTCATATATTCAGTATCTAAAGAAAATGCTGTTATGTTTGAACTGTATCCCTTTAGTGTCACTGAAATACAGCTTGTCTGCAACCAGTTGACAGTTAGTGTCTACTCATTGCAGTCCCACACAACTCTTAATATTAGCACAGGACCACAGAACTCTCATAGCTCCTCTAAGAGTTCAAGCTTCATTCTGTGGTAGCAAGTCATATTTTCTTTACTTAAATTAACTATCCCCAAATATGCTTAGTAGGACAACCTTCAGTCAGAAAACACAAGTCTTTCAGTAATAATTTTGTTGATTATCTGCTTCCCAATCCAATTCAAAATATTAATTCTACATAGATATTACAAATTCCTATAGGATTATTAAACTGATTATAGTGACTCACAAACAAACACAAAATAAAATACAATAAAATGCCTTAAATAAAACACTACAGAACATAGCTCCAAAAAGCACTTTTTAAAATTCATCAAAACTTCAAAATAATTTAGACAGCAGGATGGATGAATCAATTACAATGTTTTAAATATAGCTTCCTTCAACTATTCTAAACATGCATTTATTTAAAATGCTTATGAGAATAAACCTGTTTTATACTAGAAAGTAACACAGTGGCAAAATTCCTTGGAGAAAGAATTATATACCCATTCATCCCTTTCTGTGCTAAAATTCATTCAGCTGAATTTTAGAAAGAAGGGTATTTTTGAGCACCATCATAGATAAGACATACCACCAGGTGGCACTCAATGTTTCTGAGTAGCTGTAACTTCTGGGAGACTTCAACCTGCCTTCCTTGGCCCCATATGCAAAGGTATCTTAGGAATACACAGCATTTGGTAGTGACCTTGTAAAGCTAACAATTCTGGAAATTGTTTATTATAGAAAGAAAACAGATGGTAAAGGTGCCTTTTTCTTTTTCTTTTTTCTATTCAGCTTTTATTTTAACTAAATATTACCAAATAACTGACTTTGTCCATACTTATAGTTGTCAATTACTCTACAATATCTGATTTTAATACAGATTTATTTATTTATTTTGAAAACAGAAAATACTTTTGAAAATTAAGTTTTTCATTACCTTAACCCATCTGGTCTAAAGTTTTGACAAAATATAAATTAATGACAATATAGCCTAGTTTTGTAAAATGGTGGATTATTTACAAGCTAAATTGGCCTTCAGTGAAAACAACTTTGCACAAAATTAAATATAGCTTTTTGATAGTGAGATGTCTTAAGGAAATAAATTACATTCTAGTGCC
This sequence comes from Oxyrhabdium leporinum, assembly GCA_032468155.1. Lineage (NCBI taxonomy): Eukaryota > Metazoa > Chordata > Lepidosauria > Squamata > Cyclocoridae > Oxyrhabdium > Oxyrhabdium leporinum. The sequence continues at coordinate 192,630 of JANHFL010000968.1, forward strand.
GTGTAGTTGGAATAAGTTAAGAATAAGAAGACACTGTCAAGCATTCTTGATTAAAAAAAATGCTTTAGTATCTTGTAGAAATGGCCACTTTTTAAAACAATTTTTCTAAGGAAAGTAAATCTTGATTACTGTGGATTACATATTGTAGTGGAATAGAGGAGCAAATTCTAGTAGTGATGGATTAAGGAATATATATCAGGAAAAGTTGGACAAAACATTGGAGGGAAACGGGAAAAGGAAAGGGAAAGGATGGAAAGTCATAATTTGTATTGAACCCAACTGCCAGACTGACTGTGTCAGCTGTGGTTTAGGCTTTGGCCTCAAGCTACTTACTGTAAATGCCAGGCTTCTCTGCATATATTCATTTTTGACCTGGTAGTGGATTAATGAGCAGACCTGTCATGTATTACCAAAATCTGTTTGGGTGAAGCTGGTGATATCATCTTCTTTATAGATTGCAACTATAATTATTTACTCCCTATTGGCTAGGCATTCTGAATTAGGAAAAGTGGAATACAGATACATAGGTTTCTGCTGAAAGGGGACAATGAAGATGCTATATTTACAGATTACTTACTGATATTAGAACAGGAATGTAAAGCTTTTTGAAATAAGAAATATTTTGAGAGACCAATTATTATAGTCACTTTTCCAGCAACTTCAATTTAGTGCTGTTGCTGCTGTTCCTGACTTAATTATAAGCTGAACTATTGTATATTGTGAGCTAATATTGATCATGTGCCAAATGTCGTTCAGTTGAGAGGGATTTGGACAGGCATCAGAAAACTGCAAGTAAATCACAGCATAAATTAGAGAGGAAAATAAAATGCATAATGATGTATATACTACTGAAGACTCAGCTTATAAGTTATAATATAATATATGTTATATATAATATAGTAATCAGCTTGTTTTCTTAATTTCTTTGAAGTAAGCTTCACATAATTTCCACAAGTGATAAGAAACAATGATTCCTGATCACTCAGCACTGATTATTAGTGATGCAACTATGAATAGTTCAAACAATTATGACGTTTATTTATTTAGTTGTTACTTTGTTTATACAGGTTTTATAGACAATCTATAAGTAAAGGGAACGTCAGTTTATAATCAATAGAAGCATTTAAATAAAGTCAAATTTAGTTACCCAATCACTCTACAACTGTAGCAAAAGTAGAAAATTCCTTGTGGATCATAGTTATAACTCAGAGTCCCAATTTGTAAACCATATGTAAGTAAAAGAGGTGATGCAATAATATCACCAATAAAAGCAATATTGAAAACTTTTTCATTGCATATTTTTCTTTGGAATAATGATATAACAGCAAAGCATTTAACTTACACTTTATTCCCCCTCTGTATTAGTGACAACACAGAATTATGGTCTGTGCAAATTGGCCATGGGAGAATCATGGATTCTATAAACATAATCAAAGAACCTCATTTCTTCAGTTTAAACTGAAAAGAATGCACATATTCTTTACTTTTTACATATAGAGTAACAAAAAAATATACCCTCAAAAAAGCATTGCAGTTCATGAACAGCCAAATTCCAAATATGCTTCATTATCAAAGGAAGAGGAAGGAAAAATCAGGGTGGCAGTCTTTATTTCTGTTAAAAATACCCAGTAATTTTTAAATAGATACTGTATGCAAAGGTATGCATGGCCTAAAAATGTTGCATGATATGATTTTTTCATTAGCATTGTAATTCATTTACGGACAGATGAGGTACTACTATGCAACTCTGGTGCTTGATTATTATTTGTGGTAAATATAATGAAATGTAATATTACATGTCTGTTTATAGTTTTCAATTTCGTTTCTGATTTGAAAAATAATAGACAAGATTAAGTTAATTTTATTTCAGTGATTCACTAGCATACTGATATCTTATAAAACATTTATTTACTTCTATATAATAATATAAGAATATATAGATTACTTATTTAAAATTTGGAAATAGAAAAAACAATAGAAACCTTAAAAATCAACTTTCAGTTTTGTGTTTACATGTGCAAAGACAATGAATAAAAATTCTAGAAAAGTAATAATAGAAAAACTATGTTATTATAATTTTATAAGTGTAGAAATGAATTATGAAGTACAGGTGGTCTTCATTTAATGATGGTAATTGGGACAGTCAACTCTGTCATTAACCAATGCAGTTGTAAAGCATGACAACACATAACCACAATGATTACAACAGAGTTGTGGCAGTTCCACTTGTTGTTGTTAGATGAATCCCATACATTTCCAATGGTCACATTATATCACCATTTGCAATCTCCTGCTGGCTTCCCCATTGCCTTTGGATGTCTGGAACCAGCAATGAAGGTTGCAAATGGCAAATGGCAAATGGCAATTATATAACCACGGGACATTGATGTTGTAACTGCAAGCTGGCTGCTGTCATGCTGGGTTCTGATTCAGAGTCTGAGGAAACTGATGACAAGCAGCCAGTGTCAGTTCCAGAAGGCGGACAGACAATGAACAGCCATTTCCAGCACCGCCAGATGGACTTCCATTTGATCTAGAGAAAAGAGAATGTTTCTTTCAACAATACAGACTTTTTAAAACAGTCAAACATTTAGCTAAGGCATTTAAAATAATTTGAGCTGGATTCTCTCCCATTGTCCTTTCTTTCTTCATGCCTTCTAATAGCCAGGAGAAAACAGTAAAGCAGACTCGAATTATATGGGCCTAGTCAAGCATTAGTATGTTAACCACTTCTTTACTGTCTAATTAAATATGACAGCCTCTAGTAAAATCATCTCAGTTATATGTATAGCTATTTCTACAATCCTTCCTATAAGGGGCATTATTTATGCTGGCTGCTTTAATCAGGCTGGCAGGATGTGTTTTCTATCTTCAGCCTTCCATAGAGACTATTTTCATTAAAAAAAACATGTCTCTCGTCTCCCATCTTATTTGATGATCTTCAGAACTCAGTCAACAATGTTTCAGGAGTCTTGGCCTATCTTTCCCTGGAACCAACAAGTCTTCATAAGCCATCATTGTCTAGAATCCATTTTGAGCTTCCAACCATCATTTCTTTTTCTTTCCTAAATTTCTTTCTTTCAAATCTATCAGCTTTCTCTTCCCCTATGCAAACACACCACCTTCCCTTTCCAGTTGAGACTATTTCTGTCTGTGACAAATGTGTTTTTCTCTCTTTTTCTCTCATTTTATGTTAACAGATTAAAAAAAAATATTGTATGTCTCTAAGCTCATTTCACAGGATGGCTGACAGTCCTTAACTACTACATACTGTCACAACTTTGTTAGAATATTCTAAATTAATTATTAAGAATTAGGAAGACATGGAATAGTTAACAGAAAACTATTTTGGCATCTATGTCACATTTCAGGAGGTAAATTAGGTTTCAACAATTTCTTGTCTTTTTGAGTTCTATGTGTATTTTCCGGAAGAAATTTACAAGTTCAGCTAATTACTGGAGATATGCTATGAAACCACCACTCTAATTCACCTGATATGGTATTTTCCTTCCCATTCATTAGCGTTAGGTTATTTATTTATTTACCAAGTCCAGAAGATCTTACATTAAAAGCAGTAATATAATAATTAAAATTAGTATAATAATTTAAATTAGGAAATAATTTGGTAAAGATATGACAAATATAAAAGAATTAGGTTGATTTCCAGACAAACATTTAATTCAAAATAATATCACAACTAAATTTCTGCATCGCAATGTCTCCCAGTATACTAATGATTAAGGAGTGACTCCTGTAAGTTTGCATATAACACTAATAAGATTTAGTAAAATAATAATATAATGGCATGATCTGAATCATCTTAATGAGAAGAGTCATATTTCATACGTCTTGTCTCCTGCTGTAGAAATGTAGATTGCATCTGCTTTTCAAAGTAAGAAAGTAAAACAGCATCCGGAGGTTTCAGATAAATAAAACATTTTTCCCCCAAAGGTGAACCATTAAATACTTTAAGGGCAACTGAATCTATCAGGGAAAGGACACAGACTTTTTTAATGGAAAACTTTACTACTAATTTTAATAAATACCTTATTTTAATGCATTTACATTTGATACATGAATATATATCTACGAAGCAGAAACAGACACTGAAACAATTTTAGTGCAGACTGAAAATTACTTTTATCAGAACACCAATAGAATCTGGCAAGTCTGATTGTGCTATCTTTTCTTCCTCTTTTACCCTCATGAGAATTGTGTATGTGTTTGGGGGGGGGGGATGTTGGCTGGCTGCTTGAAGCTTTTTACAAACTACTTTGCTGGTCTGGGCTCAAGTTTCATTTATCTGATTGTTACCTTGGTAGTGGATCTTCCTTTTGTCCTTCAAGGACATCCTCCTTATACAAAATTCCATGGAATGACTCTCAAAGGGGCTGCTTTTGCTGGACAAAACAAACTTTTTTAACAAACTGTTTTATAGCCTGTCAGCCTGTCCCCTCTCCTCTCCCCAAGTTGCATCAACAAAGGAAGATTATATTTTAGTGAAAATTAGGTACACTATTAAGTATCTGGCAAGTACTGAGGACCCAGTTAAGACAAAACTGGAATATAATTATCTAACTAGGGTTAGATAATTAATTATCTAACCAGAGTTAGAAAAGGAAGTTATCTCAGTGAGATAACTTCCTAGTGAGCTAGTAAGAATAAATAGAATAAATAGAGTTAACTTGCCAACCTCTCTTCTTAGAATTAATTAAAAAATGTGTACAGAGAACACATGTCCTGACCTATAATATGAAACAACAAAGAACAGGTGTTTCCCTTCTGTGTGACATCCCTAAGGGTAGATGAAGAAAACTAATCTCCATTTAGTCTTCTCAACAGTAAACAGTCTAATTTCTTTCAAACTGTTTTCATAGGACTTAGTTTTGAGTTTCTAGCTATCTTCACAGGTTCTTCTCTAAAATGGTTGCAATTTGTCTGAATCCTTTCTGAAGTGTAATGCCTCAGACCAGACATAATATTCAAAAGATCTGTTCTCTAAATGATGGAATTGTCTGATTTTTGTGTCGGGAATAGTAACTCTCTGTAGTCTTCGTATAGTTCTTGGCAAAGCAGTGGCTCTGCATAGATGACTGGATTTAACCGCACAGAAAACTTATACTTGGAAAATTGCATGCATAATTGCCAGTGAAATGTCAGTGCTTGTTAAGATTTTTCTTAACATGGTACAGTACACAAAAACTATTTATTTTTATCCTCACAAAACTATCCCATTTTACAACGTTAAACTCCTATCTTATTCTGCTCCCTCACTGTCACTGTAAGTTTACAACTATTTCTATTCTTAAATTTCTCTTTGTTCCATTTCTGTGTTTGTAAGCCTGTATTTTCTTAATTATTTCTTAGCCCTTTAAATCTTTTCTTTTCCTCCAGGTGTTCAGCTTTTGTAGCCAATCTCAGTCCATTTGTAGGTGAAAATCTTTGCATTTCTTTACAGATTTGTGAATGGGCTTTTCTCTTCCTCCAGCACTCACAGTTCCCTATTTCTGGAGCTGGTGTGTAGAACTCTGCAGTTGGGCTGCTGCATGGAGCAGGCTTAGTTTGATTTGCAGGCTTGCTTGGGTTTGCGGATTCTATTTAGGTTCTTTTCTTTTCTTCTCTGTTCCACAGTGATCCTGCAGTTCCATGAATTGAAAACTTCTCTTGCCATTTAAAGGCTATTCCTGTTTTGGGATGGAAGGTTCTGTTTCCCATATCTCTGCTAACTTCCAGGCGTGACTCTTGGCGCACCCATGCAGAGATGTTCACTTTCAGTTATCTTTTTATAAAACAAATCTTTCAATTTAGGAGAGGGTGGAGCTGTTTTATGCCTCCTACCCAGGAAGCACCAAAATTGGAATTCAGAAGGGAAAAATACCAGGTGATCAGTTCAGTGTTCCACAGTACTCTTAACACCACTTGCTATACTATTAGCTATATTAGTGAAGCCATAGCATAGAGTAGAAGCCTGTATAGAATGGTTTGCCAGATGTCATCACAAAATTTGCACTGTTGCTGTATGTTAATTAGTTCTTCCATGCACGACTAATGTGAGAACATTGTGAATGCTGAGAAATGATAGTGTTGCTAAGGAATCTGTGGAATCAGCCAACAAGGTTGCTATGTTAACGCTGTTTTCTACTATTGCTTCCACTGTGCTTTTTGCCCTGTTGCTGGAATATCTCAGGATACCTCAGGTTGCAGAATCCTAGAAATGGCCACAAATGTGGATAGTTGCCAAGTGCCCAAAATTCAGTTGTGTGACTACAGATGGGCATTGGAACTTCAGAACCGGGTCATAAGTACCTTTGCAGGGAGGTCCATCCGAACCTCGAATGTTCACAAGTTGAGTACTACCTGTATCTTAGATAACTAGTACAGCAAATGTGTGAGACTAACTAGTTATTAAAAGTTGAAAAACAATCAAGTAACACAAAGTGGAGAACCTATTACACGAATATCCAGTAGAATTCAGTTTTTTAGGATAATCCCAGTGATTTCAACAAAACCAAATATTATTTTCAAAGAAGATTAAATAAAGTGGGTCCTTGCCTTCAAGCCCACAAGTACAAACATTTGCCCAAAATAATTGCCTATTTTACTGATATTTCCTTCATTTTCAAACAATAATTTATCGATGGAAACTTATAGAGTTTATGCATATACCGTTTTTCCTAGCTATTATTATATCCTCCTCCAAATTTCAAAAGAGTATGCCAGTAAAGTAACATTTTTGCATTAAGTGAGGCAAAGCCAACAACTTCCTTACAACTTAATTTTAAGTACAGCATAGAAAGTTAACACTTAAAGCATATATATATATAAAAAATTCCAAGTTGGCTGTGCGCATGGATGCTGCGGCTGGGCGCTCCTTCTTTCAGTGTATGGTGTGGATGATTCTGTGTGCATTTTGGCTTTTTTCCTTGATTGAATCCTGTGAGGCAAGGGGCATCTATAGTTGGCAAGCCTTGTTACAAATTGGACCGAAGTGTGAAAAGGCTATTATGGATGATTTTATGCGTTCTCATAACATACCGGAGAAGGCAGCTAGGACCTTGGGTGAGCCGTGGATTACTATCCCTGCAGGAAGGAGGAAGAGGAGGAGAAAACGGAGGATAGGTATTTGCTGATGTCATGGCTTTCCCAACTGTAATATTCATCTGTGAAATCTAGACCATCAAAGTAAGCAAGGAAAGAAAAATCTATAACTCTGAATTGTGATGCTAAAGAAAATTGCTGAGAAGATATGATTGTAGGAACAACCCAATACTAGATGAAATAAAACATGATTGATCACTCTTAACTACTAATACCAATATATATATATATTTAAGCTTTTTATATATATAAAGCTTAAATGTTTTATACATAAAATGAACATCAAGAGTTATTGGAGAAGACCTGATACTTGATAAAAATCATAGGAAACTGAAAAACGGCCAACAGAAGACAAGGTAACTAGATACTATTCCTGATGAGTTTACAAGAAATAAAAAAAACCTTTACTGACAGACAAGCCTGTTGAAGTGATGTCCGTTGGATCATGAAGAATCAGAAGTGACTAGATAACAACAGATCCTTTTTGTATGAAATAAAGTTATAAGAAAAGGGCTTCTTTGTACTGATATTTGTTCTTGGATTAAAAATACAAAAGAAGATATACCAGTAGTCCTCGACTTACAACCACAAGTGAGCCCCAAATTTCTATTGCTAAGCAAGGCAGTTGTTAAGTGAATTTTGCCCTATTTTACGACCTTTTTGCCACAGTTGTTAAGCGAATCACTGCAATTGTTAAGTCGTCTTGTGAATCTGATTTCCCCCGTTGCCTTTGCCTGTTGGAAGCTGGCTAGGAAGGTTAGAAATGGTGATCACATGAACTGGGACAGTCCAACTGTCATTAATACATGCCAGTTGTCAAGCGCCTGAATTTTGGTCACATGACCAAGAGGATGCTGCAACCATTGTATGAAACCAAGTCATGAATCACTTTCAGAGCTGTTGGAGCTCTGAACAGTTGTTGTAAATGAACATTGGGGATGAGAATGCAAGATTGTTTAGAATAGTGTTTCTCTACTTCAGCAGCTTCAGTTGTATGGATTTCAACTCCCTGAATTCCCCAAGACTGAGGGCAGCAAATAAGATTGCTATCATTATATTTATTGTTCCTCTATAAATACATTCTGCAATCTTTTCTCCAAAGATGCCATATAATCTCCAATAGCTGAGTTTAAGGATAACTGAAATTAATTTATGTAACAATGGTATTGTACATATGACTAGCAAAAAATTATTACCAGGTTAATTTCTTTAACTAAGCAAGTTATTTTTTTAAGAGTAAATCATAGAAAGATAAGCATCATTTCAGATTATGGAATCTTTTAAGGATTTAAAATAACTCCCAAACAACCATACTATAATCATCAGTATTATGTATTAGAAAGCCTTGATGGTGAAGTGGTTAGAGTGCTGTACTGAAGCCCACTTCTGCTGACTATCGGCTGCCTGCAATTTGGCAGTTCAAATCCCACCAGGCTCAAGGTTGACTCAGCCTTCCA